>JAOXJJ010001100.1:7776663-7803571 GCA_025769935.1 Phoenix roebelenii
TAGGAGGCCGATCTCGCCTTCGACCGGGACTGAATCCCCGGTGAATCCGACTAAGGGAGCGTTCATTCTCCGAAGTCGGTCTTTTGTCATCCCCATTTTCTGATAGGCGTCGTAATACAGAATATTTGCCGAGCTTCCATTATCTACTAAAACACGCTTTACATTAAATTTATTTACAATCATGGAGATGATCACAGCGTTATCATGAGGAGTCTCAACTCCTTCCAAGTCCTCGTCCGAGAGCGAGATGGTGTCAGAGGTGCGCAGGCGCTTTGAGGTAGCTCTTTCATCCGCAGATCCACTAGCCGAGGTTCCTCCTCGGATGGTTTTGATGGTCCCGGCAATGGGTCTGTTGGCGTTTGGATCATCGGGTTGCGGTGCGGTGATCCCTGCTGGCCACCTTTCCTCGTGCTGGTTCCGCACGAACCGGTCGAGTATTCCACGGCGGATGAGTGTCTCGATCTCATCCCGGAGCCGGAAGCAGTCCTCCGTGTCGTGGCCGTGGTCCCAGTGGAAGCGACACTACTTCCTAGGATTGCTCCAAGCTCCGGGGTCCCGCATCGGGGGTGGAGGCCAAAAGTAGTCCCGGTCTTGGATCTCCATCAGGATTTTCGCCCGGGGAGTATTGAGGGGAGTGTAGTTCTCATACCTCCCCAGCTGTGGTCGCGGTTGCGTCGGCGATCTCGATCTAGGTGGAGACCTTGGTCGGGGTTGCCCCCGTGGCCGAGGTGGGCTCCTCAGCCGAGGCAAATTCTTGTTCCGATGAGGAGACCGGCTTCTGGGATGGCCACGCTCCTCGCGGCGTCTCTTCTGTTTCTTGGAGGTTGGCTCGGTCGCACCCCGCCTCGAGGCGATGGCCTCTTCGGCCTTCGCGTACTTTCGAGCTCGGATGAGCATCTCTGTGAAGTCGGCGGGGAAACTCTTCTCGATGGAGAAGAGAAACCTGTAAGACCGAGCCCCAGTCTTCAACGCCGACATGGCTATCGACTGGTCGAGCTCGCGAACCTCCTAGATGGCAATGGTGAATCGGTCGAGGTAGTCCTTAAGGGACTCTCCATCTCTCTATTTGATGTCAAGGAGGGAGTCCGAGGTCCGCCGCTGACGTCGGCTGGCAGCAAAGTTGGTGGTGAACTACCTGCCGAGCTGTTCGAAGGATGATACAGTGCTGGGCTTCAGCTCGGAGAACCAGAGTCGAGCTGCTCCCCGAAGCGTCGCTGGGAAGGCCTTGCAAAGCATGGCCTCCGAGGACCCTTGCAACGCCATGAGAGCTCGGTAACTCTCCAGGTGGTCGAGGGGGTCGGTCGTGCCATTGTATGGCTCCACCTGAGGCATTTTAAACCTGAGGCATTTTAAACCTCGATGGGACCGACTCATTCTCGATCTAGCGGAAAAAGGGGGACTTAGTTGTAAACTCAAAGTCGCCCTCACATCTCGCCTTTCTACTGTGAAGCGCCTCGATCCGGCGCTCAAGTCTCTCGACCTTCTAGTCGAGTTCTCCACTCTGCGGGTCCGCCACGATAGTTTGCTCCAGCGCAGGTCGTCCCAGGATGGACTCGACTTTCGATGGCTGTGGGCCGTTGCCTAGATCCTTCACTAAGGGTCCCTTCCTGGGGGAAGCCTGTGCCGAATCCTAGCAACAGCATCGCTCCTCGTTGTTGGCCTGTAAGGAGCCAAGGAGATTCTGGCCTTGGCACACCGGTCCGTTCGGAGAAGGCGCCGGCAGGACCTGGGCGTGAGGAGGCGGCGCCGGTGGGGCTCCCTCGCGTTGCAAGCCCTAAACATCCGCGGCCAAGGCTTGAACTTGCTGCACCAAACTGTCGAACCGCTCCAGCTGGACTTGCAAAGTTGAACCAGCCGGAGGAGGCGAATTCTGGACGGAGTGCTCCGGACTAGAAGGAAGACGTCGGGAAGCGTTAGAGGCTCCCTTACTTCTCAACTTCATAATCACGACTCGGTCCCTTCCTCTAGCGCCAATTATTGCTGAAACTGGACCCGGGGGCGACCGTCGGCTGAGAAGGGGGAGCTCCGGCGAGGCGCTGGCGGGCGGCGATCCGTCAACGGGCGGCGTCCTCTAGTGGGCCTGCAAGGAAGTTGGTGGCCGGGTTTTCCGGCGCCGGCCCTCCGATGCCTAAGTCAGAGGGGGCAAGTGTGGATAAGGAGAAGAAATAATGCGAGTCAGAGTTTCTGTCCGTCAGCCTCTTCTAAAATGGAGGAGTCCTCCTTTTATAGAGGTGCTTGGTTACCTGTGATGTGACAAGACGAGACTGTAGTACAACTGAACATGTCGCACGATCAGACGATTTAATGCTTCGGGGTCGGAGGTAGAGAGTTGTCATGGCCGATTGAGTGCGGCCGAGCTAACTTGCCGTGGAGGACCGGAGAAACCCATCGTGGAGAACTGGAGATCCGTAGACAGCAGGTAGCATGCGCATTAATTGTTGAGTAAGCTGGAGATGCGCATTAATTGTGGAGTAGGCTGGAGGTATTCGGGAGCCATGCATGATGATGGTTGAGTAGGCCGAAAATATGCATTAATGGTGGACTAAGCTGGAGGTCTTCGGGAGCCATGCGCATTAAAATGCTGACGGCGATGGCTGGGTATGCCCGCTGATCGGACTACGGAAAGATGTGACCGTAGTAGGTAAACGGCGAGGTCGGAAATCCGAAATGGTGGATTCCGGGGTCGGGCACCTAGTTGGGTACCAAGTCGGAAGCCCAGGGGGTAGGATGTATCCGAGGTCGGGCGCCTCCGAGGTCGGTCGCTCTGAGGTTGGGCGCCTCTAATCATGTGCTCCGCGACGTGCTCACGTGCCTTGGGGCGGTTCATATTACCCCAACAATTTTTTCTTTCTTTTTATTAAAAAAATGATGATGATGATGATAAAATGAGTAGAGAATCCATTTCCAACTGCAGATAATAGTTTGAATAGCTTCATGGTGCATACTGACTTCAAGCCTCAATTCTAACCGAATCTTTATCTTCTACCGTTTATGAGTTTAATATATATACTGATAAGGAAAAAAATGGATCATCCGACCCATAACTAAATGGCCGCCCAGTTCCGCCTGATAAACGTCAACGCCAATCGGCTGAATCTTCACTTCGGCCCAGAGTCAGCTCGATTTCGGGATTCCGCCAAAAGCTTCACCAACTTCAGATATTCACCGACTGCCCTGACCAAGTTTGGGGTAGCTTCCGACATTCGCCGACCTGCCCCGACTAATCTCGGGGCGCCTACCTCAGCAGTACGCCCCTTTGAGCTCGGGGCGCTCCACCGAGCACACCTCATAACTGGGAAGCTCAGCTACTTATGGAACCTGTCAAGCCGACCTCGTCAAACATATAATGTGACCTCCCTACGAGTTCAGCTTCGCCAACGACCGCATCCATATGTGCACCTATGCCCACCTACGTGGTCGTACATTACAATACTACCATGCTACGTCTTCATAGTCGGCCCTCAACAGTCAGACAGCACCTTGACTACTCTGGCCATACCCTGCTACGACTGTCAACACCCTACCGTTCTCAAGAACAGGTATTACTACACGCCACCAACCGGCCTAAGTTGCACACCGTCCGGCTCAGAGCCATGCTCCCTCATGATGAGGGCCGACAGTACCTCTGCCACCTGGGCCTCTCCACCGGGATTATAAATAGCTCGGTCAGGTAACTTCTAAAGGACCTTCTTTTGGCTAGACCAAATGGATCCCATCCTAACTTGATCGTCGGAGAGCCCTCACCGGAAACACCGATGAGGCTTTGTGCAGGTCCACGACCGTCGTGCAGAAGGTGGCTCCCGTCTTCTCCTTCCAACCAACGGCGGCTTCCTTAATTTCACTGGCGTGGTCACCCTCTGGCCAAACTTGAACCACAACATATACCATCGATGTTCGCAGTAGCAACCGTCTTAGTAGCGGTTAATAGAAATGGTGTGGCATGAGAAAGAGTATTACCTAATTAAATATGATCACCAGGACATTTTGGGCCTAACTAGATGTTTGAGTACACCAACTATATATATATATATATATATATATATATATGATGTTTCCACAGGAAAAAAAAGTGCAAGGGAATGTAAAGATCATGAGAATGGAAACTGGAGGAATAAGGATGCTTTCATGAGTCCTAAACATTGACATATCTAGAATCTTAAAGTTACATTTTCATATAGACCATAATATCTTGAAAGGAAAATAAAAAGTTTTAGGAGGCCCATTATTTCTGCACATAATATTTTTAGCCTGTAACAATGCTGATTTGGTAATTCCAATTTCAATCAACCTTCTGTTTGGCAACAAATCATATGAGTTGCACTGGTCTCTCTGATTACATGATAGAAGAAGTATTCCTATCACATTGTTCATCTCGAAACTAGAATGATCAGCAAAGGCAATAGCTCCTGTGCTTGCTTCTGCTCCCAATTTCAACTAGTACACTAAATACATAATGGATAATATCGTTGGACATTCATAATATTTGCATGAGAATTGCTGACTACTACTTCCTAAGCAAAGCTAAATTAATCAACAAAAGCAACGAATCATGAAGGTTCAAAGTAAACTTCTACGTACGTTAGCATGGCCCTCTATTATCCATGCACGTGGATCTTTTAGTTCAACTACTTGAGCATCAACTGCGTTGCTTTTCCTTCTACACTTATTATAGTTCTTACTTCTTCGTAGTTCCAGCACGTAGCGATCCTAGACTGGAACCATGCACCAAATTTAAACGACACAAGGGTGCCATTGCTGCCCCATTGAAAAAATTGTGGAAAAAAGAAAGGTATCACGGTAAGAAAAGGAGAAGGAATGAAGGGACCCACCGGAACACAAATTGCAGTAAAGGAGCCGTAGCTGTCACTCGTGTGAATGTGTGCATGTGGCCCCTCTGTCTCGTACGGCCACAACAATGCAGATGAGAGAGAGAATGAGAATAATTGAGCTTTCAGGAGTGATCTTAGTCTATCCGTGATGCTGCGAAGGGCAGCGGGGGCCACGGAAGAATCCACGGTGACCGCGACGGCTTATTGAATGAAGCGGACCCAGAGGCCTTTTCCGGCCTGAGTTCTTTTTCTTTCTTTTTTCCTGTTTCTCCCGGTTTTTTTGTGACCAATGTCTCTGCTTTTCTCGGTGAATCTGATGCTGCATACTTGCTCATTTATTTTATTAATCGGAAAGAACCCTAAATGAGAATGAGAGGGAAGTGGTTGTATTCATAAATTTTATCCAGCCTTGGTCTACGCTAACAATCCTATCTCAAAGACTGCTTTGGCGATGGAGCATTTGTTTGTTCTGTGTTAGCAGATGATTTATATCATTCTAATATGAATACATTTAAAAAATTAAAATATTAAAAAAATTTAGAATATTCTAGGCAGCTCATATTCTCTTCGACCTATAAAGTACCTTCAGTGTAGTTAGCTATGTACGACGCTATCTAGTCCGCAACCTAGTCTGAGTAAGCCTCCTCGTATGTGATATTTATCTCAAAACATTCAACACATATTATCGGTCCTCAACTGCAAGTTTAGATTCCGTGATAATAAAACAACGGTCATTTGGACCAACGTTTACAATGAAAAGTCCTGGATGAGCTTACCGTGAGTAGATAGGTAATAGAAAATTTAAATTACTTGACCATCCTGAGATAAAAGATATTTCTTACATATTTAGCATTGTGGGCCGAGATGGAAAGAATTCTTGGCAGTCACATCTTGATACAATTTTATGAATCTCGAGATATAGTACTGAAATTGTTGATTATAGTGTTTGACATAGTAAAAAATTATTGAATCGAGTTAGCAGGTCTTATGGATGAAGATTATGTTGGTAATGTTGATACATGCAGGTCTACCATTGGTTATTCTTTTAATTTAAAATTTGGCATTGTTTCCTAGCGAAATAAAAGATAATCTATTATTGTATTGTCTTTTATAGATGCAGAATACCATACCATTACAACAGCAATTTAGAAATTGACTTGGTTCATAAAATTGCATGATGATTTAGGTTTAGATATTGATTATATTGTTTTCGTTTACTGTGATAATGAAAGTCTTATCCAATTGGCAAGAAATATGGTGTCCCATGCCGAGGACGGAGAAGCACGGCAAGATTCATCGTCATTTTATTAGAGAAAAAATTACAGATGAATGACTTAGTTTGATTCTAGTTTTCACAAAAAGAATCAGCCAGCGGATATTTTTATCAAAAAGACGAGCAGTTGGGCAGTTTGAAGCTTTGCACAATAAATTTGGCATCATTACCAGGAAATTTATAAGGAGGGTAGGTATTGGACCATGTTAGTTAAAGTGGGTCTGGGCTCAATGGATTTTTTTATTTTTATTAATTATTTTGATTGCCACTTGCTCTATTCTTAATTGGTGAATCTAATAGTATACTGTTCTAGATTATAGCATTTCAAACAAATATCATTGCTAGTTTGGAACTCTTCGAGCTTGCTAAACAAATTCCAATCCATAATATTGCTGAAAACTGGACCCGGGGGCGACCGGTCGGCCGAGAAGGCGGAGCTCCGGCGAGGGGCTGGCGGGCGGTGATCCGTCGACGGGCGGCGTCCTCCGCTGGACCTGCAGGGAAGCCGGTGGCCGGGTTTTCCGGGGCTGGCCCTCCGATGCCTAAGTCAGAGGGGGCAAGTGTAGATGAGGAGAAAAGACAGTGTGTATCAGAGTTTCTATCCGCCAGCCCCCTCTAAAATGAAGGAGCCCCTCTTTTATAGAGAGGTGCTGGGTTACCTGTGATGTGACAAGACGAGACTGTAGTACAACTGAACATATTGCACGATCAGGCGAATTAATGCTTTGAGGTCGGAGTCAGAGAGTTGTCACGGCCGACTGGGTGCGGCCGAGCTGACTTGCTGTGGAGGACTGGAGAGACTTGTCGTGGAGAACTGGAGATCCGTAGACAGTAGGTAGCACGTGCATTAATTGTTGAGTAAGCCGGAGACGCGCATTAATTACGGAGTAAGCTGAAGGTCTTCGGGAGCCATGCGTGATGATGGTTGAGTAAGCCAGAAATGTGCATTAATGGTGGAGTGAGTTGGAGGTCTTCAGGAGCCACGCGCATTAAATGCTGACCGCGATGGCAGGGCATGGTCCCTGATCAGACTACGGAAGGATGTGACCGTAGTAGGTGAACGGCAAGGTCGGAAATCCGAGATGGCGAGCTCCGGGGTCAGGCACCTAGTTGGGCGCCGAGTCGGGAGCCTAGGGGGTCGGACGCTTCAGAGGTCGGGCGCCTCCGAGGTCGGGCGCTTCAGAGGTCGGGCACCTCCGAGGTCGAGCGCTTCCGAGGTCGGGCATCGGGTGCCCCTGATCACGTGCTCCGCGACGTGCTTACGTGCCTTGGGGCGGTTCGTATTACCCCAACACTACCCTCCAATTTCCGAGTTCGAGCCGCTTGCGAGCTCGGACGTGGGAAGTAATTGCCTTTATTGCTGTGGTGGGGGCCAGGACTTTAAATTGCTCCGACGCTCCGTGCATTTCGGAGTGCTTTTAATGAGAAGATGGGACGACGCCGTTTCATCCTCCGAGACCGCTTCGCGAGGCGAGCTCATAATGGGGGCCCAAGATCCGATGGGATGCTACCTCGATGGCGTGTTCGAGGCACCAAATTGAAATAAGCACGTCGCTTCGATTTTCGAAGTCGACACGCGATGCAATCTGAACGAGAGGCGGGATCCGGTCCTGCCGATCTGGGCCGTCGGGAGGGTCTATATAAACCCTTCGACCAGGCCCTAAAAAAGGGCTCGCTTGGCTGTTTTCTTTTCTTCGTTCTTAGTCTCTGGTTAGCCTTTCTCAGTCATTACCGAGCTTTCCGGCGGTGCCTCAAAGCGATTTTTGGCGATCCCTCCTTCGTAGGTTATCTCCTTTTCTTAGTGCGGAACGTTTTCCTTCCTTTTTTCTCGTTTTTATTTGTTCTCCACTTTTTTTTCTTCTTTCTGAAAATGGGTCTTGGTCCGAATGAGGTTGGGTCTTGCATACCGGAGGAGGAACTGGAGCTGGTCCAATTTCGATTCTTTTTCCGGCCCGGGTTTCATCTTGAACCCGCAAGACCGGGGGGCTGGGTAACGCGACCGCCTCCAGGCCGGATCGGAGTGTATGTTGAGACACTTTGGGCCGGTCTGTGGTTCCCCCTTCACGGGTTCGTGAATGACCTGCTGGTGGAATACCAGCTTGTCCCAACGCAGCTGGTTCCGAACTCGTGGAGGACTATAGTCGGATTCTTGTCCCTTTGCTTTGCGCATGGGATTCCGACTTTGGTAAACGTTTTCCGCCGGTGTTTTTTATTGAAAACGAACCCGGCGGATGAAGAGTGGTTGTACTTTATCTTCCGAGGCGGTATGTCCCTCTTTCGAGGTGCCCTTTCCTCTATTCATGAGTGGAAGGGGCGTTTTTTCTTTTTGGCGTCCGAGGCATCATGGGGTTTTGACCCGAGGTGGGGGCACCTCCGACTGAAGGCCCTCAACAGGCTCTCCGAGCCTACGGCGTACGAGTAGAGGGTTCTTGACTCTCTGCGGGGTCTTGGAAGGAATATCAACTTGGCCGACCTCCTAAGCGAGGAAGCCTTGGTGAACGTCGGCCTGAGCTCGGCGCCTCGAGGGTAAGAGTGGTTACTTAGTCTTGTGTATTGTTTTGTTTGTTTCATTCTCTTTTCACTTAAGAGTTTTTATTTTTATGTTTCAGACATCCCCCACATGTCGACCAGCAATACGTTCCTGTTTCTCCGACTGAAAAAGAGGTCGGCCGAGGCGGGCAGGGCTCTTCCCAAGCTCCGCAAGAGGGCGAGACCGACTCTTACCCGCAGGTCGGGGGAGTCTGGGGCCGGCACATCATCGGCGGCCCAAGAGGAGGCCCCATTAGCCGAGCGTGCAAGCTCGGCCTCCGGAGGGCATCTGATTCGGCGCCTCCGGCCTGCCCTGCTCCCATCGCTCAGCGGGCAGGCCGGCCTACCATCCGTCTGCGGCGATCGGGACCCGAACCGAGCAAGGGCCCCGGTGTTCCGAGCGCGCCTCGGGTCGTCGCCCCGAGTTCTACTGGTCCCAGCTCATTCGGGACAGGGGCGTTTTAGGAGGGGTCCTATTGGCTCGGAACTCCCATTTCCCAAGGGCAGCTTGGCCATCGAAGATGCCGATGTCGCACGAGCGGTCATTCACCGCGCGATGCTCCCGGCCGATCGAGCCGGGTTCGAGGCCCTCAGCCTCAAAGAGATCGTCGATCAGACCTACCGGAATACTGTTCGGATAAGTGATTTCTTCACTTTATTTTTAGTCGCTCTCGTTTCCTTCGCCTTTATTTATCATCACTTCTCTTTGCAGCATGTCCACGAGGTCGACACCCTGGTATTCATCGCCTCGGAATGCCAGAATGAATCTCGACGATTCTAGAGACAGGCGAAGTCAGCCGAGAAGAGGCTTGCAGAATCCGAGGCCAAGCTGGTCGAGGTCCGCATGCAGAGGGAGGCCACCGAGGCCAGGCGGCTCGCGATCGTCAGCGAGCTCGAGGAGGAGAGGGCCGCCCACTTTCTGGCGAGGTCCGAGTTGCGCGCAGCCGAGGCGCGACTCACGGAAGCCCGCACCAAAGCTATGGGGCATAAGTACGAAGGCGGGGTTCTTTGCCTAAAGATCGAGTAGCTCGAGGCCCGAGAAAAGAGGGTGCTCGAGCAAGCCCAAAATGCTGTGGAGCTCTTCAAGAAGTCGGAAGAGTTCCACGATATGCTCGAGGAGGAGACCATGGACGGGTTCCTCCGGGGCTTTGAAAACTTCAGGCGGCAGATGGCTCGGTTCTGCCCCCAATTCGATCTTTCGGGGGTCTGGCCAAAGTCGGGTATCGGCGGCAACATTGAATCTGGCGTGCCTTCACCACTTGAAGAGGAGGAAGAGGAGGAGGCCAAGGTCGAGGCCGCCGAAGCGGAAGCCGGGGGAGGAGGCGCCGAGACCGAGCTGGCGGTTCAGGTGACTCCCGCAGAGAAAAATTCTGAGGTCGCCGACGGAGCTGTACCCGCTCCCGCCGAGGAAGGTCCCGAGCCGACCCCTGCCAAGGTCCCCCAGGTGATCATCGTAGATGATCCCGGCGCTAACGAGGCCGGAGCCCCTTGGGAATGGCTTTTTTCCTTTCTTTTCTTTTATTGTAAGCAAGGTCGGCTTCTAAACTCGTTGTACAATCGACCTCGACCTTGTACTTTGGCCTTCAGACCTTTATTAATGAAATAGTTCTTTCGTAAATTTGTGTTCACTTTTTTTCAAGCCTTCGCTTCAATTTTTCAAATCGAACTTTTCTTGATGAATTTTTTTTAAGTGCTCGAGCTCGGCTAAGTTCTTTGACTTAGGCTCGAGCGCGGAGTACATATGTTAGGGCAACGCCTTAGGTGTCGGGCTCAAGCCGTAGGAAAACTTTCTAAGTCCTTGAGCTCGGCCAAATTTGTAAACTTAAGCTTTGTGGGCTTAGGTTTCCACCGCACTCGCCAAGCCAGATTTTTGTCGACGAATTTCTCTAAGTCTTTGGGCTCGGCTAAATGTATGGACTTTGATTTTCTAAGCCTCCATTCAAGTCATGTTCGCTAAATAGAGCTCCAAGCTCTGAGTTTTCGAGCTTGGATCCGAATCCTGCCAAGCCCTTAGGCTCGGCGTGTGCATTGAGCACAAGCCTCGAATTCTGAGGAGGTTTCATCGGGCGTTTAAGTTCGTCCTCTAAGCAACTTTGGCTAAGTTCTCGAGCTTAGCTCTTCGGACGTTAGCTGACAAGAGGTGTCAGGGTTGGCCTCCGGGGAGGTCACGGACCGAAGTCGCATTGGCGCCGAAGCCTATACGGCAGTTGATCTCGGACTTAGCCGAGATGCCGACAAGTAGAATCAAGATTTCGTAATGAGTGCCTCGGCACTTCCGTGCTCGACCAAAGCATCAAGGGTCGATGTATTTGCTGCTGACGAGCAATAAGAAAGGCGTGCCCAGTATAAGAAAGATCCAGGCCCGCAATTGGTTTGGAGAAACGTCTCGACCTTGGTCGAGGTAAGTCCCGAGTTTAATCAAAGAATTGTCGGCGATATGAGTAAATGAATATAATGGAACTATAAAGTGTACCTTTCATACTGTCGGAGTCGAGCGTCTCATGCTGAAGTCGGCCGCTTCGCTTTTGGCAAGTTTTTGAGGACGCTCTTTTGCATGGGATCCGCTTTTTAAGGATGCCGACGTATTGGGAGATGTAGTCGCCGTTGGAGATCTATGTGGACGCCGCTTTATTGTCATTCATGAACATTTTGAGGGCGCTTTGTTGTCAATCACGAACATTTTGAGGGCGCTTGGTTGTCAATCACGAACATTTTTAGGGCACTTTGTTGTCAATCACGAACATTTTGAGGATGCTTTGTTGTCAATTACGAACGTTTTGGGGGGCCGCGAAGGTACTATCCGGTCATCCTGAGGTCGAGGAAGCTTGGGTTCACTGTCGACTCATCGGGGCATCTCGACTTTAGTCGAGGAGGTGCTACAGGGGGCCGCGAAGGTACTACCCCGTTGTCGATGTCGAGCACCACGGAGGGCTGCGAAGGTACTACCCCGTCTTTTTGAGGTCGAGGGGTTTGGAAACGCACTGTCGACACTCGGAGCATCTCGACCTTAGTCGAAAGATCGTATGCAAGGTCGAGGGGTCTGGGAACGCACTGTCGACCTGCGATGCTTTCCGAGGCTGAGGGATCTGGGTATGCACTGTCGGCACTAGGAGCATCCCGACCATAGTCGAGGAGGTGCTACGGGGGGGCGCGAAGGTACTACCCCGTTGTCGATGTCGAGCGCCACAGAGGGCCGCGAAGGTACTACCCCGTCTTTCTTCGGTCGAGGGATCTGGGAACGCACTGTCGACACTCGGGGCATCCCGACCTTAGTCGAGGGATCGTACGCAAGATCGAGGGATCTGGGAACTTACTGTAGACCTGCGACATTTTTCAAGGCTGAGGGATCTGGGTACCCACTGTTGGCACTCGGGGCATCCTGAACTCTGTCGGGGTATTTGGGGAAGATCGAGACCAAGCTCGATGTCTTCGCGGCGGGGCGTTCCAGGCTTGGCTGAGGCATCCGAGCTTGGTCGGGCATCTGAGCTTGGTCGGATAGTCTGAAGATCACGAACATTTTAGCATTAGGAGAAATATAACATGATTAGGAGAAAACTGTAGATAAATTATCATAAGGAGAAGGCGGGACTCGTGTTTCCGATCACCCAAAATCCCTTAGGGCTTCACTGATAATACATCCAGAGATTTTTGGAGTTCCAACTTCGTGCAATGGGGGTCCCTTCAAGGGACTCCAGCTTGTAAGCTCCGGGTCGCTGAACTCGCGTGATCCGGTATGGTCCTTCCTAGTTTGGGGCCAGCTTCCTTACTCGGTTGGCTGAGAAGCTTCGGTTCTTCTGAGGACGAGATCTCCTACTTTGAAGAGCTTGGCCTTGACTTTGGAGTTGTAGTACCGGACCGTCTTTTGCTGGTATTTTGCCATACGGACTCGGACGACTTTTCTTGTCTCCTCGACGAGGTTCAAATTATTTCTGAGCTGAGAAGAATTGGAGTCGGTGTCATAATGCTCCACCCTCGGAGAGGTCAGTCCGATTTCCAGCGGGATGACGACCTCAGTCTCATAGGCCAAGTTAAAGGGGGTCTCGCCCGTGGGAAGCCGAAACATAGTTCCGTAGGCCCATAGCACGTTGTATAGGTCCTCGACCCATTGTTCCTTGGATCGGTCGAGTATGGCTTTAAGTTCTTGCAAAATAGTACGGTTTGTTACCTCGGTTTCTCCATTTGTCTGTGGATGGACGACCGAGGTGAAGCGGTGGTCGATGTCGAGCTTGGAACAGAATTCTCTGAATCGAACATTATCGAACTGGCGGCCGTTATCAGATATGAGGATGCGGGGGAGTCCAAATCTGTAGATTATTGACTTCCAGACAAAATTCCGCATCTTCTGCTTGGTGATCCGAGCCACTGGCTCGGCCTCGACCCACTTGGTGAAATAATCAATGAAGATGACCAGAAACTTTCTCTGCCCGTTCGCAAGGGGGAATGGTCCCAGAATATCAATTTTTTACTGGGCAAACGGCCAGGGGGCGCTGATCGAAGTCAGCAGGGCTGAAGGTCGGCGTTGGATGCTGGCGTTCCGCTGACACCAGTCGCATCTCCAGACAAAGTCAATTGCATCCTTCTGGAGTGTGGGCCAGTAGTATCCCGAGCGAAGGATCTTGTGGGCTAGCGCTCGGCCTCCCAGATGGCTTCCGCAGATTCCCTCGTGGACCTCTCGCATGACATAATCCACCTCTGACGGGCGGAGACATCTGAGGAGGGGAGAGGTAAAGGACTTGCAGTAAAGTTTTCCTTTGTACAACACGTACCGGGAGGCGAGTCACCTGATCTGGCGAGACTCCAGCTCGTCATTGGGTAGGACTTCGTCTTTCAAATAGCTGACGAGCTCGTCCATCCAGTTCGGCTCCGTCTCAAGGTAGAGCGCTGGCTCGGGTTCTTCCGTGCTGGGCGTTTGGAGATACTCGAGCATCGTCGCTTTGGAAAGCTCGCTCATGCAGGAGGTCGCCAGCTTTGATAGTTGGTCCGCCCTTTGGTTCTCCGATCTTGGAATATGTTGGATGTTGAAGGAGCTTAGAGCGGAGGTGAGATCTCGCACCTTTCGGAGATACTTCTGCATCGCGGGCTCTCGGGCTTCAAAGTATCCCAAGATCTGGCTCACAACCAGTTGGGAGTCGCTGAAGACTCTTAGGTCTTTCACCTCCAGCTCTTTCGCCAACTTGAGCCCGGCAATGAGTTCCTCGTATTCCGCCACATTGTTAGAGGCGAAGAACTCGAGGCGCGAAGCTTGCTCCGCAACTACTCCATCTGGACTGGTGAGGATGAGGCCTGCTCAACTACCCCCCGAGTTTGAGTATCCATCGACGTGCAGAGTCCACGTTAGCCCCGAGGTCTGCTCTGTTGGTGCGGCCTTAGGCTTGGGCTCGTCCGTTATGGTGCATTCGACGACGAAGTCGGCGAGTGCCTGACCCTTGATGGCTGGCCTCGGTCGATACTCGAGGTCAAACTTTCCGAGCTCGACCGCCCACTTCGTGATCCTCCCCACCCGGTCTGACAGCTCCAGGATCTGCTTCATGGGCTGGTCAGTTAGTATGGCGACTGTGTGGGCTTGGAAATAGGGTCGGAGTCTCCGAGCTGAAATGATCAGGACGTAGATGGTCTTTTCTAGCTTTGAGTATCGGGTCTCAGCACCCCTCAGGACTTTGCTGGTGTAGTACATTGGTTTTTGGAGCTTGTCTTCTTCTCGAACTAGGACGGAGCTCACTGCAACTGGGGAGATCGCCAAATATAAGTAGAGGAGCTCACCCTACCGAGGTTTTGTAAGAAGTGGAGGAGAAGCGAGGAGACGCCTGAGGTCCTCGAAGGCCTGCTGGCATTCCTCCATCCGGAGAAAGTTCTTCGGCCGCTTGAGGATTGAGAAGAATCGGAGGCATCTCTTTGCCGACCTGAAAACAAATCTTTTCAGGGCTGCAACTCGGCCAGTGAGCCGCTGCACCTCCTTGACCGTCGTCGGCGGCGCCATCTCTTGCAATGCTCGAATCTTCTCGGGGTTCGCTTCAATTCCACGCTGGGTAACAATGAAGCCAAGGAACTTCCCCGAAGTGACTCCGAAGGCACATTTGACAGGGTTGAGCTTCATCTGATATTCCTCAGTATGGAGAATGTTTCGTTGAGGTCGGCTACGTGGTCTTCCGCCAGCTGACTTTTCACCAGCATGTCGTCAACATAGACCTCCATGTTTCGGCCTATTTGACTTTTGAAAATTTGGCTGACCAACCTTTGATAAGTTGCTCCAGCATTTTTCAGGCGATGACCTTGTAGCAATAAGTGCCCCCGTTGGTGATGAAAGCTGTCTTCTCCTCATCTTCGGGCTCCATCCGGATTTGATTGTACTTGGATAAAGCGTCCATAAATGTCAGCAACTGATGTCCCGAGGTAGAGTCCATGAGTTGGTCGATACTGGGGAGAGAAAAACTATCCTTTGGGCAGGCTTTGTTCAGGTCGGTGTAGTCTATGCACATCCGTCATTTTTCGTTGGCCTTTTTGACGAGGACTACATTGGCGAGCCAGTCCGGGTAGGATATCTCCCGGATAAAGCCGGCTTTGAGGAGCTTGTCTACCTCCTTGGCCACTGCTTGCTGTCATTCTGGAGTGGAGCCCCACTTTTTCTGCCGCACGGGCTTGGAGGTCGGTTTCACCTGAAGTCGGTGAACCATGACCTCCGGATCTATTCCTGGCATGTCGGCGGGCGACCAGGAATAAAAAAAAGACGTCCATGTTGGCCCGCAGGAACTCGATCAGGCGTCCTCTTTCATGGGCATCCAGTTTGGAGCCGACCTGTACGGTTAGTTCGGGAAAATCTTCCTGTAAAGGAACCTGAGTAAGAAGCTCACCAGGATCTACCCACTCCTTTCGTGGGTTGTCCCGTGCTTCCAGAGTTTCGATAGAAAGCGCCCGATCTGTTGTTGGAGTTGACGCCTTGGCCGGTTGCCTAGCTTTGTGGGTCGCCATATAGCATCGCTTCGCTATCAATGGGTCCCCACGAACTTTGCCCACTCCTTGGTCGGTGGGAAATCGCATGAGCAGGTGGCGAGTCGAGACCACGGCTCGGATAGCATTGAGCCCTGGTCGTCCGAGAATGGCATTGTACGCCGAGGGCAGACGGACCATGAGAAAGTCCATCCTCACGGTGCTTTCTCGAGGGGCGAGGCCGACCGTGACTAGGAGACCGATCTCGCCCTCGATCGGGACTGAGTCCCCAGTAAATTTAACTAGGGGAGCATTTATTCTCCGAAGTTGGTCTTCTGTCATCCCCATTTTTTGGTAGGCGTCGTAATACAAAACATTGGCCGAGCTTTCATTATCTACTAAGACGTGCTTTACATCAAACTTGTTTACAATCATGGAGATGACCACAGCATCATTATGAGGAGTCTCAACTCCTTCCAAGTCCTCGTCCGAGAACGAGATGGTGTCGGAGGTGCGCGGGCGCTTTGGGGTGGTCCTTTCCTCCGCAGGTCCACCGGCCGAGGTTCCTCCTCAGATGGTGTTGATGGTTTCGACGATGGGTCTGTTGGCATTTGGATCTTCGGGCTGTGCGGTGGTCTCCGCTGGCATCCTTTCCTCACATCGGTTCGGCACAAACTAGTTGAGTACTCCGCGGCGGATGAGCGCCTCGATCTCATCCCGGAGCTGGAAGCAATCCTCCGTGTCGTGGCCATGGTCTCGGTAGAAGCGGCAGTACTTCCTAGGATTGCGCCAGGCTCCGGGATCCCGCATTGGGAGTGGAGGTCAAAAATAATCCCGGTCCTGGATCTCCATCAGAATCTCTATCCGAGGAGCATTGAGGGAAGTGTAGTTCTCATACCTCCCCGGTTGTGGTCGTGGTCGCACCGACGATCTCGATCTGGGCGGGGACCTCGGTCGGGGCTGCCCCCGAGGCCGAGGTGGACTTCTCAGCTGAGGCAAATTCTTGTTCCGGTGAGGGGATTGGCTTCTAGGACGGCCGTGCTCCTCGCGACGTCTCTTCTGTTTCTTGGAGGTCGGCTCGGTTGCATCCCGCCTTGAGGCAATGGCCTCTTCGGCCTTCGCATACTTCCGAGCTTGGATGAGCATCTCCGTGAAGTCGGTGGGGAAGCTCTTCTCAATGGAGAAGAGGAATCTGTGGGATCGAGCCCCAGTCTTCAGCGCCGACATGGCTATCGACTGGTCAAGCTCGCGAACCTCCCAGGTTGCGGCAGTAAAACGGTCGAGGTAGTCCTTGAGGGACTCCCCCTCTCTCTGTTTGATGTCGAGGAGGGAGTCCGAAGTCCGCCGCTGACGTCGGCTGGCAGCGAAGTTGGTGGTGAACTGCCTGGCGAGCTGCTCGAAGGACGACACCGTACTGGGATTTAACCCAGAAAATCAGAGTCGAGCTGCTCCCCGAAGCGTCGCTGGGAAGGCCATGCAAAGCATATCCTCCGAGGACCCCTGCAACGCTATGAGAGCTCGGTAACTCTCCAAGTGGTCGAGGGGATCGGTCGTGCCGTTGTAAGTCTCCACCTGAGGCATTTTGAACCTCGAAGGGACCGGCTCGTCCTTGATCTGGTGGGAAAAGGGGGACATAGTTGTGAATTCGAAATCACCCTCACATCTCGCCTTTCTGCTGTGGAGCGCCTCAATCTGGCACTCCAGTCTCTCGACCTTCTTATCGAATTCTCCACTCCGAGGGTCCGCCATGGTAGTTTGCTCTGGCGCAAGCTGTCCTGGGACGGACTCGGCTTCCAATGGCTATGGGCCATTGCCCAGACCCCTCGCTAAGGGTTCCCTCCGGGGGGAGGCCTGGGCTGAACCCTGGTAGCAGCGTCGCTCCTCATTGTTGGCCTGTGAGGAGCCAGAGAGGTTCTGGCATTGGTACGTCGGTCCGTTCGGAGGAGGCGCTGGCAGGACCTGGGCGTGTGGCGCCGGTGGGGCTCCCTCACGTTGCAAGCCTTGGACGGCCGAGGCCAAGGCTTGAACCTGCTGCACCAAGATATCGAACTGTTCCGGCTGGACTTGCTGGGCTGAACCAGCCGAAAGTGGCGAATTCTGGACGGAGTGCTCCGGACTTGGTGGGAGACGCCGGAAGGCGTTAGAGGCTCCCTTACTTCTCAACTTCATGGTCACGACTCGGTCCCTTCCTCTAGCGTCAACTGTTGCTTGAAACTGGACCCGGCGGCGACCAATCGGTCGAGAAGGCGGAGCTCCGATGAAGCGCTAGCGGGCGGCGATCCGTCGGCGGGCGGCGTCCTCCGCTGGACCTGTAGGGAAGCCGGTGGCCAGGTTTTCTGGCGCCGGCTCTCCGATGCCAAGTCAGAGGGGGCAAGTGTAGATGAGGAGAAAAGATAGTGTGTATCAGAGTTTCTGTCCGCCAGCCCTCTCTAAAATGGAGGAGTCCCCTTTTATAGAGAGATGCTGGGTTACCTATGATGTGACAAGGCGAGACTGTAGTACAACTGAACATGTTGCACGATCAGACGAATTAATGCTTTGAGGTCGGAGTCAGAAAGTTGTCACGGCCGACTGGGTGCGGCCGAACTGATTTGCCGTGGAGGATTGGAGAGACTTGTCGTGGAGAACTGGAGATTCGTAGACAGTAGGTAGCACACACATTAATTGTTGAGTAAGCCGGAGACGCGCATTAATTGCGGAGTAAGCTGGAGGTCTTCGGAAGCCATGGTGATGATGGTTAAGTAAGCCGGAAATGTGCATTAATGGTAGAGTGAGTCGGATATCTTCAGGAGCCATGCACATTAAATGCTGACGGTGATGGCAGGGCATGGTCCCTGATCAGACTACGGAATGATGTGACCGTAGTAGGTGAATGGCAAGGTCGAAAATCCGAGGTGGCGAGCTCCGGGGTCAGGCACCTAGTTGGGCGTCGAGTCGGGAGCCTAGGGGGTCGGATGCTTCAGAGGTCGGGCGCTTCAGAGGTCGGGCACCTCCGAAGTCGAGTGCTTCCGAGGTCGGGCATCGGTTGCCCCTGATCACGTGCTCCGCGACGTGCTCACGTGCCTTGGGGCGGTTCGTATTACCCCAACACATAATTATAATATGCATTGATTTTTTGTTTTTTCTTGGATACAAGTTGAAGAAAAATCACAATACTAAAGAAGAAACTCAGAACAAGTTATTCTGAAGAATTAAAAGTAAGCAAATCCCATAGCAACCATTTCAACCGCATTTGAAGCTCCGAATGGATGGCAAAGTCCGCAGAGTAATCTGAAAAAAAAAAAAAATCTTTCGGCTAGGCAATCAACAATAGAGTTCGCTTCTTTATGATTAATCCCAAAATAATCCAGCGATGAAATAAATATCGGGATACTCTACATTGATTTCAACATAATATTTTGCATTAGATTGATGCCTAAGTGTCATAGCATAAATTATCTATATTTATTCGATTGCCTATCCATGGGTGCTTGCCGAGAGGTAGTTATGATCTGTCATGTATAAGATACAGTTTGCGGAGACATGATCCGGCCTTGGCTCTTCTATTATATATCGACAATAATTGTCAGTGTGTGCATGCAGCTACAAGAAGTGCGTTTTTTCCCATTTGAACACCTAATTGAAATAATGCCATTTGATCACCTAATGAGTTAATTAATATTCACTTCAACCGAATGTAGATGCATGTGATTACGAAAAAATTGAGAGTGTATAAAAGTAAAGAAGTATTTTAAGAAGAAAATTCTTGATCTTTAATAATTCTCCAATAACTAAAGGAAGAGAAACAGCTTTTAACTTAGAACAATCAATTCCTCTTTCCACAAAGAAAGGTAATTGGGCATCTTTGGATGCTTGAATCATGTGTCCATAGATTAATTCCATACTTGGATAACACCTTCCTTAAATTTGCCAGAATATTCTGTTCAAAGGGCAAAAAATTAGATTTGTACGTAGTATCTCTAAATTTTTGGGATGCATGTGTTGCAGCCTCCGTCGTCGTATCCTACAATCCTCACTTTGCATCCACATGTGGATATCCCTCGAACAGGGGTTATCCTAACGTAAAGTTTCCCAAAGTGGAAATTTTTTAATTATTTATGCACTACTCCATGCCTTGGGTGCCATGGTGATGATGGGACAAGATATCCAATGCTTGTACCGGCTGTACGGCAAAACTAGCCATGGCTGTAGATGTTTCGTACGTCCACGCAAGCATGTGATTCACTCTTTGCCATTTTGGCCTTTCCTCTTGTCTAGTCTCATACTGAATCGATGGTTCCTACCCTCCAACCACCAACAAATATACCAAAGTTCTCCTCCACACTCCAGCAGCTTGAAATGTTGGACATGATGTCCCATGTATGTATTCATATGAGCCAGTATAGTCTGCAGATTGCTTTCTATATTTACCTTGGTGATTTATTTTACCACATCCTGTCTTTACCTTAGGGATTTATTTACCACATCTTGTCTTCAACTCTAGGTAGGTATCACATGTATTCCTATCTCTTGGTTGTACATCGAGCGCATAGGAAGCACTACTGTAAATGGGTCCAGCCCAGCCTAGGGACCCAAGGTTGGTTTGGTATTCATAGGACTCGGCCGGATCAACCCTATGTTTTGACTTGTTCATGTTCGTCATGTATTGGGTTGAAATTAGCTTCAGCTTAGCTTGAGATGGTATATAAATGTTCCGACATGAGCCGGAAGTCCAGGGAAGAACTTCTCTCTTTGATTGTTTGTCATGTTTAATCTAGTCTTGAATCGGTGGTTCTCTACTGTTGTTGATAAAATCATTTGGCGTTTGGAGAAAACACTTGGGTTTCAACTAAATTTTCTCCTATCATAGTTCTCAAAATAAAATATAATAAAATCAATCTAGCCTTGACCTAATTAACTTGGCTATCCCTACATGAAATATATTCAAAAAAAAAATTACAACGACGATGACAACAACAACAACAATAATAATAAAATGTTTGGTGAAGAAAGATTAAAATGGCTTGATAGGTTAGCATATATTTAGGTAGATCTCGCTATAAGTGAAATGCATTTTTATAATTTTTTTAAAGTAAAAGCTCACTCAGAAAGTCTTAAATGGTCCCCTAATTTGTTAGTATTTGCGCGTTTTTTTTTCTTTAAGAAAACAAAGACTGCCATGAGATTGATATTGTATATCTGGATGACTCAAGTCATATCCGCAGTCAACCTCTAGCGGATGCATTTGATGTTGAAATATTACGGTGCAAACTAAGAACAGATGCAAGTATGTTGCATCTCCACATAGGCCAAATTCATCTTAAAAACGACTTAATGATTATAAAGTCCAACCATCTGGAAAAGCTTCAAGGTAACCGAGAAACTTTAGTTTGGATGATACCCTCTATTGCTCTCTAGGTACGACGCTGGAGGTTTAATTTGATTTTGGATGTCTTAGCCTCCCCCTTCGACCCCTGAGCCTAATCTAGCTCTAATCTAGTTGGTACTGAATTGCGAGTGGGAATTAACCCTTCTTGATCTTGAGAAAAAAAATCCAAATATCACAAATTATTTCTAATTGCCAAACAACACATGACAATGATTGAGCTTAGATTATTAGGTGACATGAAAGTGCTCCACCAATAACATCTAGTGGGAAACAAGCTAAATATTCTTACATCCTAAGTTCTCAAATCCGGAATTTCAGATCCTAGGAGTAGTTTTGACATAGAACGGAGATGGGATGGTTGCTCTGATACCAATTGACGCTGAACGGGAGTGGGGTTTATGTGGTGGACTCGGTCGAAAGGGCTGATCATTGTTCTCTCTTTTGTTTTTCTCAAGTGGCGGTTAGGGTTTTAATTGATGGAAGGATGAAGGATGATGATGATGATGATGATGAAAAGATTGGATTCTATGGATGGCGGCCAAGTTAAGAAAGTGGCGAATAATTAGACTAGGGCTAGAGTTAGAGTGTGGTGATGATGGATGCAAGAAAGATATAAGGAAAATAACTAGATCTTGATTGAAAAAGTCTCACTTTCATTCAAGAACGCGAAGTTGGCATGAAGAAGGAGAAGGAGTTTCATCTTTCCCGCTTCTACCAATGAAGAACCTTGACGTCTCATCAAGGGTTTCCAAGGCGTCTCACTTAGGAAGAAAAATCTTTAGAGTCTCACTAAAGAAGGAAGAAGAAGTCTCCCACCTCTTAATCTCAAGAGAAATTGAAAACCCAAAAATATTCTATGATTTTATTCTTCAAACTTCCCATTATATAGAGTAAGAGGTTGGAAAAATATAAACTCTTACAACCAGAATTTTAGGACTCCAACTAAATATAGACTTTTTTAAATCAAATCAATCATTTGACGAAATCAACTGACGAAGTCACCTAATGAAATTAGCTGACGAAATTAATTGACAAAATCAGCTGACGAAATCAACTGACGAAGTTAATTGACGAAATTAATTGATAAAATCAGCTAACGAAATCAACTGATGAAATCCACTAAACCAACTAAAACTCCCAAATAACTAGGACTCTTTAGGGCTTGTTTGGTTCGCGGAAAAAGAAGGAGGGAAAGTGTGGTCAACGGGAAAGTAATGAGATGCCTCTTGTTTGGTTGGAGTTTTCAAAGAAGAGAGATGGAAAAGTTGTATTCCCATGGGAATATGATTTCCACATTTCATGGGAAAATCTTTCCCATGAGAAACATGGGAAAGTTACTTTCCCATGAGGTGGGAATCACTTTATTTTTATTTTTTTTCCAAAAAGATCCTTCAGCGAAGAAGCATTAAAGAGGCATTAAAGACCTAATTTTTATTAAGGGCATAATAGAAATTATACATAACTTTTTCAGAAAAATGGATGGCCAACCAAACATAAGCACTTTGGAAATTTGTCACTTTTCCATAGCCAACCAAACATGCCAAAAGTACTTTCCTGGGCATCCTCTTCCTAGGAATTTGTTTTCCAGGAATCATATTCCTAGAAGAAAAAATACTTCTCGCGAACCAAACGAGCCCTTAAAGATACATGGACTAAGAGTCCAAATAAGTTAGGCCTCTTTCAAACGATACATGGACTCAATAAATAAAACTCTAAATAATCTAGGACTCTTCATGAGGCATGGAAGAGAGTCCAAATCAATTAGGACTCTTTCCCAAATGCTACATGGACTAAATAGATAACTCCTAATTTCTTGACAATAGAGATAATCTAGGACTCCTAGGACAACTCAACTTTGACCAAGTCAAATGCTTCACATCATGCTTTGATCTTCATGCCATCTAATTGCCACTTGGCACTCAATTATATGGACTCAATCATCAAACACAAATCAGCAAATTACAAACCCAAATTAAGGATCCAATGTAACTAAGTGCTGAAAATATTGGATCCACTGTAATTCGGGCACACCCAAGCGACAATCCAAATACGACGCACATCTAGAATAACTCGGATTCTTGTTCCTGCATCAAGTTTTCCACGTACTAGCTGGCTTAAAAAAGTATTAGCGCAGCAGCAATTAAACAAGTGTAGTTTGGTATCTCCCTATTTCCTTTGTCAATCCACTTTGGCCACATCTGAAGCCCTTCTCCCTTTAAGTACAGAAAATTTTAACACTCAACAGACCACATCCCATATCCCTATGCAACAGATGAACCTTCACTCAGAACCCACAAGCATTGTGGATGTCCTTTGCTTTCCCTTTTGTACATCACATGAGAGAGGAAATGCCAGATGCTGTGGACGAACAAACCCATCAACAGAGACAACCCTAACCATGGGAATCCCACCTCTTAAATGTGAGATGGTTCAATGTCCAAGATCACAGAGGGATAGTCTCCTCTTAGGCTTGTGAATATATGAATGTGATAATGATGGTTGTGATATACTCTTCCATTTTACTGGATAAATAATAATATAACAATAACAATACCAGCATCAGCAAGAAGAATAATAATACCATAGTTCTTTCTTGAAAACCTCAACAATCTCAAAAAGATGTTTAAGAACTTGAGAAGTAAGAAAATATTGACATAGAAGAAGAGAGAAGAAGAAACCAAAGAGATATTAAAGAAAAAAAAAAAGAAAATTTGGGTGGAAATACACAAAGATAGATTTTTACTTCATATAAATAGCCGAGTCATAAAAGCTACACTTGGAATCCTTTGCAAGCTATATAAAGTGGTCGAATTCTGACCCTATAATCATATACTCAACTAATTAGAGGGTCTTAATATATGATTTAAATATCAAAAATTGAAAAAAAAACCCATTAAGCTGTGGCTACAAATCAAAAAACAATCGTCATCAAACTATGGCTACAAATTTTGTCTGAAATTTATAAAAATTTAATCAAAAGATGTCAATATATAATAGCTGTTGATCTTGAATACATTTATCTAATGAGTTTATTATCACAAGAATCTAATATTTATGTGAAAAGTTACAGCTTCCAGAAGTTCTCTAGTTCCACATATACTACAACATGTTTTGTTCAATCTGACAAATCTTCAAATCAATTATATGTCAGATATTCTAATACAGTTAATGTGAGAATCAAACCTCAAATCTCTCTCATAAGATAGAGAGTGCTGAACTACTTGATGAACGTCGGACTTATAAAATGCACACCAATTTACTCATATGGAGTAAGTCTAGCTTGCAGCTAAAACTGACCAACTGGAATGAAACTAGTGAAAATAGTCCCCCTGAAAAATAATATAAGTTGCTTAAGTATCGTAGATCAGATTCAATTATATCAGTTTAAATCTAACTTGAAGGACAAAGTTCTCACACAATTTGGATGGTTTCAAATTGATTAGTTCTTGGGCCAAAACCGAAACTACTTACATGTTAAGTTCTGCTAAAACTTTGGTGTGCTGAATGGTGCAAGAATGGTTGTGATGTCATTTGATTAGAAACATTTTCGTTTTTACACAATATGAACATAACAGCACCATTTTTTTCTTATTTTTCTCTTATAAAGAGTCAGTTTTCAGCCAATGGGATAAATTTTTGATAATAGATCTTTGCATGCGCATGAGTTCGACTAGTACAATTGGTAAAGTTAATGGATTATAGTACCTAATGAACCACGTTCAAATCTTGCCTATAGCTGAGAAATGAAAATTAAGAATAAGAGATACCTTGAGAAAGAGATTCTCGAAAAGGATATGTGACTCATTTTACTATTATTATTTTTTTAATTCTCCATTAGAATATACTTCTTATTAACATAATTGATCATAGTAAAATGAGTAATTAAAAAGTATGAAGAATATACAGACGATAGATGGGATTTATATCAAAAAAATGGAATGCACAGATAGGAGACAATATCTAAATAATAAAATTGTGATAATGTCCAATGCTATATGTGACCAAATTCGAACCTATTGCAGTTATATAATAGCAAGTATAGAATGCTAGGCCTTGACACAAATTATACATCATGCATTTTCCAACCTAATCTATTCACAATGGATATCATTTGGGCTCAAGATCTTGGCCCATCTCTCATGTCTGTTCGGTCCGAGAAACAGGTCCCATTTTAGGGCTGAAAAGGAGACAGAGCCCTTGTAGCTTTCAGCTGCAATGACTGCTGATATAGTACCAGCCATCACCTGCACATAAATGAAATTAGATATAAAAAACTTGAATATATCTCCACCTGAGCAGCTCTAGAACTAACAAGCTCTTCCATCCCATGCATAATTAGAACACCGCATAATTTATTTTCTGCAATTGTAGCTTTATATATTTGTATATAATTAGCATCTTCTTAATATAGAATCAAATCCTTGTATACAGAGTCTTTTAACTGTTGGAACTATGATGCAATTTCAAAATTAACTAGCATGTCAAGAGCCTTAACGAATATTAAGGCACAATATGAATTATCAACATGAAGCTAGCATATCTACTTGCTGGTTAATCTCTAAAGTTACTTTAGACTTAGTCGGTTCTTCATTCTCATGGCTAACTAAATCTTTACAACAAGCATTCACTTCTTGAATAGCTTCCACATAAGTCTCATATCGACACGACTAACTCTTCAATGTAGATTTCTAAGATCAGATTAATCAAAGCATCCTTTGACTCTTCCTTATTAACTTCAAAATAAACTGGCTCTTTAATTATGATCTCTTTTAAATATAATATCCATCTAACGGCACTCCACTTGCTCCAGAGTTTCTTCTGAACTTGATTTTTCTTTGAGTTGATCAATCTTGCAATGCTTTAAAAGTTTTTTTAAACTCAATCAGGCCTCTAACTAGTCTTGCTTTTCTACTTCAAATCTTCATTTTTGAACTAGTTTGAGACTTTATCTAGATCACCTTAGAAGTCTAGAACAACAACTCACTCTTTAGACATTTTGAGAATATTTTGATATCTCATCCTTTTAGAACGAGTGGATAGCGACAAGAATATTTTATACTTTCTTTAGCTCTTCTGAATATGAAGATAATTCTCTCGATCTACCAAGCTTAGAGAATCCACATTACCGTTTTAGATTCAAAATCCTTTTTTTTTTGCAACCTCATTTTCCAGGGTATTTGTAGGTATCATTTTTAGTTCTTTCAAGATATCCAACAATTCTTATCCCATCAAATATGGTTTGACCATATAATTTCACATTGGATAATTGGTATTTATTCAATTAACGGAGTGAACAAGCTAGTTGTAGCAAAAATGGTTATGTTGATGCTAGTGCAATCGGCTATCACAATCTAAATATTAAATCATAATAGATTTCACACATTTGCACAATTTTGCAACGCTTTATGAAGCCTCTAGAAATATACTGAATAATAACTTTGAAAACCACCAACAATCAAGTCTTCGCATTTCCTAATAATATGTAGAACAACACAATCCTTTACTGAATCAAAACCACTAGCCTAGGATCATCAAGAACAAATACCATTCCAAGCAAAAAAAAATAATAGAAGAAAATATAAAAACTAGGGAAAGAAAAATATTTTATTCAAAGAAAAATATATGAAAGCAATCAATGCTCTTGCTAGGTTTGGAGATGGACCAGGCCGAGTTGAGACATATCTCTACCCAAGCCTAACCAAAAATTTCTTTTAGGCTTCAAGTCAAGTTTAGGCCTGAAAATTTTTGGATAATCTAGCCTCAAGCCTAACCCAAGCCCAAGCTTATCCTAAACATGATCGAGCTATTCTGAATAATCTATTTGGGTCAAAAATAAGGCTAGCCTAAACCTGATTGTAGTTTAATTTTTTAATTTTCACTTTAGCTAACCTGCTAGGGCACCACACCTTTGAAAGAGTAGATGCCCTACAAGCCAATCGCAATATGTATTGTGAAGGATTTTCTTTTGATTTTCCAAATCATGTA
>JAOXJJ010001100.1:7805917-7820970 GCA_025769935.1 Phoenix roebelenii
CTCCCCTTTTATAGGGGGAGTGCCAGGGTTACCTGTGATGTGACTGGGCGAATTAATGAATTACCGTCATAATTTGATGTAGGCATGGAAGTAATGAGTTGCTGTGGATGGCCCGTTCCCATCATGGGAGGAGATGGCGTACAGCCAAAGCTTGCTTGTAGCATGCAGTGCGGTCCATTTTTGGGAATGATAAGGCGTTGACAGTCGTAGCAGGGTATGGTCCCTGGTTGATATGTCGTGGTGTGGCCGATAAGTAAAGCATGGTGCGGTGAGGCTGTTGCAGGGCATGGCTGCAGCATATGGACGACGAGATCGACCTTCTGAGGTCAGCTCGGCCTTCTGAGCTCGGCAGCCTTAATGAGCTCGGCCTGAATGAGCTCGGCCTTCTGAGCTCGGCAGCCTTCTGTGCTCGGCAGCCTTCATGAGCTCGGCCTGGATGAGCTCGGTAGCTTTCTGTGCTCGGCAGCCTTCATGAGCTCGACAGCCTTCTGTGCTCGGCAGCCTTCATGAGCTCGGCCTGGATGAGCTCGGCAGCCTTCTGTGCTCAGTATTCTGAGCTCGGCTTGGAAGAGCTCGGCAACCTTCTATGCTTGGCCTTCTGAGCTCGGCCGCCTTAATGAGCTCGGCCTTTTGAGCTCGACAGCCTTAATAAGCTCGGCCTGGATGAGCTCGGCCTTGCTGTCGGATTTGGATGCTTTGCTTGTGCTTGTGGGGTGGTCCATTTTTCCCCCAACAGATGGAGCCCAGGGAAGAGTTTAAACTAGTAGCTAGGGAGTGTTAAGGCCAAATGCATCTGTTTTTGAAGGACGGGTTGTATCTCCCGCGACAAAGAAGGATTCACTTTCTTCCGTGCAACAAGCACGTCAAGATCTATGTAGGCGGATGCATGAAAGAGTTCAGAGTGCTTTGAAAATTGTGAAAGGAGCAATCCAATAGTTGGTAACGTAAAAGAAAATCAACGTTCCTTCGCACGAAAGATACAACATAAAGCCATTTTTTAATGGTGAAGTCTAGCACTTTGATGGAGTCCAAATCCAGGCATTGTTAGTATAATAGCAAAGGAGAAGTCAGATACGCTGAAGGAGATAGTAAGGTGTGCGCTGGGTCTATCTCTATTGAACATACTAAAAACTTGGGTAGAGTTGAATTGGGAGAGCTCCCATTGTAATAGTATAATAATATAAATAATGTAGTCTACAAGGATGTTATGTGAAATAGTTAGGATAGCTCAATTAATAGATCAGGGGAATGAAAATCCTTGTTTCAGCAGTTCAAATCTGACAAAATAAAAAATTGAGCTAGAATAAACCTATGTTTGGAAGACTTAGGGCCAGAATTTTGAAAAATTAGTACACCAATATATGGAAGCATAGGAAGCGTGTGTTATGAATAAAGAATTAGGATTGGAAAACCTAGGGCTAGAATTTTAAAAGAATATACATAGTATGGAAGCATATGAAGCTTGCATAAGTTGTTTCAATATACACAATTTCATAGTGAAGACATATTCATCGTATTGCGAACATGTATACATAAAATGAATCATATGTACTATTTGTGTAATTGAATGTGTATGTGCAATGCATGTGCAGGAAAACGTCAATGGCCGTAGGCACGTGAGAGGCAATATTGACTTCAGATCCTATTTGAACGTATCTTTGTATTTGATGCATTTTTCTTGTTTCTCTCAAACAATGAGTAATCCAATTGGGGAAACTATTTATCAAATTAGCGACATTTTGGATACCGTGGATAAACATTTGGGACAAGACCTTAGGTTTAGGATGTCAACAAAGATTCAAGTTGTTTGCAATATAATAATAGAGATATATTTCATTATATATATATGTGTATGTATGTATGTATGTATGTATGTATGTGTATGTGTATATGTATAAATATATTTATAATTTGGTAGATATGCAAGATGAACAAATACCGAAGAGGAAATAAATTTGAAAAAAATAATTGTTTTATATTAACAAAATTATAAGCCAAGAGCCAATGGCTCTCATTCTCGAACTCAAGAAGACGCCTCACGAATGCAAAATGCCTTTCACAAAATAACTCCTCACCAAAAGATGCCTCAAGGAAAAAGTACCTAAATAAACACTTCACACTTTCCCTGACTCTCTTCCCTTCTTAAAATAATCCTCACTAGGGTGGCAATTTATAGCCCAACCATCGAGCTACTCGTTATAAGCATATTCGAGTTTAACATGAATAGATTTGGGTTATAAACGGATCAACCCGTTAACTTATTTATTAAATTGGTTGGATTCAGGTTTAGACTTTTGATCTTGATGGAAGAAATATTTGGTACCTCGACTTCAGATCAGATCTCCCCATTTACCTTGGATGTAAGCTAAAGAGAACTACCTTGGCCACAGCCGAACAAGTGACCATCCAACCCTTGGCCTCAGTTGAAGAGTCAATTGACCGAGAAGTCATCGGCCAGGTAGAACAATTGGCACAAGTGGACAAAGACTAATAGTCCCAATAATCGATGGCCCTGACAGTCCGCAGTCATGGCGGCATTAAATCCTGCACCCCACTAATGCACTCTGCCACTCACGTAGATTGGCATTTATGCCACAGCCATACAACCAGCCACTAGCTGATTATGATTACACGTCACGTCAACCCAAGTAACGATAAACTAGATACTCTATATAAGAGGATCAACCCAGAGGATCCGAGGTATGCAATATATATGCAACCCTATTTATAGAGCCATGCCCTGCTAAAACTCTCTTCCTTTCATATTGTTGCCCTATTATTCTAACATAGGCATCGGAGGGTCCCCTGCCAAAAATCCTTCGAAAAGTGGACTTCTTGTAGGCCACGCAAGGGAGGAGACTAGCGCCTAACACCTCCACTAGTCACTCAGTTTGTCTCCAACCAGCCTTAGGGTAGCCCAAGCTGTGTTTTTACCTCAGTCTGGATACGGCGACAACAGATTGGCATTAGAGGAAGGGCCCATCCCCTAGCTATATCAACATCAATCGAAGGGAGAAACAACCAGAACCTACAGTGCATTGTGTGCTTCACAAGATCGTGCTTTGACTTCCCAAGGGTCATTGCAGAGCTCTAATCCTGCTCCACTGGAATGAACCACCACATCTATAGACAATGAATAGTCCAACATGCTCACTCAACAGGTGCAGGCACTAAATGTGGTAGTCTAGGGCCTACAACAGATAATAACGCGGCCAACTCATTCGGAATTTGGTCAACAAAGCCCCCATTTTGAGCCACCAGCATACCACATGCTCTAGGATAGCCATCACTCTCAAGACTGGAATTCTGAGTGGTCGAATTAGAGTTGGCTCACCTAGTGGAGCGACCCCGCCTGGAATAGGAGACGGCACACTCCAAGGCCCCATTCCAGCAGGAACTCCCTTGAGATCCTCTTCGTCTGTTTATCCTGTAGAGCCCCCGCCTCAGCGAGGTGTAAACCTTGATAGGAGGATCGAGAAAATAGACCACCAGATTCATGCCCTCAAAGGGTAGACTCCAAAGGTGAGCAACGACCTCAACTTATCCTCAGAGCCCTCCTTCTCCTAGCAGATCATGGAGGAACTGATTTTACATCGATTCAAGATGCCTCAAGTGGAGTCGTACGATGACATCTCGGATCCCTTGGACCACCTTGGCAACTTCAAAGCTCTCCTGATGCTGTACGTAGCCACCGATGCTATGCTTTGCAAGGCGTTCCCTATGACCCTTGGTAAGGTAGCTCAGTTCTAGTTCTCTAGACTTTGGCCCGAGACTATCCACTCCTTCGGGCAGCTCACCCACCTCCTCGCGGCGCACTTCATCTCCAGCCAAAGATGATGCCATGGCTCGGACATGCTGCTCAGCATCAAGCAAAGGGAGAGGAAATCCCTTAGAAAATGTGTCAGCCACTTCAACATAGTGATACTGGAAGTCCACGACCTGGATTAGTCGGTCACAATATCTGCAATAAAGAGCGGCCTGCGGCCATCAAGCTTCCTCTTCTCTCTAGAAAAGAGCTTCTCCGTTGACTTCACTGAAATGTTGACACGAGCCGACAAGTATGTCAATGCCGAGGAAACCATGGCTTTCTGTCGCAAATCTACTGACTCTCCCAAGGAACCAAAAGAGGACACGAGGAGTGAAGAGAGCCGAGGAGTGTCTCACCTCGACGTAAGAGGGGCCCGCAATGGCCCAAAATTTCTCCTTGGAAGTTCAAGAGGTACACCCCTCTCACTACCCTCGAAGACCCAAATCCTCATGAAATTCAAGGCCGAGGCGACGAAATGGAGGCGCTCATCCAACGTGGGCGGTTTGTCGGTACGTCCATGCTCGGTATGACTGAGAAGCGTCTACTTCCTCCTCTAGTTTGCCACTCTTAGAGCTAATCAACGATCACCCGACTACAAACATCATCAACACCATAGCAGACAGGCTTGTTGAGGCCCCCAAGTGCCTCAAATAGCTGAACTCCTCAAAAAAGATGACCACAGAGCCACCATAAATCATGCACGTGGATAGCTCATCAAGCCCGAGAGGCAATGAAGCTGGTCCCAAGCTCACCAACCCTAGCTCAATATGCCCCCTGATTAGAATCTTCCACCTTGAGTAGCAAAACTAAGTGCAAAGCGCTCATCACCAGAGTCAAGCCTTTGAAGAATCTCGAAATCCGGCAATTGAGGATCTTCGGGGGGGGCTTAGGACTACGACAACCTTCACGCCCGTTATTAGTAAGATTTATTGAAGTCCGAACTTATTTTCAATAAGAATCCTCTCATTATATTTATCTTTCAGATCGGACGATTGTACCAATTATACTCGACTTGGGACACCTCAGGGAAGCTTAAGCCTTAATAAAAGAGATACCCTAGTGACACTTGGGGACTCCCGAAACTAAGCTCTCTCAAGATCCCTCCAAGACCCTAGTATGGAGAGAAAAGGAGGTGTCGACGACCCGAAGACCGAGCCCACTCGAATTTTGTCTGGTATCCAAATCTAGAGATGCCTCTGGAAGCATGCTCTAGAAATGAACAGAGGCACCGACCTTTCGAAAATCGAACCCATTCGGATTTTTGTAGATAGCCAAACCTAGAGATGTCTTTGGGAGCATACTCTAGAGATGAATGGAGGCGCCGACCTTTCGAAGACCGAGCCCACTCGGATTTTTTCTTGGAAGCATACTCTGAAGACGAACAGAGGCACCGACCTTCCGAAGACCAAGCCCAATTGGATTTTCTTTAGTACCCAAACTTAGAGATGCCTCCAAGAGCATATTCTAAAGACGAATGGAGGCACTGACGTCTCGAAGACCAAGCACACTTGGATTTTTCTAGTAACCAAACTCAGAGATGCCTCTTGGAGCATACTTCAGAGACGAACGGAGGTGCCGACCTCCTAAAAACCAAACCCACTCAAATTTTCTCTAATAGCCAAGCTCAGAGATGCCTCGAGGAGCGCACTCCTGAGATGAGAAGACCGAGCCCACTCGAATATTCTCTCGATAGCCAACCCTAGAGATGCCTCGAAGAGTATACTTTCGAGATTAGAAGACCAAGCCCACTTGAATTTTTTCTGAGTAGCCAACCCCATATATTCCTCGGAGAGCATACTCCCGAGATGAGAAGACTGTGTCCACTCGAATTTTCTCTGGGTAGCCAACCCCAGAGATGCCTCGAAGAGCATACTCTCGAGATGAAAAAATTGAGCCCACTCAAATTTTCTCTAGTAGCCAACCCGAGAGATGCCTCGGAGAGCATACTCTCAAGATGAGAAGACTGAGCCCACTCAAATTTTCTCTAGTAGCCAACTCTAGAGATGCCTCGGAAAGTATACTCTCGAGATAAGAAGATCAAGCCCACTCGAATTTTCTCTAGGTAGCCAACCCTAGGGATACCTTGGGGAGTATACTTTTGAGATGAGAAGACCAGCAGCGGTGCCGAAGGCTCTGCATGCCATCCAACCTCTTGAGATCAAAAATGATCCGAGTAGGAGAACCGGCCACCACATCGAAGGCTTGGTGTGCCAATCGATCTCTTTAGGTCAGAAACTTGATGTGTTCACAAAACTGCTTTTCCAAGTGCAGGAAAATTACACAAGTAGTATAACTCGGAAGTCCGAGGTCGATTCCTCAAGGAGCGATCTATGTGTTATTAGCGTAATTTTAGATATAATTTCAGATAGTTTCTAGAAATTGAAAGTAGAGAATAATAAGTAAATAAATAAAGTTCAATGAAATAGAGATGGTTAGGGATCCGAAATTCTCCTTGACTATATTGCATCCAAGGAATAAACTCTATGGTTCTTGATTTAGAGATTCAAAAGTAGAATAGATCTAATCATGGAATATATTTCATGAACACATGAACTCAACTTCTAAGCATTCATCATGCCTATTACGTCTACGACAAATCAAATACTAAAATAATCCATATATTAATAGACATAAACCATTTAAGAACTATTTACAAAATAAATATGCAAGAATCCAAAATATATCAATAGACATAAATTATTTAGAACAAAATTTCAGAGTTTACTTCAAAGAAACAATAAAGCAAAGGTTCATCCATCACCCTTCACAAAAGAAATTAGCTCTCCATGAATTTGAAGCTCTTCTTCATGATTTCTTTGTAATGCCGCCTTTCCTCCTATGAACGGCGAGTTTCCACAAGTATATATAGGGTTTAGGGACTTAAAACCCTAGGAAACACGGCTTAGACACGCTTGCATGCATTTTTCCAACTTTACCCTCGAGTACCAACGTCAGCATAAAGTTCAAGAGGCTTCGCAGATCTCATCTGATCTTTAAATTTTATATTCTTATAGTCATTGGAAATCCCTAGAAGTCTAGTTTCCAACAAAATTTGAATCATCTAAATTGGACTTCTGTAGCTCCCAAAATAATCAAAATACTACACAAAAGTCCAATCTATCAAGGCTCAGACTGGCAGTTTAGGGAAACCTAACTTTGCAACCTCATAACTTTTTCTCCGGTGTTTCAATTGACCTGATTCTTGATGCATATGAAACCTTAACATGTCTACTTCGTCTCCACCAAATGTCATTTCATTTGGACTGCAATAGGGCATTCAATTTCTTAACTCCATTTGGGATGCTGAAGACAGATGGTTGGACCGTGGATCCGGAAGGATGGAATACGGAAGAATGTTAGGAACATAGATGGAAGCATCGTGGAAGGCTAGCTGTGACCCAAACGGATCACTGATGTGGCTCCCTTGTTGTGTAATGTTGACCGTTGACTTGTCTCCCCGTTAGCTGTGGCTTGGTCGTGGGCTGACAGTTGTTTTATGCTGTCGAACTTAGTCCTGCTGATGCGCATTTTAGCTTTGATTTAGAATCACCTGTACCCAACAAAAATATAATATTAATTCAGCGATATTATCGTTATCTTGTTAGCAATAATACTAATTTAAGTGGTATGTAGATCGTACTTTTGTGCTCTTCTTAGCAGCCTAAATCTAAATAAAGAAATGAACGATAACAAGCAAAGGCTAAAAGTCAAGTATTTTAGAAATTTTTTTTGCATCTATTGTTTTCCAGTACATGCATTATTCTCGGTCGGGACCGGGCCAAAAAAAAGACTACAATGAAATGTTGAAGCTCCGCGTGACAACTTAGACTCAAACAAGAGGAGGTCAAAAACTGAAGCCAGGTACTCGAAAAACTCTTTGCTTTGATTAAATTTTTTAACTTTTTAAACTGGCCCTAATAGAGACCAAACAAAAAAAAGCTATATAAAGCTTGGCTCACTCAAGCAAAAAAAAAACAAGCAAAAATAATGAGGTAGAAGACTTTATTTTTTGCCCTCGTCCCCATTAGCACCTTCATTGTGGTTGTCATCCCGCCTTTGTTGCCGTCAGGGTCACCTCCTTCACCAGCATCGCCATCATCAACATCGAAGATAGAAAAATCTATCTTCAGGAAAAGAAGCTGAGCTTGAGCTTGCATGCTTCGAAGCCCTTCCCGAGGGCATTAGCTGCAGTCTCTAAGGCCTCCTCTAGGAACTTTTTTGAGGTGCGGTACTCTTCGCCTCGGCAATCCGTCTCTCAGTCTCATTGGCCTACCACTCGGCCTTCTCGACCTGTCGCTTGGCCTCATTAGCCCATTGCTCGGCTTCACTGACCCGCTATTCAGCCTCTCGGGCCTTCTGTTTGGCTTGGGCCAGCTCCATGAAAAGGTCCGCCACTCTCTGATCAGCAGTTTTGGGGGCCTTCTTGGTCGCAGACAGCTGAGCCTCCTTCACCCCTGGTTGGGTTTGCATGGTCAAAGCATGGGCTTCCGCCGACCTGGACTCATCCTCGGCCGATTTGTCCTTCACCTCGGCCAACTTAGCCTTTGTGTCAGCCAACTTAGCCTTCACCTTGGTTGCCATGGTCTTCACCCTGCACATCTGGCCCGCTCAAAGGCCGCTTTCCATTCCCCCTCATCATCAATATATGCTTTGAGAACTTCTCGACCAACCACTACGTCTCGCTGACCACATGGGCATGCTGGAAAAGAAAATGAGATTCAGTAACCAAGGTGAAGAACCCATCACGGCTAGTAGAGCATATGATCTTCATGTGGCCGGGAGCTACATGGCCTTGACAAACTCCATCGTTGCCCCGGGGCTCGCCAAAGTTGAGCCTGACTCTCAGACAGACCATTGCAGAGATTAAAACTCAGGAGCACGACCTGAAGCAAGAGAGTGCTCTTGGCAAGCGGACGAGCTCGGACCAAACCGAGCTAGGTTGCGGACCTTGGGAGCTGGAGCCTCGGGGGGAACCCCGACAGCAAATTCGGAGACAACAATCAAAAAGGGTTCCCCCTCAGTCTTTTCTTCTGAGGGGCTTAGACCTCAGAAATAACTTCGGCGGCGACAGACGAAGAAGACTCCCCCCTCTGACTTCCTCTCTGGGGAGCTTCCCCCCTCTTCGGCCTCGGCCGACCTCTTCTTTACCTTTCTCCTCTCATAAATCTGAGATGGATCGAACTTCATGGCAGTAAGAACTACAAAACCAAGGATGAGGTCAGAAAGAAATATGACAAGATAATAGAGGAAAAGCTCGAGAAAAGCTTACCTAGGAGGTCAGCCTGACTCAGACTGACGTTAATAAGAGTCTCCTCGAACAGTAGCTTCTACAAGGCAGGAGCCTTAGATCGAGATTCTAGAAGCTTGTTCAAGGCCCTTCGATCATTGCGAGACAAACTTGTAGACCAACTCATGTCGCTCTAGGGTGCCCTCCACACGGTCTCAAACCCTCATGACTGCTTGGAGCGGACAAAGAAAAACCTTCCTTTCCACCCATGAAAGGAAGGGAGAGCACCTCAGATCAGCTGATGATCTTTCCTAGGAGAAAGTACCACCAACCATTATCTCGAAGATGCTTCTCTAGAATGAAGCACCTCCGAAAAGGGGAAGTCAAGGCCTGGATGCCCCAGAGATGGAAAGCTGACAAGGAGTCATCAGGAGTTCAGCACCAGTTAAGTCAAGATAAAGCTATAGGTCCTCATCAATTAAATGAAGGATGGAAACACCCTTATATAGGGGTGCAGATGGCTCTAATCAATGTGTCGATTCATCTACTCAAGCAAATCACGTCACGCATCAACCAAGGGTAGAGCGAGGGAGATTCGTCAATAATGGCACCTCGGAGTTGCCCCACAATGATGATGTCTCATGATAGCTTGGACCTGACGACGCTTTAGAAAGACCAAACGATGCACTCATCGGCTCCGATAAAGGCGTCGCCCTCGATCGAGGTAACCACTCGACTTCTATCACCTGAACCAGAGTATAGGTCGGCCTCAAAAGGGGGGCAAGTAATAGGAGAAATGTTAGGTACCTCGACCTCTAACCATATCTCCCCCTGTACCTTATATGTAAGTCGAAGAGAACTGCCTCGTTCACGACCGAGCAGCCGACCATCCAACATAAACTCCTCAGCCCCAGAACAATCGGCACGAGTCGATAAGGGCTGAAAATTCCAACAAACGACAACCCTGGTAGTCCGCAGTCGAGGCGTCGTCACATTTTGCACCTACTAGCATACTCTACCGTCCACGTGGACTAGCTCCTATACTGCGGCTGTACCACCGGTCATTGCTTGGTCATTATTGCATGCCACATTGGCTCAGGTAACGGCAAACTGGATTCCCTATATAAGAGAAACAAGTTGAGGGACCTAACGTACGCAATATGCATGCAACTCTATTTACAAAGCGACCCTCTGCTGAAACTCTCTCCCTTCCATATTGTTATCTCGTTGTTCTAATTTCGGCATCGGAGAGTCATCCATTGGAAATCTTCCGACAAGTGAACTTCATGCAGGCCACCCGGCAGAGGAGATCAGCGCCCAATGCCTCCACCAGCCCGCTCAGCTTGTCTTCAGCTGACCTTAGAGTCGTCCGAGCTGTGCTCCACTTCGGTCTGGATACGGCGGCAATAGACCCGTTCAACCTATTTTGACTTGTTTAATAATTAGGTTAGATCATAATTCAATCTATTTAACCCGTTTTGACCCATTTAATAATTGGGTTGGGACATATCCCAACCTATTAAACCCGTTTAAGAGCTATTTAATCTTTTTAAAACCTATTTAACCTATTGTTGTCTTGTTTAACTCGGCCCACTTGATCTATTTAACCTATTTAAATCCATTTAATTCATCAAAAATTCGTTTAACCCATTTAACCTGATTTGACTTATTTAATAAACGGAATATATAGGTTAGGTTGAGTTACCTGTTTAATAAATAGGTCGAGTTTGGATTGATGAATTTTTGATTCAACAAGCACCCGACCCAATCTGCATCCGATCCGACCGGATTGAAAGTATACTATTCACCATAGCACCTCTCAACATTTTTTTTTTTGGAACAGTATCATATGACCCCAAAGGGAATACTCCCAGCACCGGTGAGCTTCCCTCCAAGACAAACTCCTCCTTGGGCACCTTATTGTCACCGTGTTTTACTCAAGTTAAGGATTCCACTTATCCTAATTAAATTAGATCTGTAACAATGACTGACAACAAAAGCAATGGCGATACAATTAAGGGGTTCTATATTGACTAGCTATCTGGCTCAAGAAATTGCCAGATACCAGAAAGAGGTCTCATCATAGCAATCCATATGAAATGAGACTATCAAGCTCCAGAAGATAGTATGGTTACACCTAAAATTGTACTCGAAAAGTTTGTAGGTCAGTGGTTCAAGATTAGTGCAACCATATATTGGTAGGGTGGAACACACACTTTGGACAACCACCAGATATCTAGCATCACCTCAAGGGCAAATGTAAGATGACTCCTCACTCACAGGTATCCAATGTGTTTAATTTTGAAGTTTATATCCAGTCAGATTAAGAAAAGCTAAGCCGGGATGCATTAGTTCAAAATCAAGCTTTAGCATCATTAGCATAATCAGAAATTTTAGACGAAACTATTTTCACTTTATACAGCATCGAGTTGCATGCCTTTTTCTATGCATCTCTTGAATCAGCTAAAATGGAGGCTAGATGGCAAAAGTATGGATGATTTATCAAAAACATGTTAATGTTAATAAACTAATTCCATGGCCCATGATGTAAGAATGATCTTTCCTTTATTAATTTTTATCTGAATTGTTTTGTTTCTTTATTCTGGGGACTCATGAATTAGAAGTCCAATTAATATAAGTTTAAAAAAACTCTTATCTGCTACTCATTTTGATATCATCCTTTGATTTTCTTTTATGAAATTTGTATCTTAGAGGGATTAGAAAAAGTCTATAATCTTTAAAAAATTTCTCCTATGAATTCTCTACCTATGTACTTAGTTTTTAGCATAGAAACTAATAGAATTTTTCTTTTTTGATCTTCTCAATTTTCTTATGCAGTACGAGGTTGCGACATATTATTGGACTGATGTACCGATGAGCTGGTACACGGAGTGTAGGATATAATTTCTCATCCAAAAGTCATAGTTAAGTGCTTATATAATCAATTAGAAATAAAATATGAAATAAAGTAAATGAATATTTAGATCCCAAGTAGTTTTTTGGTGGATAGATCCGGAGTAGTTGATGAATGGACCTTTCACATAATCATTTGACGCCTCATAAACAAATGTGTCTACAAGATTTCCTTGATCTAGTTATTTCAGAACCCCAAAAAATAATTTGTTCATCTATTTAAAAAAATACAAAGTGGAACCTAAAAAGATTGCCATGGTGATCCAGTTCACTAGTCGAGAAGTTTTATATGTTAAAAGAGTTGGCAACTTCTCATTATTGTAGGCTTCAACTGAAAGCATTTGGAACTGCAGATGGCATCTCACAACCATTAAAAAGCCAATTTGCTAACCCATGGATGTACAATCAATAGATTAGGAAATCTACACAAGTATCTAATTCTTTAGACGTCGCATGGCATTGATCCTTGACAAAAGCCTTCCATTTTTTTATTTCTTTAATGTGACAATAGAAATTAAATATACCATCTTTAAAACAACTTTGCATGGAACAGTCGTGTGTATAGAAGGAGGCTTCTTGGTTGTTTAAAATTTAACTCAAACCTGAAGCCCACATACAGAGTTTCATTTCAATTATACATAAAGTAAGAGAAGGAAAACAATGGTGTTATCCGCTTCATAAAAGCTAATTCATGTTTTTGAATGGTTACAAGAAAATAAAATTGATGGGGACATCAGAGCCCTTCATCCAGATGATCCTGAGCCCCCGGATTGAGTCAGACTCGGATTGGGTCCATTTGAGTCCGAGTCATTTTCTTTTATTGCATTATTTACTTTTGTCTTAATCAAGTTAATTTGGTTCGTTATTTTGTTATTAGACTGATCAATTGGGTTTATGTAATTGGGTCAATATGTAAGGTCTATATAAAAACCACCCCTCTCATGTATGAGGCAACTGATGATTGAATGAAAAACTTCTAGCCTCTTTCTTGTTCTTCTTCTTCCTCCTCCTTCCCTTCTCTTCTTCCTGCGTTCCTATAACCTCTTCTTCCTTCTCCCCCTCTTGTTCTTCCTCCTTCTTCTCTTTCCCCGCACTTGTGCTACATTAACTTGGTATCAGGACTTCGGCTTTGCCCCTGCTACCAAAGCCACGATCCAGATTCTTTTCTTTCCCTTGATTCTCACTCAAAAGAAAGAGGTTCCTCCCATTCGGTTTCACCAGTGAACGAAAAAAAAAGAAACCTCTGCGGTGGGATCCTCCACCGCCTGTCACACCCGCGACCACCATCACTTCCGCTCGCCGCTGCAGGCCACCTGCGGTCACCACCTCAAAGTGGGGTCAGGTCCCTATCCTCCCTCTCGGTTCTCACAGAGAACAAAGGAAAGGGGGCCCCGTCGGCAGATTTCCCCTTCTACCCGTCGCCGTGTCCGTGCCAACTGCCTCCACCCCGCAATGCCGTCCCGTCGTTGGCCCGCCAACAGAAGATGCCGCGACCCCACAAGAGCCATCGGTCGTGCCTTTGTGACTGCTACCAGGGGCCGGACCCGAAGGAGCAACACCGCCGTTTCTTCCCATCGCCGTAGCCCGTCGCCTCAGGTCCTCCGTCGCTGCGCCCACCACCGCCATCAGCCACCTGCGTCAGATCCGCAGAGGGGCCGCTGCTGGAAGCCGCTGTCGGAGCCGTGACCGCCTTATCGTCGGCTCACCACCGGACGTCGCCGTCTGCCGGAGTCTCCCATCACCAGCACAGCCATCGTGACCTCCGCCCTGCCCGCAGCCACCGCCGTGGAGATCGGCCTGCCCTCTCGAACCCATCGGGATGTTGAAGAAAAGATTAACGGGTAAGTCACAAAACCCGTTAACCTGAATCCAGTAGCCCGGAAAAAAAAAGTGCACATGATTTCACGTGACAAACTCATAACGGGTATAGGGTCGGGTCAAACCCGATAACCCAGATCCTAACGGATCCGAGTTAAAGAAAAAAAACAAAAAAAAAAGAAAAAAAAGAAAAAAAAAGGAAAAAAAAGAGGGGTATGCACGTGACCGCACGTGCCAAAAAAAAACTTACCTCTGTTCATCTTCTTCCTCGGTTCGCCCGCCGTCGCCGTCGCCGCCGCCCGTGACGTGCCGCTCCACCCTAGTCGCCGCAGCCATCGCCCCTCCGGCCTCGCCACCCCTGCTGCCATCGAGATCCGTCGCTACTCCACCTCCCATGCTGCACCGCCCTCGCCGCCTTGCTACTTCCGCCTTCGCTCGCGCACAACGCCTTCCCACCTCAACGCACCACTGTCTCCGCAACGCCGCTACCGCCGCCTCCGCCTCGTCGTCGCGTCGTACCGCCTCCGCGCCGTTTCGCCTTCGCCGATGCCCATGACCTTCCTCCGGCCGCATCTCACCCGAGGCACGCCCACCGTCCTCGCCCCGCCTAAGCACCGCCTCCGCCTCCCTCCGCCGACCGTTCTTCACTGTCGGTGCCTCCATCTCGCCCCTCTCCCTCTCCAAATCTAGAGGGATTCGAAACCCTCTTTCATCTCCACTCCTTTCTTCCCCATCCCCGCGTCAGCAGAGGCCAACAAGCCGCGCCCCACTCCCGCGCCCAGTCCACGGGCCGACATCCACGCCCACATCCGCACCCAATCCACTCACCGCACAACCCAACAGGCCCACTTGCAGCATCCCACTTGTGTCCTAGCGCCCTTCAGGCCGCCCACTGCTTCAAAGGGCCATCATCAGACCCACCAAATTTCTTTGATCAAGCCCCCAAGTTGTGCTGATATCAGGTCCACTGAATTGCTATGATTCGATCAGCTTCGTGCCATCTAACGAGCCGACTCGCCGCGCACCGATCGTCGCCCCAGTCCATGAGCACACGATTCTGGTCGACTACTTCACGACAGGTGATAGGTTTCCACTTTTCTTGGGTTTGTTCATTTAATTATGTTTTAGTTCTCTTGCATGATAGCCACATTTTGAAAACTTATATTGCTGTCACAATTCAGAACATTGAACCTTTCACTTTCAAACCCGCCCTATTACCCATTAAATCTTGATATTAAATTAGCACACCTTAGTAACAGGATGTTTCTCAATATTATTCGATCAGAT
>JAOXJJ010001100.1:7824309-7851066 GCA_025769935.1 Phoenix roebelenii
GGGGGGGAAGATCGGACAATCAGGAAAGAAGACATACATGAATACTTAAAGATCTTTTTTCCTCGCAGGATTCCAACTGGAGATATTTCTTGACATGAGCCATGCTTAAATTGACTATTAAATCTACGTATTCTGCAGGAAATACAATTCGATCCTACTGGATTACCCAAATAAACCCTCAGAAATATCTATTTATGATGGCAGGTTGCTTTAAATTTGAATATAATAGATCGTACTGTATACTTCATAAATTCCGACTTGTCTATTAATGATTTCTTTGTATCGTAAAATCCTTCCTGTCTTTTGAAATACCCTCTCCAAAGAGATCAAGAGAAAAAAAATATGACTCGGGTTATCAAGATTGGCTTGTCAATATTATCTTCCTGCAGAAAATTACGAACCACTTATCTATCTTGTATTAACTTGTTAAATTCCTTTCATCCCTTTGTATTGTTTGGACAATATTTAGTCTTGTAAACTTTGCCACGTTCGGAAAGTATATTTCAGGGATGTTTCAAAGCACCCTTTATAAAAAATCAACTAAATAGTAATATTACATTTCAAGATCCCATGAAATTGCAATTATTTGTAAAGATGTTTATCAATCCATATGCACCAAAATTATTATGCCAAAATCCCTCTCCAACAATTAGCAATTGTTGGTCAAATGTTTAATAAGTATTTTAACTTCTGGTTTTTGCATACAGTACTCTCCTGACAAATACTCTAATTTTTAAGGGCAGAAAGCTTTTCATTGAAAACAAAAACTACAATAAAAATGCAAAAACTGTAAGATTATACAATAAATTTATAAAATTCTAAACTCTTTCATCATAGATGGTGTAAATTATATGTAAGCTTCTAGCAATATTTTACCTTGTTTGCGAAATTAGCAATTCATGCCTTTGTAAAGACATGCTCTAGTGATCTCAATTTTTTAGCAATTCAAGGCTTAAATTTTGGTGATATGTCCAAAGCAATCTAAACCTAGTCAATTATAGAGTATCTCTATCTCTCTCTCTCTCTCTATAAAAAAAGGAGGGGAGATGGGAGAGAGGAAGGGGAACACAAGGATGGGCAAATCATTCTTTCATTTTGCTCTTAATCTCTTTTTTTTTGGATAAAATAAAAATTTCATAAATTTAAATATCTAATATATTGTAAAGTACTTATCAACTTGTCTGCATCTTTAATTCACCTAGTGTTTCTAGATTCAAGAAAGTAGAGGTGCATATAGCTCCGCTTGGCTCGGGTTTAGAGGCTACTAATCCAGAACTGATCCGATCCCAATCAATTCACAATTTTTGGGATTAAAATTCAACTAATTAAAGTTGCAACCCAATCTAACCCAACCTAATCAAGATCCGGTCAAATCCGATCAATATTTGAGTTATCCTTTTCTTATAAAAAAATAAATTATTGATTTTATTTAAGAACAATATAATACTTAACAAATACAAAAATGAAGTTATCATAGAAAAAGTTAGTGAAAAATAAGAAAAGAAATATACTTCAACAAAAACATCATAATAATTTATAAAAAAGAGAAAAATATAAAGTTATAAGCTTTGTTTAATACAAATTACAAACTAATGATGAAGAGAAATTCCATGTCCATCGACATAACTTGAAAGTTAGTTCATACATATCAAAAAATCAATAGAGGAAAAGAGATACATAGGGGGAAATATTACATATTACACTAAGATTATACAGATAATTAATACAAGAATAAGCAAATACTTAATTAAATCTATACATTCAAAATAAAAAGAAAAGTGAAAGCAAATTAGTGATAATAAAGGAAGAAGGATGATCTCTAAGCCATGCACAACCTTGAATCGAACAAATAAGATATGTGCACCTAGGGATCGGATTGAGTTAGGTTAGGCCTACTCGTCATTGGCACTTGATGGGTTTTGAAAGCCTGAACCAAACCAGAACTGACCTAATTTTTCTAAATTCCAAACCAAACAAATCCAATAAGATCGTTTTGGTTCTGTTCTCAAGTTAACCCAAACCTTCGTGCATCCTAGTTGAAAGATGCCAAAATTGTACCATCCATGTGGGTTGGTTTTGCTGGATGGTTAATTAGTACAAGATTTTGCATAATAAAGTTGATCAATTAATACCATAAAAGGGTTACAAACATAGATGTACATTTATTTCATGCAAGGTGGAACTGTAGAAGGAAGCCCCATGCATCAACAATAGAGATGTTAGACCCACAAGCGTGTCCCAAAATTAATACGAATGAAGAATAATAATAGCAAGAATAATATAGAAATTAAGAATCCACTCTAATTTTTTGTGGCCCTTGGATCAGAATCTCTAATGATATAGAGGGTGATGGTGTGGTATTGCAGATAACGGAGTTTGAGGACAAGGCCTTCGCAATTGGGTTGAGCTGCACCCACATGCACGCGGACCCCACCTGCGCCATCCTTCTCGTCCGCGCCTGGGCCGACTCCCACCGCCGCGCCAGCATCGCCTACGCTCCCTTCTTCCACCCCCCGGCTTTCCTCCCCCGCCCCGACCNNNGCCCCGACCACCCCCTCCTCTCCCTCAAATCTTCCTCCTCCACTCCTGCCGCCGCACCCAAGATGTCCTCCGCCACCTTCCGCTTCTCGGACCTCGCCGTCAAGTCCCTGCTCGCCGACCTCCAGCCCGACGCCTCCCCCTTCTCCGCCCTCGCCGCCCTCTTCTGGTCCCGCATCGCACATGCCGCCGGCGTGCCGCCGGGACCCGGCGAGCTCACTCTCTTCGTGGACTTCCGGAAGCGCATGCACGCGCCGCTCCCCCACGGGTTCTACGGCAACGCCCTCCACTTCTCCCGTGCCCGCGCCGACCTCGCCGTCGGGGTGGCCCACGTGGCGGATCATCTGCGGCGCCACGTCGCGGGGCTGCAGGAGGAGGAGTTCTGGGCGGCGGCGGAGTGGGCGCACGAGCGGCGGCGGCGAGGGGAGGAGGCTTTCCAGATGTACGGGCCGGAGCTCACGTGCTTGGCGTTGGACCACGTGACAGCGTACGGGGCGGCATTCGAGAAGGAGGGGGAAGGGGGGAGGCCGGCGCACGTGAGCTGTCGGGTGGGCGGGGCGGATGGGGAGGGGCTGGTGGTGGTGTTGCCGGCGGCGGAGGAGGGGGCGGCGCGGACGGTGGTGGTGACGCTGCCGGAGGAGGTGGCGAAGACGATCTGCAGGGACGATGCCATCCTCCGATACGGGCCCACCGTCATGTTCGCGGGTAGGGGTTAGTGGGGTACTTTCTGGGTGCCGTTTCTACTGGCGGAAAATTATGCGTGTGTTTCTGTTCTTAAATTTGTAATAGAACTTGAGAGTTAGACTTGTCCTTAATAGGCATCCATTAAGCTTGTTTCCACGTACAAAAAAAAAAAAATTATGTTTGAGTCTAGTTGTCCAATCGTACGAAGAATTGCAGATTGGAGGACTCTTCTTCATGTGTGCATGATCAACTATAAAGCACAGTTTTTCAAGAGTTTATGTAGAGTTTTCTTATTTTCAAACTAATATCTTTTCACTTTTATCCATTAAAAGTAGCTTTAGCTTTGAAATTTTGACCAATTGTTTCAATGAGACTCCATTTTTTTAAGATGCACTTCAATAAACATGGATAGCTCTTCTTTTCATTCTTATAATCTATCTCTTCTTTCGTACGGAAAGAAACAAAATGTGATGACTAAAATCTAGCTTGATTAGTTGATTTTTTTTGAGTTTGTATTAAATATATAGGATATATAATAGTAATTATAGTTGAAAAATTAGGAGAAAATTATAGAAGCAAATTGAATTTGAATAGAGAGAAAGTAGAAAAAAAATAATGAGAAGATTACAACAATAGTTTGAATTCAAAAATTAAATTTGAATTCAAAAATTGAATTTCAATGGAAAGAATTTTAGGTATGTTATTATCTTCGCTCAAGCTGAATATTTGGTTGAATGTGAAGCTTGGACTGTAAAAATTGAACGCGGTTGGAGTGATGACCTTTGGTGAAGATGTCAGCGACTTAGTTTGCAGAAGAGATGAATTTGGCATCTAAAAGCTTACGACCTACCAATTCTCGGACATAGTGTTAGCCGATCTCGATATGTTTAGTACTTGTATGAAAAATTGAATTGAAGGTGGGGAAAATGGTATAAGTGTTATCACACCATATTAAAGGAACAAAGTAGAGAGGAATATGCAATTCACGCATGAGAGAACATAACCATTATAGTTCAGTAATAATTTGGAAAAATCATCGATACCCTACTTCAGTAGATGATCGAGCAACTGTTGTTTACTTTCTAGCACTCCAAAAAATAAGATCAAGTTCGAGAAAAATGCAAAAACCACTTATAGAGCATCTATCAATAGGGTTGTCAGCCCAAGCCCAATGTATATTCGAGAAAGCAACAAAATTAAAAGGGTCGGGTTGTAGTTGAAGCCCAAAAGTGATGGTGCCTTTGAAAAATTGAAGTATGAGTTTGACTGCTTCCATTTGAGCCTCCGTTGGATATTGTAAAAATTGACAGACCTGAATTGATTGAGAAAGCAATGTCTTGTCGTGTTAAGGTTACATATTGGAGGGCTCCAACAATACTCCGATAAAATGAAGGATCCTCAAAAGAAAGTCTATCCATATGGCCCAGCTTTTCAATAGAGCAAAGACTTGAGCATGATTTGCATCCAAGCATGTTGGTGTGCTGTAATAAGTCTAGGATGTATTTGGATTGATGTAGGTCCCTCAACCGATCCACTTGAATGCCAAGAAAGTATGATAATGAGCCCATATCTTAAATGAATTAGCAAGTTCAATAATGAGCTTGCGAAGAGCAATGTTATTATTGCTAGTGAGAATGATGTTATTAATATAAAAGAGAAGATATAATGTAATGATGCATGATGATATATAAATAATGAAGGATTCTCCTTCTTCATGCCAACCCCAGGTTCTTGAGCGAAGATGAGATTCTTTCAATCAAGACCTAGTTATCTTCCTTACATCTTCCTTGCATCCATCATTACCACGCCCTAACTCTATCCCTAGTCCAATTATTCGCTATTTTCTTAACTTGGCTGCCATATATAGAACCCAATCTCATCATCATCATCATTATCTTCTTCTTCTTTCATCATTCTATCAATCAAAACCCTAACCGCTACTTGAGAAAAACAAAAAGATGGAACAAAAATTAGCCCTTCCGTCCGAGTCGATCACATAAACCTCACCCCCATTTTGCGTCATCTGTAGTTTTCTTGCCCTTATTTTTATACTTTTATTTTATCTCAATTCATTTTTTATTAGATTGAATTGGAGTTACATCCACTAATAAGAATCATGGGAATCAAAATTTCAGGTAATCTTGAAAAAGGAAGGCAAATCCTCATTTGAGTGAATATTAATGATAAATTCGGAGTATGATGCCGACAAACCATCTTTCATTTTCTATTTTTGCTAGAGGGCAGGCGCTGGTGCAATAGTAAGGTTGTTCCATTATTAATTAGATGTCAATAGGTTTGAAACATGAAAACAACCTCTGTATAGAATGTTAGATTGCCTCATCAAATCGATTGCAATTAGTTTTTTTTAATGCTTAAATAATTTGGGTATGATTTCTTTGATCAACTTCTCTTCTCAATTAAGTCTTTTCATGTACTTCAAATAGCTTACTAGATGATTTGCTTCAGTTCTCTTAGCTTGGTTTGGCTTCGTATTTATATATTTGTTTCGGATGACAGGTTACAAGTAGAGCTAATCGTGGATTGGACTTTAAGCTTGAACTATATTCATTTTTAGTCGGACTTTAGGCCAGGCTTATTTAAAATTTGATATTTTCTGTGCCCAAGCCCAGCCTATGAATCATGCACTATAATATCTTATGGAATTGTTTGTAACAATATTGCATCATATTTCCAGAGTTTTTCTTCTTCCCTTGAATCATGCACAGTTATATCTTCACATCATTCTATTAGCATGGTTTTCAGAATGATCTGAGGAATTTGTGATGGCACGAATATGTGGAGAAGGGAAATTGAAAGCCTCATTTTGACTCCTAGTATCTAGTCTAAATTGTTATGTTCAGTTGGAATGTCTAAAAGAAGTGAAAGGATTAAGGCTCAAAAGGCCAAAAAAAGCTACTGTTACTAATGAAAGGACTGTGATTCCTCCCTCCTTGCCACAGGTTTGTAGTCTCCCTGATGATGCCCTGATTTTGAACTCACTAGATGCTGAAACCTTTATAAGTGTTAGGATGTTGATTTGAATTTGCTTTTGGTGTAGACATGGGGGAGAAAACTATCAAAAGTGATCCAAAATTTGGAGTGCCATAGAGCTTATTTTGTGATTGATGCCGCCCGAGGATAGGATATAAATGCAACTACATGGAGCCAGATTATTAGTTATTTGGGTACCTTAACTAAAGGGCCTAATAACTAGATTATTACCTTATTTAGGCCTGGTCCTTTTTCCTGTCCTAGTCCAACTCTAATTTAAACCTATCTATGTAAGTTAGAGAGTTGTTTGCCCTATTGTATGATAACGTAAAGCAAAAAAGGAAGATGGAAAGCCAAGCCTAGGGTTTTTTTCCACTGCATGAACACTGTTCCTGAAGAGAAGTGACCTATCGGCATGGAGGAATTAAATGGTATGTACTTATTTTCATTATCTCTAGACCAATAAATAATATATTTGTGAAATTTTAATTCCTAGACCATCCAATATTCTTACATCTCTACCTTCATCTTTTGTTTGGGGATGATTCTTTATCGTCTTGGTTGGGATGGCAGAGGAAACTATTATGAAGTTCTTAAGGGGCATGAGAGACCTAGTTCTCTTTTGATTGTGAACTTTTTCTCTACAATAACCAAACGTGACTAATCCAACACCCAGTCTCCTTGGATCCATTGTTCCTAGAGAATTAATGCTTGGCAACTATTACATGAAGATGGTGCTTTAGGAGTTATTACAGTTGCTTGGAATTTAAAATCCCTGATCTGTAATGGTTTCCACAATGGAAAATACTCTGCTATAGTATCTCTCACTGATGTTGCTTCGAAGTGTTTCGAGGTTTTTACCTCTGTATATAAACATAATGACAGAAATAATACAGTATAATTCTGGTTTGAATTGGACAGTGCCAGATATATTTTGCTGCTCCTTGGATCACCGGGGAAATTTTAATGTAACTGGGCATCTTAGGGATAGGAATGGTACTATAGATTTTCCTTCCTTTATCCAAAAGCATGATCTTCTGGACACTGATCTCAAAGACAGGAGATATACCTGAAGTTACATGTGTGAGGACCCTACCCTGGTCAAATTGGATAGGTTTCTATTTGACCTACATGGAAATTAAGCTCTTTACCCCCTAGCATCCTTTGCTTTTCCTATTCCTTGTTCAGATCAATACTTCTATGATCTGCAGCTCTATAAAAGAGCCTTTAATGGATCAATTTTTGGACTTGAAAAATGGTGGAACTGGTTGAAAGGCAAAAGAAGGTTGTAAAATGAGGAAAAAAAACAATTTTAAAGAAGGTTTAAACCATTGATGTGCTTGAAGAAAATGGGAATCTCTCGATTCAACTTAGAAGTCTCCGAAGAGTGCTAAGGTCTCAAATCAATGAGATATATGCCAAGGAAGACTTGTACAGATTGTAGAGATCAAAAATTTTGTGGCTCGCAGAGGGTAATAATTATCAAACAACTAGTAATCGAAAAAGGAATTATATAATTATCTCTACTGCAATGAACAATGAAGTGTTTATGGAGTAGGATAGAATTCTTCGAGAATACATTGGTTATTTCAAACCAAACTTTTCTATCTATAGCTTGACTACTCTAGATTTGGTCTAGAGTCAAAATTATATCTGGATTCCTCTTTTAGCTCCTTTCAACTTAGGAGAGAAAGCTATATTCTCCTTGGGGCCTGTTTCGATGATTGGGCTGAAAATTCTATTGGATTTATGAATTTCATCAGTACAATCAGTAAAATTATACAATTACATGCTGGGTTAGGCCTATATTCATAAGTACCCAAGAATAGCTTTAGAGTGACCCGGCCCGAATCCCATAAGAAGAAAAAAAAAAGAACCTCAACCAATTTTTCTTTTCTCCCTATGAGATTCATGCAGGCATACTCCAAAGCCACTCTTGGGTATTTATGAATATAAGTCTAGTAGTCTAGCCTGTAATATTGTGATTTCGCTAGTTGTACTGGCCCAACCATTGAATCCTATAGGATTTTTAGCCCAATTATCTAAATGGGTTCTTAAGAGGGGATAGACCTCTGGGATCAGATAGTTTCCCAATGTTATTATTCCAAAGGTTACTCTACTTAAAGAAGATGTCTTGCTTATGTTCAATAGCTTTCATGCTGGTATTTAAATTTGAAATGATTAGTGTTGCATATGTTACTTTTGTGCTGAAAACAGCAGATGCTTCAAGACAAACTGACTTCAGGCCAATTAGCCTCATACACAACTTGACTAAAATCATTTATGAGGTCCTTGCTACAAGACTAACTCGTTGGATCACTTAATTGATAAATCTAAATCCAGTTTCCTCAAATGGTGATCCATTGCATGCAAGTTTTTTTTTGTGCCCATGAGATCTTGCATCATTGCAAGTGGAATAAGATAAATGGTCTAATGTGTTAATTGAATTTTGGGAAGGCTTTTGCCAGATTGAATTGTTCTTTCATCCATATGGTCCTAAGATAGACTGGGTTAAAGCCATTAGTACTACCAATAAAGTGGCTGCATTGGTGACCGACAAAGCTAAGAACTAGATCAATTGTGACAGAGGAATTAGAGAAGGAGATCGGCTTTCTCCTTTTCTCCTCATTCTCTTTTGATATTCTTACAATCTTAATAAATAGGCAAAAAGTCAGGGGCTAATGTCAAGTACTGATCCTTCGAGTACTACAGTTGGTATTAATTAAAATATGAGCATGATAGTCTGATATTCTATGTAGCCATTTGAGAATAAGTGACAATATTCAAGGTCATTCCCTATAATTTTGAGCTTTTTTTGTACTGGGTATCAATTTTGATAAAAGCTTTTTGGTTTATTTGAGGGATAATGATAGAAAGGCATAGGACTTTGCCTCTATGTTGAAATGCAAACAGGAAACTCTTGCTATGAAATATCTGGGCTTGCCTTTGAGCAATAGAAAGCTCATGAAAACATTGGATTCAGGCAATTGAAAGATTTGATAGGAAGATATTGGGGGAGGGGGATGGGGGGAAGGTACATTGTTATGGATCACCAAGAGATCACCTCTCATTAACACAATGTTTGCAAATTGCCTTTTGCATTATATGCCTATATTTAAACCCCCAACTTGGGTCATCAAATGTATAGATAGCATAAAGAAAGCTTCCCTTTGTATAAACGTTTACTATGACCATAAAATCATAGTAAAGTCTTACTATTCTTTTCTCAACCTAGGAAGATAAAGAGACCTATTTTTCCATCTATTTGAACTACTACAGTACCAGAAGATGTGAGAATAGCTATGTGGCCTGTGCTGATGACGTTCTTAAGAAGGATGGCAAGTCAGCTCCAAGTGCTGCTTTTGTGGAAGATCAGTGGTAACAATGAATCATATACTTCTACACTGCCCCTTGTAAGTAAATTTGGAAGAGAATCAAAGAAGTAAATAAATTCAGAGAATACCGACCTTATCATTATGGACTTGGTGAAGAAACAAAAGAACCAACAAGTGCATTAGCATGGCCTGGGACAATCTTGCATTTGTAATACCATGTTCTGTTTGGAAAGAGAGAAACAATAGGATATTTAAGGTGCAAGTTGGTTGAGTCAATTAGTATTCAAGCTCTGCTTCTTTTCGAACACTGGGCATGTCTTGGAAATTCTGTGGTTCAACTAGCTCATTGCAAGTTGAGGGATTCAATCTCGGCCATTCTCGAGTTATTTGTTCTTGCTTGCAGTTCCGTCTTTTCTTTGTTCTGTTTTTTTTATTCTTCTATCTTCCTTCTTACCAAAATTTTTAGCAATGTTAACAAGAAAAGCATTTTTTTGTAATAAAAAAATATGTTGACTTAGGTTGGAAAATTTCTTGCTTTGATTTTCATCCTAAAGACAAATGCTTAGTATTAAAGAACCATGGGTATCCTCTCAAAACCCCTAGTCGATGGTTCATTATGACAATGTGATGGAACTTGACTTATAAGTCCCCTATAAAGCTTAAACTTTTATACTGTTAGAATACATTGGGTGTACTAGAAGTTTTTTGAAGTTTCGTATACAATGACACTACGAAAACATTTGAGATAATACTACCTCCATCGTATCTATCATTGAGTTATTTTTCAAATGTAAAATTACATTAATCGAATGTCAGATGAAAAAATTATCGCTAAAAAAAATAAAACCTACTATTAGATCAAAACTATACTGCTTAAGTTCGTTTATATCAAAGAGTTATCTAATGGTGCCCTTGTATCATCAGAAGACTTTGGATGGTAGTTCGCTATCATCAAATATCTCAAAAGTTATGTTTTCATCCTCAAGGCATGAGATTGTTCTAGAAGTCTAGTTTCTTATTATAGTTTATGTTGGAGTCTAATTATAGAGGCACCCATGAGTCCTATTCAATGCAAGGGCTCTTAGGACCCTATAAATACCATATGTTTTCCTTTATTTTCCATAGAACAATGAATTGAACTGTCATCTAATGGAATCCTTATTTTGTTAGAAGAATTTGATGATAAAGAGTTGTCATTAAATATCTCAAAAGTCATGTTTTCACCCTTGAAGCATGAGATTGATTAAAGCATGAGATTGATTCTAAGTCTGGTTTCTTGTCATAGTTTGTGTTCGAATCAATTTATAGGGCAACCCATGACTCCTATTCAATTAAAGACACAGAGAACACTATAAACACTCCTTTAGTCCTTTCTTTTTCACAAAATAGTGAGTCTAATTTTAAAGTTATGAAACTCTTGTATGTGCTCTTTGATGGTGTACCTATACCTATGCTATGATGTGATTTTATAGCAATCATGGTGCGATTCAAAAGCTTTTTCCTTTTGGTGTAGCTCCAGTAGATCACGGAGAACTAAATGTTTTTGAAAATATTTAGCTCCAAATACCTTGCGGTCAAAATTCATAAAGAACCTCTAAAATTTAATATTAATATTCTTAATCATGAGCTAGGATACATAAATTAACTAGAAACCAAAAATAACATATTTTATCTTTTATCCATGCATCAAATAAAAACGAAATTAACCATTTCAATGGTATGATATTTTATTTTAGTTTCACCTATAAATAGAAACATCCAAATTAGCTAGAATTTGATTTGTATATATTTTAAATATTAAATAACTAAAAATGAATCACAAATTATATAATTTATATTTTGTTTTTGCCCATTAGCTATATTTTTATTGTTTATTTCTTTTATCAGCTTGAATTATAGGCAAGAAATCTCCAAATAAAAATTTTAATTTTCAGATATTTTATATAATTTAAATCATGATCAATGGTGTTGATTTTTATTTTAAGAGATTACTTTTTATTTTTGCCTAGGAAGTATTTATAAGCAAGTGTTTTCAACAAATATCCCAGCCTAGCTCAAATAGGAATATTTTGTCAAGGTATTATAAATATTAGATAAACTTAACATAAGAAGTATTAGATTTTGTAGACAGTGTTCTCTATCATATTATAATGCCAAATGAGTCAGGACCAAAATAAAAGATGTTAACGTGGGGTGTTACTCAAATTTCAACTAGGATTTTGTGTAGTAGTTTTAAAAATATTTAGAAAAAAGAGTTGTTAAATCAAAGCGAAAATGCTATCTTTGATCTTGGATGTGCATATAAAATAATGTGTTATAGTAGATTTTGGGTGGTTTCGTAGAAGAGAAAACATTTTTACTTAATTAATAACTGTTTAAGTGTTTGCATATTTTGGATCCAAGATCCAAATGTTAGTAGAGACAATCAATCTTTTAACTTAAATTAGGGCAAAAGAAAACTTATAAGCCGTCTAATTAACTTTTCTAATTTTCATGTTTTTGTACTACTTCACATTTGCCCTGTCGTTATATTGTTAGAAACCAAGATCATCTATTTTATCTTTCACCTATGCATCAAATGAAAAAGGTAACCATTTCAATGGTATGGCATCATGTTTCAATTTAACATATAGTTTAGAGACATTCAAATCAGCTGAAATCCAATTTGCATTTGTTTTAGAATATTTAAAACAATATCAATGGATGCAAATTATATAGTTTATTCTATATCTTGTTCACTCACTATATTATTTGTCATTTATTTCTTTTTCCTGTTTGATTTGTAGGAAATAGACTCCCCAAATAAAGAAAAAAATAATTTCCAAGTATTTTATATAACTTCGATCATGATTAATTGTATCGATTTTTGCTTTTAGAGATTCTTTATTATTTTTGCCTAGAAAGAATTTCGAGGCAAGTGCTCTCAAAAAATATCCAACCTGACTCAAAAAGGGATATTTTGTAAGTTATTGTGAATATTAAATAAATTTAACATAAGAAATATTAAATTTTGTAAATAGTGATAGTCTACCATATTATAATGCAAAACGAGCTAGAATCAAAATGGAAGTTCTTACCTTGGGGCTTCGCCCTAATTTCAAACAAGGTTTTGCATTAGTAGTTTTAGAAGTTAAATCGGAGCGAAAATGCCATCCTTGATCTTGGATGTGCATACAAAACAACATGGTATAGTGGACTCACAGAGGTATTGGAGAAGAGAAATTATTTTAAATTAATTAATAATTATCCAACTGTTCCTTGCTTGCAGGTTTTGGATCCAAGATTCCAACATCAATAGTGTCCAACTTTTCTTGCTTTCATGTTTCCCTTTCCTATTTCACATTTGCTGCCTTGTTGGTGTGATGTTGGAGAAGGAACTGGTGAGAAAGTCTGTAACTGCTGACATCTGCAAAATTATCTGCCACTTGAATTCAAGAGAGAGATGTGCAGCCAATCCTGACCCACTCCACCCACTTGCACCCTAATGAAGGCAGTCGCATGCTTTTTAGGAAGCCTATCAACTATCAAATGAATGAAACGCTGCACCCCCGTCCCTGACATCTTGTTTTTGGCCACCCAAAAGCAGTGCTTTTAATATCAAGTCAGTCCCCCTCGCAAGTTGCCAAAGAGAAGGTGAGGAAGGATGAGGAGGGGAGAGCCCCGCGTCACCCTTCTAGCTTTGCAAGGTGGAAATGGTTGTACGAGCTTGCCTGCTAAAAGCCCAGCCATGTGGGGGCCCCATGGATGCCAGAGATGGGGTTTGGCTGGTGAATTATTTGAGTCTCTGGACTTTCAGAGAGTGCCATTTCTCCATTCAATAAAGGTCCATCAACTCACTGAAAGAAAGAAGGAAAGAGAAACACAAACGCCATGGGATTTACGACCTTTTCTATGATACCTTCGCATTGATTAGTTGATGAGGGGAAAAAATAAGGCAAGGGAAAAGGCCAAATGGTAGCCGGGTCAGAAAGAAAGGGCAAGTAGTGATGCCCATATCAGCGTTCTGAATTCATGGACAGGTCTTGAGAAGGGTTCGGATTGTATCTTTCGCATGAAAGAGCGGTCAGCTTGCAATGCCATATCATACACGGCATACGTTGTTTGATGGCCATTCATCTCCTGATAGTGGTTATTCAAGTGCGCGGACCACACCACAGATAATTCTGGTTGTTTTTTTTTATTTTTTTGGGGGTTGGGGACCTCCATGGATGAGTACAGCTGCTCTATCCCTGAGTTGAATTCCTCCTCCTATGCGGCAGTTGGGCATTCTTGTAGTACGTGAAGGGTTGGGCAGTTTCACGGGGAGTCTGCGCCATTCACGGGAAGAAGAGCACTAATATGCTATTAAGTACTTGGTTGAAAATGAGCCAATGATAAAAATAAAATTTAAAGAAATAGATCTGACCTTGAGCCATGGAATCCATAGTAATCTACTGCACTTGAAGATCCAGATAAGAAGAGAGTCTGCTGTGCTTCTAGATTCGTGTAAGAAAAGAGTGAGAATGGCAGAGGAAATTTCGTTTATGCTCTTCTGATTACTAGAATTTACAAAATTCAAGAGACGCTCGTCAATATGGGCTTTAACTAAATGGGATCCAACAGCCAGATCAATCTAAGATTTGGTTCTGATCTGGTCAAGCTCCATGCAACTCAATTTTCTTTATATTGGATAGGCTGCGGACTATATGGTTTTCTGCATGAATTGGATCTGATTCAACCTCTGTAATAAATGAGTCAAAAAGAGAAATCAACCCCCGATAGATTCAATCCAAAACCAGTTACTTTGTAGACTGCTTTTTTGTGGTTGTTTATTTATAAGTTGAATATTTGAATGTTTTGCAAAGAAACTGGATCTCGAGATAATTTAAATTAAACTTCAACAATGATTGAGAAAGTACAAACAGGAGAAAATCCCAACAACAAAAGCTCTCAATCCTGCATGGGCCTTCTCCTCGGGTCCTCGACCCACTGTCTGGATCTCAACATCCGTGCCGGGGGAACGAACTGAGAGGCTCTTTTAGTAGTATATATGTTCTTTAAACAAAACACATATTAACTAATTAAGATCGAACAATATTTTTGTTTCATACAATTAGTAATAGAAGTCTACATTAGTAATACAATATTTTTTAATTCTCTACATGTTATTGATATCACTGTTCTTTGAAATATACAAATGTATAACATATATTTAAATCTTCTATTGTACTCAAATGTCGACCTGACCAAGTCCAGACCCCAATGCAATTTGTTCGACCCATGACTTTAAGCGTAGCTCAACCCAACCCTATTAGTCAATAGATCGGTCATGCCTACCCGGTCTCGATATTGCCTGGTTATAACTCTATGTAATCCTATCATGAAGTGGGAGAAAATTCAGATGCAAATTTAAGGGCCACAATTTCACCACAATATTAGCGCCATTCAGGTATTCTTTTTACTTTGAATAATTTTTTTCAGGTACATAGAGGGGAGACCCGCCTATATCGTCATTATCTAGGTCCCAATTCTTGGGATACACCACTAATTGCTAAACAGAGGACTATTATCATTTGAAACAAGTCTCATGTAAACAATATTTTTAAAATGATTAAACAAAAAGAAAAGATAGCTAGCAATTCAAAACATTCATCTTGAAGCTTCAATCAAGGATATGTGGTTCCAATAATATGTTGTTGGTCTACCTCTTTCCATTCTTATATTTTTTAATAAATTAATTTATATTTTTCATGAAATTCCCTCCATTAAAATATGAAATAAGAAATTAAAAAAAACTACTTTTTAATTTATCATGGCAATTACTTAGCAGTTGCGCTAGTTTTTTATTTGAATGGCTATGATGTGCTAAAGATTTTTTGTATTTCTTGATTTTATTTCAGGAGTCACGCTAATTGTTCTCGATTTACTATTGATGCCAATTTTGATTGACACGAGTTCAATTTGTGATTGTCAAACTCATTAAAATAAGGCCACATTCGACATTAACACTTGGTTGAATTTGATCCGCCGAGCTTGATGGAACTCAAAATTTGAATACAAAATTAATTTTCAGTGGAGTTCGATCAGATCCTGGGAATTCAACTTCTTGGCTGGATTCCACAGTGAGTGCGGACTTTTGGAGAGCTTCCCGCATGATAATTCGTAAACCATGCATTAAAAGCACAGGAATTCCCTAGCAATTACGTCGAGGGGATGCCACACGGAATTACAGACTTCCACTGACCGTTACTGACCGTTGTAACAGTTTAACGGTAGCGATCTATCTCTTTCAAATTTTTTATATTAAAATAGTTTCTTTTATTATAGCTGTTATACTAGTGTTCCGATGAAAAAATGATTAAAAAATAGAATTCTGAAATATTACTTTTTTCAAAAAGATGAAAGTGAAATGATGACTATCATCTAATTATAATTGATTTTTATCATGCTAAATAATATTATATATTTATATATATATACATATATGCGTGCACGAATGTAGAGATAGTAATGACAATGAGTTGAACATAGATCTGATGAGCTATTATCCATGTTGATCTCGTATGTATCTTGGACCAATACAAGACTGATTGAATAGGCCGGATCGGATAAAGCTATAAAAACTATTTTTTACATATAAATTATTTTTTTATTTCTAAAAAATTTATAATAAGTGATATTTATATTTATATATATATATATAAGGTTCAGAGTAGGTTTTACTAATACCCGGAGGTTCTTTGGATCTGTCGCAGGTTAGACAAAATATGTCCTATAAAAATTAGATTAGGCTAGATATTGAATATAGTGGAATAAATTGCCATTTCTATATCAATCGATAGTCAAGCTGGATAGTGCATGTGTATAGAGAGACGAACAGAGTTATCGACTGGATTGCATTCTATGCAACATAGTACTCTAGAGAGATTTTATGGACCAACCAAAATATCTTTTTTTATAGTTTTATCAGATTGTTGTTCTTAATTTTGTTGGCGGTATTTGTATTAAAATAAAATGAGCGGCCGTTATGTAAAAAAATAAACAAATAAATAAAGCCGGCCTCCGCCTGTCGGCAATGTTCCACTATCCGTTCAATCTAATGGAATATCGGAGCTTACTTCATCGTAGCGTCCTCACAGAGGTTTCTGTGCCCACGTCCGTATAGTAGCTCTGTATTTCTTCCCGAAGCGACACGAAAGGTAGTGCAGATCCGACGTGGAGCCACTCACATGGAGTGGGCCCCAGATGTCAAAAGCGAAGGGCGCTATGATGGGCACCCTGGTGTGGGCCCCCTCTGGGCTTGTAGCTAATCGGAAGTGGTCCCCGCCCACGTGTCGCTCGAGGGTGCAATGATGGAGGGAAATAGGACAAGGCAATGGGCCCACACTCCCGAGTTTGTCCTGCGGTCACATCAAGCGTCAAGTAATGGGTCCCAGCTGCTGCCGGGTAACACCCATCCATGGATGCGTGGGTCGCCGTCCCTCCTTTATTCCCACACCTTCCCTTGATTTTTATGGTGAAATCTCACGGGCATCCGCAAACAAATATATATATATATATATATATATATCGGGATCATGAGAATTGAACTTGGGGTAAACGATACCATAAAAAAGATAGAAAAAATAAATAAATATCACCCTCAATATCAAATTTTGTATAAATATTTTTTTTAAAATTAATTTTTGCAAACCATTTGTTTTGCTATTCTATTTTTTTATTCTTATTCTTCGTATATATATCTACACTAATTAACAGTCTTAAATTAAAATAACTAAAATATTTTTAATGGATAGATGTGTAAAAAATATATTTATAAGACGATCATAATGGAGAATAAAATAGTAATTTCAAAATTTTATTATATTTTAATTAAAATAAATATAGTTTTTATTAACGATGCTAGAAAAATCATTATATTAGTAATATTTTTATGAAGGTATAAATATAAATATTAAGAGGGTATTCACATAAATTTAAATTTTTGGAAGGTATCTGGAAGGAGGAGAAGAAAAAAAAAGAGAAGAAAAGAAAAAAAGTGGAGGAAATGGAGCAACATGCGAGGTGTGGCTTGTCACGTTATGGTAGGTCTACTAAAAACTATCATTTGGAGCACAAGCAATGCATTAATATACATAAATTTTCTCTCTCATCATTAATATCTCAATATAAATTTCATAATAACTTAAATTGAAAATATAAGAAAAATAAAAAAAATATTTGAGAGTGTCAATTGGTTCAAGTTGGTAATATTATCTTGTTACTCGTCCTATAAAAAAATGCTACGTTGACCAAATTTCAGCCCCCCTTTCTTGCCCTAGTCTTAAATTTTTTTTTGTTGTTTCATAGGTATGTATCAACCATTTTCACATATCTTTTTTTCTAGGCAAGTTTGGCTCTACTGGTACAGTTCATGCTGACAACATTTTCTAAAGTTATTAAAAATTAATTTATTATGCATTTTCTTCTTTGCTAAGAGTCATTGTGGTTATTCGCAACTCCCACCTACGTGTATTTAGGATTGAATTACTAGATTTAGAGTTGCAGATTCAATTTTTGTTTATCTTGAATTACAACAAGTAAATTCTCAATATTTATTTACTTGTTACTTGAATATGCAATTATAGTTCACTTTTAGCCTTGTATGTGGGAGTATCCCTTCATTCTTGAAATGGAGCGATAAGTTTACCTCCCATCTATCTATAGCACTCGAATATAAAAAAAAAATAAACAAATTACAAATTATGAAAAAAACCATCAATCTAATCAACCAGCTATCATACTCAAATATATTTATTGTTCAAATCTAATATATCTATCATTCAAATCAACTACCGCAACAAGAGATACAAGAAGTGATTATACATCAATTCACATCCAAAAAGTATTATGAAATTTTAGTATAATGTTTTACTTGTACATAGGATTAAAATTCAAACAGCTCAACTTGGTGCAACCATGTTATAGTTATCATACAACCATGAAAAATAACACATATTACATCTAGAGTCATACATATGATCACATCTAATCCTCCTTAACATGCTCTTTCAATCCTTAGCATCTAAATATGAGCATCTGCGCATTATCAAATATCCCTATGAAGGTGGTAATTACCAAGCAAGATGAAAGAATGTACTAACAAAGAAAATATATAATATGGTATCAAGGTCCAGATCCAAATGCTAGAGATCAAATAGAAAAGCAATTATTAGGAAAATACAAAAGATCTTCGAGATATGTCCAAAATGCTTATATATGTTGTCAAATATTTGATTTGTTTTCCTATGAACTTTTCATTAGAGGCCATATCGAATTTTAGCTAGGTTTCTATAATTATTGTAGAATAATTCTAGCTTTTTTTCTCATTATTGAGTCCTATTTTAAGGATAGTATATTGGATTTAATACTTGAATATCAGGATCCATGTGGGCATACATTTAGTCCCACATCTGCTATGCATTGGGTAAATTTTGAATACTTATATTGGACCAAGAAATATAAATAATTTATGGCTAGCATTTTTGGTTGAGGTCCTTGAGTTATTACAAATGGTATTAGAGAAAATTGAACTCATGGCTCATATGGACTAGAGGATACTATAGCACGGATCCATTTAGACTGATTATGAGTTAATCGTGGTGTTTGCGATTAGATTTGTGGTACTTACGACAAAATTTGAATAAATTTAGGTCTTTAACTTAGCAAGAACTCGAGAGCTTAAACGAAAAGAGTATGTGAGGACCTGTGCGGATATATATTTAGTTTCATATCAGTTATACACTAGATAGATTTTGGACACTTATACATGGCTAACGAACCCAAATAACACATTTTGGCCAGCCTTTTTCCGCAAGATCTCTAGGTTATTACAAATTAGGGTGAGGGGTCACCAAATAAAGAGTTCTTTAATCCAATTTGCTTTTATTTATAAATTAATCTTCAAAGTGTAATCCCAACTATCAAATCACCCTTCCACCCTTTTGGCACTGCATTAGCCAATCTCTTTAAAGCCTAGAGCTGAAGTGATTGCACCACTACCCAAGTCCTCTCTCATTCCCATGTGCAACAATGTTTTTCTCTAAATACTAACTAGTTAAACTAGTTAAGATGTAAATTTATTTTAAAATTTATATTTCCTCTCTTAGTTTTAATAGCTAAATTAAATTTTAGTACACAACTGCCATAAAATAAAAGAAAAAATTATCAATAAAAAACTATTTTTATGTAAAATTATGAAATGTATATAGTAAAAGAAAATAAAACTTGAAATCTTTTATTTTTCTAGTTTGATAAGTTTATGAAAAGTAATTATGTTCAAGACAAGATTTTCTGAAAATAACTTTATAGATATAAATAGAGCGATAGAAATGAGATGATTATTATATTTATAAATAATATAAAAAATAAAATGAAAGCATTGGAGGAACAACCTCATACATAAATAGAACAAAATAAATAAAACTTGAAACCTTCTATTTTCCTCGTTTGATAAGTTTCTGAAAAGTAATTATGTTCAAGACAAAGTTTTCTAAAAATAACTTTATAGATATAAATAGAACTATAGAAAAGAGATGGTTATCTCATAATTATTGTATTTATAAATTATATAAAAGATAAAATGAAAGCATTAGAGGAACAACCTCATATACAAACAAAACAAAAGAAAAACATAGACATTGGTGAAATAATATCATATACTATGCTATGTATATATGTCATTACATATAAATGAAACTATAAAAAAATATCAACATTACGCATAAATCTCAGATACATAGAAAGAATTATACTTAATTTATACATGATCTAAATTATAGTAAGGCAGAAATTTATGGATGTATTGATATGATAACAAGCATAATGACATCCCCCATAGTAGAACTCTATTAATTAAAAAGAAACATTATACATTGTTAGGGTAAGATGAAAATATACTCTCACATATACCCTCTCAGAATTATCATTTTATGTATTTATTTTTTTAGAATCATATTTACATAAATATATAGCACTTATGTTGTCATATTATCTTGTGGTTAAAGTTTAATCTAGCCACCTCAAGAGCTAGCTATTTATCTTTTAAGTAACTTATCCTTTTATACTAATGCAAATTAAAAATTTTCAAATGACATAAATAGCACATTTTTTCCTTTTCTATAAAAATATCCATCCAAAATATAAGTATAGTTGTTTTTGTTGTTAAAATGGTTTCTATTTGAAATAACTATAATGTGATGAGAACAAGAAGGCTAAGTGATTCTTGATAGTATGAATAACATTACAATAAACCTAGGTATATGAGTTTTGCATCCATATATCAATTTTAAAACATAATTATGTATAAATTAATTTTGCTCCACACTTTAGGCTAGCAGGTGTTTAAGAAAGAAAGAATGGATTTGTTGACATTGCTTGTTTGAGTTGTTTGTTATCGTGGCAACATTGCTTTAATAAAAAGTTATGCATCAATTATATAATCTTTATATATATGAGATACATATTTTGCAGAATCATCAAAGTTATGCGAACCTAGGTCATTAGTTTCAATTTCTCATAATAATACCAACTATATTGATTATTACTTTTCAATAAAACTAATTCTTCAAAAAAACTTTACTAAGTAAGCTGGTATTTTTAAATAAAAGCATGGAACACTGCTTTTAAAAATAAATAGCTCCTAATAATAATGTCAATGGCAATCCGTCTAAACGATTAGTTTGCTAATGAGAAAAGTTGTAGATTACTGGCTACTGATGATCATTCAATTCACAAGATCGGATGCAAGTTGATAATTAGCTAAGCGCAGGCATACCCAACTGATATCACTTATCTATTTGCACCAATACACGACTCTCTCATCTCAGATGAATTGAGTGGTGGTCATAATCATTAGGAAGTATTTTTTTGGAGAAAATTACACTTTGACTCCCTCGACTTAGCCAAGTTTTCCTAAGTTTTCTCTAGTTAATTTTTTTTTTCACTTGCCTCCCTCAACTTGTTTGACTCATTGTCATTTTTCCATCCATCTTAGTTAACATGGTGTGCAGCCCTATCACATGTATATATTAGTGGCATTTCAAGTCCAAAATACCCTTGGTAGATTTGAGACAACTTGTTTGGATGGAAAGCCTTTGATGCCAAGGTAAGTTAAAATCATGTGATCACACATAAATGACATTTGTTATAACTAAGATTTCTTTGCTATAAAAGAAACCAAGAGGAGAGATAGAGATGCTGACAGAGGGAGATCTCACGAGAGCGATGGGGTGAAGTGAGAGAGAGTGAGAGCAAGAGTGTGAGAGTTTCACCATGAAAGTAGACGAAGTAAGCTCTGGTTTCTCTTTCTTTTCGACCCACCTTGTGTGCTTCTACAATTATGGAAGAACAATCTCATTGAGGACTTTATGGCCACTACAGACCCTGGCTGGCACTTCTATGGATGCTCTATGTGTGAGATTTGTTGAATCTCCAATCTCATTTCTATTGTTCTCCAATTTTTGCTTCAATCTCCAATTTTAAGCTACCATTACAAGTAAAAAGGACTGTGGTTATTTTGCTTGGCACTATCCCTGCAAATGCACAGAAGAAGGAGATAATTAACAAGTAGTCATAATACGTGACCACAATTAGTCTCAATATGCTATTTAAATAAGGCTAAGTACCAGTGCTGTTACTCCCTATTTGGTTACCTATAGCAATACCCGACATAGGACGAAGTCAATCGCATACATTCACTATCAATAGCAAGATCTAACTACAGAGCCAAAGTGCTTATTTCACACCCATAATTTAGTTACAACAACTAAATAACTCACAAAGCTTCAATTCAAAATTAACTATCAAACAACCAATATTAGTGAAAGTACGATCAACATAAAATGTCTGTGATAAACATAAAATATATACCGGCTCCAAAATGCTTGTGATAAACAGAATACTTACACCAACTCTAGAGACAAAATGTACACTACATCCAAACATAAAAACTAACCAAACCTATATATCATGAAAAAATAATTCAACATGGAAGTTTCATAGACCAAACTCAGTGTCACACATTGAAAGCAAACCAAGTCTCAAATTTCCCTCTGCATTGCCTCTGTATGTTTGGTCTCTTAGGAACTTGTTGAGAGGGGGTGGAAGCATTCATCTAGGATGTCTCTTTTGTTCCTAGTAGTTGCACCTGAGCATGGAGTGGTAGCAATCCTTTAACAGCTCAGCTATTGAACCCATATGTTGCCCTCTCTATATAAACCCAACATGTCGTGCACCATGGACTGGGGGAATAGTTAAAGATGCAAATGAGTCGGGTTAACCCGTGACCCGATCTGACCCATTTTGGAGGATCCATGGGGTTGGGTCAGATCCTAAAATTAGACTCGTTCCATTTTTCGGATCGGGTCCGAGTTTACTAAATTTAGACCTAAACTGATTTGATCCGACCTATTTGAAATTTGGGTAATTTTGGATTTTCAATCCTTCAACCTGACCCAACCCATTTGAAATTTGGGTAATTTTGGGTTTCCAATCCTATCCAACCCGATCCGACCCGAATCTGTAAAATTATTTGGACTTGCAGGCTGCAGCCCGCAAGGGTGAAACACAAGTTTTGAAGCCATGAATGGATTGATCCAAACTGGACCCGAACCGAATCCGACCCGGATCCGAGCCGGACCCAAAATTTTTAGGTTGGGTCAAGGTTATACATAGACCTGACCGGACCCGAATGACCTATTGGGCTAAAAATTGTAGCGGTGAACCCAATCCGACCAATTCTATTGGGTCGGGTCTGGGTCCAAAATTAGGACTCGAATAAGATACTGGGTTGGGTTGGGGTCACTAATGACTCGACCCATTTGCACCCCTAGGAATGGTTAGAGGTGCTACTTCATGACTTTGGTTTCTATATGTTTGTAACTATCCTAAAGTAACCTACAATCAAGTACACAAAGTAATTACAATTGAATTAATAAGATTGCATGTAACATAGAATCCATGTTTAGATAGGTGTACAAAAGATCATCAGAGATGCATGACTGCTTGTAGGATGACTTGAAGCTGGCACTACATTTGATAGTCCAATTGACAATCCTTTTGACCGTGTCACTTGAAACTACAATACAAGTCAAATTGAGCTGTAAATGTTGAAAGAGAAAAAACAGATATGACAATAATTGAGGTTTTGATGGCCTATAGGCTTTAAGTCTCGTTCTCTTTCCTTCATGCTGTTAGATATTGCCTTGCCCTTAGCTATTGCTTCCTAACCTTTATTAAGTTGTTTCGTTTTAACCTTTTGCGCTCTAAACCCTTTTTAGGTCCTTCAATTGTGCCTCCACTCTTGGAAATACCACATCTGAGCGAAGTGCCTTTCCATCTGATCCTAGTATCGTCTCTCACCTCTTCATCCTCCTTCCTTCTTGCTTTATTGGGACTGCTAAGAGACACCATTTGGAAAAGGGGAGCAATAGGTTCATACTAAGTTTAGAGACATGATGGCATACCAGGGACTGGTAGATGATTGGTTTATATGCCTTGATGTATGTTTTCCTTGAATACCATTCAGTCATACCTCATCCTACCTCATGAACATTATGGCTACTAGGGCTAAAATTGGATCGGATACTAGCATAATCATATCCATATTTATTTTGTTTGACGCATACATATATGGATACAGATGTTAGTCGAATGTAAAAATTAAAATTCATATTTTGTTTTAAATTGAACATAGATACAAATTGGATACCAAAAGAATAGATATAAATACGGATATAAATCAGATAATTAAATTGTATAACTACAAAATTAAAGATATTACTAAGTGGATGATAAATCAAGTTTATAGCATGTTAATGTGGTCATTTATATCCCTTAAAAGTTCTTGAGTGTTATATAAAATTAATTAGAGTTACAAATAAAATCGGATATTCGGATACGGATTTAATAGTTGTCTATCCATATCCATATCTATTTTTATTTGACGGATATGGATAAGGATGCGGATATTAGTCGGATGCTCAAATTTTATCTATATTCGGATAGATTCAGATACGAAAATAGATTCGAACAAATATTATTCAATCCACTTTCACCCTTAATAGCTACCATATCATGACAGCATGGAATGCCAAAAATATTCCATTTACTGCATCTATAAATCCTCTCTGCCGAGAGTCCACTAGAGACCTTACATATTTATGGTCAATTTCAAACCTTCCCCCCCTTCCCAAATGCAGTGACCATCCATTTCTCCTATCTTAGCTTTCTCTAGCTTCCTTTAAATTTTTGGACAGAAGGGACTTTCAAATTGGCTCATGCCCTCTCTTTACTTGAAGTCTTTGCATAAATAATTTCCTTATTCTCTCTAACATAGTGATAGTTGGCATATCTATAGTATTAATAATATACTTGTTGGGGGAAAAATGGACCACCCCACAAGCACAAGCAAAGCACCCAAATCCGACAGCAAGACCGAGCGTCCCTCCGAGCAGAGGGCTACCGAGCGTCCCTCCGAGCAGGGAGCTACCGAGCGTCCCTCCGAGCAGGGAGCCACCGAGCGTCCCTCCGAGCAGGGAGCCATTGAGCGTCCCTCCGAGCAGAGGGCTACCGAGCAGGGAGTTACCGAGCGTCCCTCCGAGCAGGGAGCCACCGAGCATCCCTCCGAGCAGGGAGCCACCGAGCGTCCCTCCGAGCAGGGAGCCACCGAGCATCCCTCCGAGCAGGAGGTGACCAAGCACTCTCCTTATCGTATTCTCTCACCGACGAGCTCATTAAGGCTGCTGACCTTAGAAGGCCGAGCTCGTCGTCCATATGCTGCAGCCATGCCCTGCAATAGCCTCATCGCACCATGCTTTACTTGTTGGCCACGCCACGGCCTATCAACCAGGAACTATACCCTGCTACGACTGTCAACGCCTCATCATTCCCAAGAATGGACTGCACGCTACAAGCAAGCTCTGGCTGCACGCCATCTCCTCCCATGATGGGAACAGGCCATCCACAGCAACTCATTACTTCCACGCCTACGTCAAATCATGACGGTAATTCATTCGCCCAGTCACATCACAGGTAACCCTGGCGCTCCCCCTTTAAAAGGAGAGCTTCTCTCCCTAAAAGGGGGTTCCTCCTCCCAAGAGAGGGCTTCGGACTTTTACTTACAGTCCATCTCCTTCTCCAAATTAAGCCCCCCTCTGACTTAGGCATCGGAGGGCCGGCGCCGGAAAGCCCGGCCACCGGCTTCTTTGCAAGTCTTCCGGAGGACACCGCCCGCCGACGGATCGCCGCCCACCGACTCGCACCGAAGCACCTCCCCCTCGGCCGAGTGGTCACCCCCGGGTCCAATTTTCAGCAACAGATGGCGCTAGAGGAAGGGCCCGAGTTGTGACTACGAAGCTGAGAAACAAGAGAGCTTCCAACGTCTCCCGACGTCCTCCGCCTAGTCCCGCGGCCCAGAGCTCAACGCGTACCGCTTAGCGGCCTCCAACGACTCCCAGCTGGTGCTGAGCCAAGTCCTGAGGGACCTCGAAACTTGGAGCCATCAAAATGCCTCCAAAAGGTACAGGATGCCACTATGGCTTCAAATAATTTTAATATTTCATCTATTTTCAGATTGGAGAATTCGATCTCGAGTACCGCCCGAGGCCATCAATCAAAGCCCAGGCGCCAGCTGATTTCATTGCGGAGTATACCGTGGGTCTTCAGCGACTCCCAACTGGTCGTAAATCAAATTTTAGGAAATTTTGAAGCAAAGGATCCGTCGATACAGAAATATCCGCAGAAAGTACGACGCCTCACCTCGGCTCTCAGTTCTTTTCATATTCAATACATTGCTAGGCCATCGAGCTCGGTTCGATCTCCATCGGCCATCGAGCTCGGCTCGATCTCCATCGGCCATCGAGCTCGGCTCGATCTCCATCGGCACTTCGAGCTCGGCTCGATCTCCATCGACCATCGAGCTCGGCTCGATCTCCATCGGCACTTCGAGCTCGGCTCGATCTCCATCGACCATCAAGCTCGGCTCCCTTCGACGACACTTCGACATTTCGACGACATTCCAACATTCAACACCATTCTACGCCTCCTACGACAACACGCCCCGATCTGAGTGGGGGCACCCTGCTGGATCGACCATAAACCAAATAAGGCCGCTGAGTCGTCCTAAAGCACTTGACTCCAACTGCATGAGAGGTACACCCTACTTGGCACGTACATCTCCATAGATATTTGG
>JAOXJJ010001100.1:7857640-7877722 GCA_025769935.1 Phoenix roebelenii
ATGTTTGTAGATATATCCAAATTCCAAAGTTTGAAACCACCACCAACACTATCTATTTGAAATAGGCTACTTATATGCTTAACATTAACTAATTAACCATTGAAGAAACAAAATAAAGATAGAAAAATACATCCAGTTTTAGAGAGCCCATTAAGCTGTTAGGCCATTTTGGCCCATTTTTAGATTCCAAAAAAAAAATCGGGCCTGTCGGGTCGGGCCTGGGACCAGATTTATAAGGTTGGGTCGGGCCTGAACAAAAATTTAAGCCCGAGAATCGGGCCGGGCCGGGTCTGGGCATAGTCATCGGGCCTAATTTCTGCTGTAGAGCCCGGCCCGAGCCCGGCCCAGCCCGAGTTTTGATCAGCTCTAGCTAGGAGGAATGATCCCAGGATGTCGATCCTCCATTGGGCAAACGGCCAAGAAGCGCTGATCGAGGTCGGCGAGGCTGAGGATCGACGCTAAATGTTGGCGTTCCGCTGACACCGATTGCACCTTCGGACGAAGTCTAATGCATCAGTGTAGGCCAATAATATCCTTAGCGCAGAATTTTGTGGGCCAATGCTCGTCCTTCCAAATGGTTCTCGCAGATCCCTTCATGAACCTCCTGCATGGCGTAATTTGCCTCTGACGGACGGAGACATCTAAGGAGGAGAGAAGTGAACGACCTGCGATAAAGCTTGCTTTCATATAAAATGTATCTGGAGGCTTGATGCCTGACTCCGTGGGCCTCGAGCTCATTATTGGAGATGACTTCATTCTGCAGATAGCCGACAAACGCGTCCATCCAGCTCGGCTCGGACTCGATGCAGAGAGCTGGCTTGGGCTCCTCAATGCTGGGCACTTGGAGATACTCAAGTGTTGTGGTCTTCGGGGCCTCGCTCATGCGAGAAGTCGCCAGTTTCGATAATTGGTCCGCCCTTGTATTTTCTGCTCTAGGCATGTGCTGGATGTCGAAGGAGCCCAATGCGGACGTGATGTCTCGCACCTTTTGGAGATATTTCTGCATTGATGGTTCTTTTCCTTCAAAGTCTCCCAAAATCTGGCGCACAACCAGTTGGGAGTCGCTGAAGACTTTGAGGTTCTTGACCTTCAGCTCCCTTGCCAGCTTGAGCCCGGCAATGAGTGCCTCATACTCCGCTTTATTGTTTGAGGTAGGGAACTCGAAGCGTAGGGCCTGCTCTGCGACAACCCCATCTGGGCTAGTGAGAATGAGGCCTGCTCCGCTACCCCCCAAGGTTGAGGAGCCGTCCACATGTAGAACCCATAGTTGCCTCGGGGTCTCCTCTGCTGGTGTGAGTTCGAGCTCGGGATCGTCCGGCAAAGTGCACTCTACGATAAAGTCGGCAAGCGCTTGGGCTTTGACTGCCGGCTTCAGATGGTATTCAAGGTTGAACTTTCCAAGCTCGACTGCGCACTTCATAATCCTCCCCGTACGATCTGACCGTTGCAGGATCTGCTTCATAGTTTGGTCAGTCAATATGACCACAGTGTGGGCCTGGAAGTAGGGTCGGAGCCTTTGACCTGAGATGACCAGTGCATAGATTGTCTTCTCCAGCTTGGAATATCGGATCTCGACATCTCTCAGAACCCGGCTGGTGTAGTATACCGGTCTTTGAAGCTTGTCCTCTTCTCGGACCAGGACCGAGTTTACTGTAACCGGAGAAACGGCCAGGTACAAATAGAGGAGCTCGCCTTGCTGGGGTTTTGTGAGTAGCGGAGGGGAGGCAAGAAGGCGCCTAAGTTCTTTGAAAGCTTGCTGACATTCCTCCAACCATACGAAGTTCTTCGGCCGCTTGAGGATTTTGAAGAACGGGAGGCACCGCTCAATCGACCTGGAAACAAATCTTTCCAAGGCTGCTACTCGTCCGGTGAGCCGCTGTACCTCCTTAACTATTTTTGGCGGCACCATTTCATGCAGTGCTCGGATCTTCTCGGGTTCGCTTCGATCCCGCGCTGGGTTATCATGAAACCGAGGAACTTGTCCTAGGTGACTCCGAAGGCACACTTGGCAGGGTTGAGCTTCATTTGATATTTGCAAAGGGTGAAGAATGCTTCGTCGAGATCGGTTATGTGGTGCTCCACCATCCGGCTCTTCACTAGCATGTCGTCTACATAGACCTTCATATTTCAGCCTATTTGATCTTTAAAGATCTGGCTGACCAGCCTCTGATATGTCGCTCCGGCATTCTTCAGCCCGAACGGCATTACTTTATAGAAGTAGAGGCCCTTGTCGGTGATGAAGGTCATCTTTTCCTCATCTTCGGGCAAAATTCAGATTTGATTATACCTCGAGAAGGCATCCATAAAGGTCAGCAGCTGGTGTCTCAAGGTGGTGTCGATAAGCTGGTCGATACTGGAAAGAGACAAACTGTCCTTTGGGCAAGCCCTATACAAGTCGGTGTAGTCTACGCACATGCACCATTTTTCATTGGATTTCTTCACGAGGACTATATTGGCGAGCCATTCAGGATAGGAGACCTCTCGGATGAAGCCGGCCTCGAGGAGTTTGTCGACCTCCTCGGCCGTCGCCCGTTGTCGTTCCGGCGCAGAGCTCTGCTTCCTTTGCCTTATGGGCTTGCAAGTTGGCTTCACCTGGAGTCGGTGAACCATGACTTCAAGGTCTATCCCCGACATATCCGCGGGCGACCAGGCGAAGATGTCCAAGTTGGACTGGAGAAACCCGATCAGGCGATCTCGCTCACAAGGGCTTAGGCCGTAGCCAATTTTCCCGGTTAGCTCTGGATGGTCCCTTCTCAAGGGAATTTGAATGAGGAGCTCAGCGGGTTCTACTTGCTCCTCCTTGGAATCATCCTGTACTTTCAGGGTTTAAACGGGTAGCGGCTTTTCCGAGGCTTGTGCTGATGCTTCAGTCGATGGTCCTGCTCGGCTTGGCTCTTCGGCCTGGTGCTTTGCTTTGGGGGCGGCCATGTAGCATTGCTTGGCCATCATCTGATCCCCACAAACCTCGCCTACTCCTTGTTCAGTAGGGAACCGCACGAGCAAGTGGCAAGTTGAGACTACGGCTCAGAGAGCATTGAGTCTCGATCACCCGAGGATGGCGCTGTAAACTGAAGGCAGGTGGACCACAAGGAAGTCCATCTTCATGGTGCTCTCTTGAGGGATGAGCCTGACCGTGACAAGTAGGCTAACTACACCTTCAACCGGGACTGAGTCTCCGGTGAACCCGACCAGCGAAGCGTTTACTCTTCGGAGTTGGTCTTCTGTCATCCCCATTTTTTGGAAGGTATCGTAACACAAAACATTTGTTGAGCTTCCATTATCAACCAGGACACGCTTTACATCAAATTTATTTATAATCATGGAGATGACCACAACATCATCATGAGGAGTCTCGACTCCTTCTAAGTCCTCGTCCGAGAACAAGATTGCTTCAGAAGTGCATGGACACTTCGGAGGGGTCCTTCTTCTGGTTGGTTCTCCAGCCGTGCTTCTTTCGACTGGGCCTCTTCCGATGGTGTTGATGGTGTCGGCGACGGATCTGTTGTCATTTGGATTTTCAGGCAGCGCGGCATTCTCTATCGGCCTCCTTTCCTCCCGCTGGTTCCGCACGAACCGGTTGAGTACCCCACGGCATATGAGTGCTTCGATCTCGTCTCGAAGCTGGAAACACTCCTTCGTGTCGTGGCCATGGTCTCGGTAGAAGCGACAGTACTTCCTTGAGTAGCGCCGAACTCATGTCTCCCTCATCGGTGGTGGAGGTCGGAGGTAGTCTCGTCCTTCTATCTCCATGAGGATCTCTGCCCGAGGTGCATTGAGGAGACTGTAGTTCTTGTACCTCCCTGGCGGCATCCGTGGCCGAGGTGGAGATCTCGGTCGAGGCAGCGCTCGCTATCCGGGTTCTCGGACGGCCGTGCTTCTCACAGCGCCTTTTCTGCTTCTTCGGGGCCTGCTCGGCCGCTTCTCGCCTGGAGGCAATAGCCTCCTCGGCCAGCATCTCGGTGAAGTCGGTGGAAAAACTCTTCTCAATAGAGAAGTGAAATCTATAGGACCGAGTTCTAGTCTTTAGCGCTGACATAGCTATCGACTGATCGAGCTTGTGGACCTCCCAGGTTGCAGCGGTGAAGCAGTCGACGTAGTCTTTGAGGGACTCTCTCTCTTCTTTTGTTTAATGTCGAGGAGGTAGTCCGACGTTCGCCGCTGGCGTCGGCTGGCAGCAAAGTTGGTGGCGAACTGCCTGCCGAGCTGTTCAAAAGAGGACACAGTGCTCAACTTCAGTCCGGAGAACCAAAGCCGAGCCATTCCTCAGAGTGTCGCGAGAAAGGCCTTATAGAGAACGACCTCTGAGGATCCTTGCAGTGCCATAAGGGCCCGATAACTCTCCAGGTAGTCGAGGGGGTCGGTAGTCCCATTGTAGGGCTCTACCTAGGGCATTTTGAATCGTGGTGGGATCGGTTCCTTCTCAATCTGACGGAAGAAAGGTGACTTGGTGGAAAACTCAAAGTCACCCTCGCGCCTTGCTTTCTGGCTGTGGAGAGCCTCAATTTGCCGCTCAAGCCTCTTGACCTTCATGTCGAGTTTCCCACCTTGAGGGGCTGCCACGGTGGTTTGCTCCGGTGCTGGTTCACCTGGAGCCGACTCTGCCTCTACGGGCTGTGGCCATCTATTTGGGTGCCTCCTTAGCGATTCTCTTTGGGGAGACGCCCGGGTTGAATTCTGATAGCCATGTCATTCCCCGTTGTTGACCCTTGAGGAATCATGGAGGTTTTGATCTTGGGGCGCCGATCCGTCTGGAGGGAGGGTTGACTGGGCCTGAACCTGTGAAGGCGGCATAGGGAGAGCCTCCACATGCCGCAGGCCTTGGACTATTATGGCCAAAGCTTGAACTTGTTGTACCAGAACGTTGAATTGTTCCAGCTAGACTTGGGGGACTGGGTCCGCCGGAGGTCTTGGCGGCGAGTTCTGGACTGAGTGCCCAGGACTTAGCGCTGGGATGCCGGGAGGCGTTGGAGGCTCCTTTGCTCCTTAGCTTCATGGCCGCAACCCGGACCCTTCCTCTAGCGCCAACTGTTGCTAGAAATTGGACCCGGAGGTGACCACTGGCCGAGGAGGAGGAGCTCCGGTGCGGATGGTACGTCGGCAGGTTGTGTCCTCCGGGGGACCTACAAAAAAACGTCGATGGTCGAGGTTTCCGACGTCGGCCCTCCGATGCTTAAGTCCGAGGGGGCTCTCTTTGGAGAAGGAGATGGACTGTGTATAAGAGCTTAAGAGTCAGAATCAGAATCCCCTCTCCGGAAGGAGAGGTTTCTCTTTTATAAGAGAGGTACAGGGTTACCTGTGATGTGACTGGGCGTATTAGGTGAGTTACCGTCATGATTGGGCATGATCGTCTGAATTAATGAAGTGTTGTGGGTGACTGAACGGAGTTGAGTGAATCAACTGGTTGCCGTGGATGGTCTGAGATTTTGAGTAAGTCGGAGATCCGTGGAAAGCATACGCATTTATTGTTGAGTAAGCCAGAGATCCGTGAAGAGCATGCGCATTTATTGTTGAGTAAGTCGGAGATCCGTGGAGAGTATGTGCATTTATTGTTGACAGTCGTTTAGGCGGTGTCGCGGGACGGGGCCCTGGAAGGCTTGGTTTTCGGCGGAGTGGAGGAGTTTGCCTCGTTCTTTGACCTGGTCGGGCGTCTTGAGGTCGGGCGCCTGGTCGAGCGTCTTGAGGTCGGGCGCCTGGTCGAGCGTCTTGAGGTCGGGCGTCTTGAGGTCGGGCGTCTTGAGGTCAGGCGCGCCGTGAGGTCGGGCGCGCCGTGAGGTCGGGCGCCTGGTCCGGCGCCTTGAGGTCGGATGCCTAGTATCACGTGCTGGCGGTGTGCCCATGTGCTTCGGAACAATCTATTTTTCCCCCAACATATAGTATCGTGATGAAAGTGCATTACTATTTTCATTGTAGATGATTTTTAGCAATGGGGAATTGGCTATGAATCTTTTTTGTTCTAAATACCTTACGTGATAATTTATTTTTGAGCAACAAAAATTTTTTGATGGCTAAAAGTATAAATTCTTATAGTGATACAACTAATTCTAAATCCTGGATTATTAAGAACATCGTATAAGAACAGACCCATGGATGTGACCAACAAAGAATTCTTTTTAAAAAGAAAACCAGGGGTTGAGGAGTTACCGTTCGGAGATAGGATGAGGATGCCTGGAGATGAAGGCCGGAGGAGCAATGCGGATATCAACGAACGCGCGAGGAACTCAGAAAATTTCTAAATTAGAAAGAGCCTCTTCATGCGGCTTCTATTCTTTCGAAAAGAGATTCGGCCATAATTATCAGTTGGATCTAGAGAAGCCCGAACAGTGTTGGAGGAGTTCATCTCTTGCTCCATGATATTTAGTTAATGATGAGGTTATCACATTTCAGATCATGCATATATATCATAAGGCTAAGGGAGCGTGTCATTCAGAAGGTACCCGATAGATTTGAGAGATTGAGATGTCTCGTGTATTTTGGAGCCTTTTGTTTACCGATTTTATTGGATGTTTCCGTATTGTAATATAAGGTATATATTTTATATATATATATATATATAAAGTGCTAGGCCATCCGTAGTAGAAGTAGGATGGTGTTTTCGTAATTTAACAAAAAGTATGGTCTCATGTTTGTCCAGGGCGAGAGGGAGCATTAAATGGGGAGCAGTGCACTAACGTGGCAGCATGGGGTTGCGGCCCGCTTTAGTTAAACAAAAAAGCCCCATCGATACGGAGACGTCGCGGCCAAACCCCATCCCCTTCTAAAATTTTCCCTTTATACTAATAAATAATAATAATATTATTATTAATTCTGTGGCCGTTTCCACCCTCTCTTTCCCATATATTATGATACTAAAGAATTGGAAAAAAAAAAGAGAGCTCAGATCGAGAGCAAGGGGGAGAGAGACAATGATATCTCTTCCCCACCTCTTGTCTGCTTTCCTCCGCTAAGCCCGCCAAACCTCACGAGCTCGCCGCTGGAACCGAGGCGATGCAGGAGGACCGCCGGCCGGAATCCGGCAGCGCTACCACGAACGCCGCCGAGACGGCGGTTCGATCGCCGCTCGACACGCCCCTCAGCCAGCTCACCGAAGAGGACATCGCGCAGCTCACCCGCGAGGACTGCCGCCGATTCCTTAAAGAAAAAGGTCTCCTTCCTCCCCTTCCCTCCTCCCACTCTGGCCTTTCCCTTTCAAAGTTTTAGCTCTTGGGAATCTCCGGCGGCTGACCGGCACGTGCCGGTTCCGTGCAGGCATGCGACGGCCGTCCTGGAACAAGTCGCAGGCGATCCAGCAGGTCATCTCGCTCAAGGCCCTCCTCGAGGGCCGACTCGACTCCGGCGACCACCCCGCCGGCCCCGGCTTCCGCCAGAAGCCTCCACCTCCGCCGCCGGTAACCCCACCGCACGTGAGCCCCCTCCCGCTTGCTTTACCTTTTCCCACCACCAAACATTCCCTTTCCAACCCTGTCGGCTTATGCTGATTTTATTTTTCTGCTTAGAGTTAGTTCTTTATTATTGTTTATTACCATTTTTAGGCCTCTCTTCCTTCGCCGCTGGAGAAGGCGGGCGGCGACTTGCCGGCGCCAGCGGAGGAGCCATCGCCGTCGCCGTACCGGAGGAGAGATCCGATCCCGCCGGTCTTCTTTGCCGGCGAGCCGTCCTGCCGGTTCCCGATCGCCGTGAGGGACCAGCAACCGCCAGAGATTCCCTCCCCTTCGCCCAGGTTCTTTTCGCCTCCCCCCAAACCCTCGTAGCTTTTGCTAGCGTGCGTCGGTCGTTCCCTTGTGCCGCGCCGCGGCCCCAACGGCGTTGATCGCCGCATCGCCGGGTTTCGGCTTTGAAGATATTTTGTTTCAATAGTAGATTGTTTCCGTAAGTAATTATCATTGATCCGACGGCTAAGAGTGCCCGATCGGACTGGAAGTTACCCAAATTAGGCGTCGCTTTCATCTTTATGGACCGTTCGATTGTGGACTTTACTCTCGTAAACGTAAAAAAGAAAATTTTCTTTTTAAACTTCCTCTGATAGACGCGTACACGACTTTCTATGCGGACGCATGATCTGCCGTTAGCTTCTCCTGCGAAACCATCCCGTCCGCCCGGCGATGGCGATTCCCCGTCTTCACCCCTGACGTGAAGCGCGGAATGGTCGCGCCCGGTCGGGTAACTTTTTAAGGGAAATCCCACGTCTGTGTCTATGCGGGACAGAGAGCTCTGTCTGTAATCAGAGGGGCGACATCGATTGGACGGTCACGATCTTCGTGAACTCTGATGATGGTCTCAGGGTGCCGGAGGAAGCACCGACGGGCCAGATGACGATCTTCTACGACGGCAAGGTGAACGTCTACAGCGACGTGACGGCCGATAAGGTAGCGCTCGACCCGAAGCCGAACTGTTTCGGGCGGCCTGACTCGGTTCGGTTTATTTTCGTTGTTCTGGGTTTGCTTGCTTGCAGGCGCGGGCGATCATGCTTCTCGCGGCGAGCCGGGACTGCTACGACGCTGCGGCTCAACCCGGTCCGGTTCACTCTACGCGGCCTGTCCTCGCCCGCTTTCCCCCTGCTTTTCTCGGACCGGGCCCGGGCCCAGTCCCCACCGCTTCGCCGCTGGCCGTGGCTTTCCCCACCTCGCCAGCTGGTACGTCTCTAAAACCGCCCCCTACTGTTTTACTATAGTTTCCGGATCACCACCATCTAATTATTATCAGCCGTTTGATCTTGATCGGACGTCTGTGGAATTGAGATGCAGGGAGGTTACCCCACCATTTCCGGGAGGCAGCGGACGCCACCGAGTGGAGAGCTGCACGAGATATCGAGCCTGGTAAGAGAGCGGAGCACGTTACCGGGTAAATTTGCGACTTTTTTTGTTCGTGCAACTGTCTTGTGGACTGCAGAATTTGACCGATGACGTGGCTCACTGATAAAGCACACGCTTCCCTTGACCCTTCTCTGTTTATTTTCTTTTTTATTCAAATTTAAATACCGAGTAGAGCGACCCCGCTGGCGGATAGCCGTTGGATAAGTGAGGCTGGGCGGGGAACAGGTTCCTTGTCTCTGGGGTGGAATTATTAATTCCTTTGTTGTACACGAATTATGGGCCACAGGCCCATCTGAGACTGAGAGGGGGGAGGGAGGGAGGAGGCCTACGGCTTGACATGATCAATGTGGACCCCTTGCTCGATTGTCTGCATGGTTCTCTAATGAGTTTTCATGGAATCCATTCAATCAAGCTCGGAACCGTATGCTTATGTCATGTCTTGTCTAAGTTTGGATCGGCCCCAGTGTGAATCGAGCCGAGCACGAGCAAACTAGGCTATTCGCAAGCTTGGCTTGAACTATACTCAAGCTGAGCTTCAGCTCAAGCCAGCTCATTAATTTTGAGTGCAAATCGAGCTCTTTAGAAATGGCTTGTTTGTAGATTGTGAAGAGATTGTGGTGTCTCTAGGACCTTTTTATGTTTATGCTGTAAGCTAATCTTTCTTGTTAGACAATCTATCAACCAATTCATTGAAACTTATAAAAATTTGATATATTAGAGATGGTAATAAATTATGTGTAATTTATAAATTGTTTGAACTAAGTTGGGATGTTTATAAATAAACTAAGAAGTTCACAGGTACTTCAGTGAAACATTATTTATTCTAATATGTGGTTGAGCATGAGCAGCTGCTTTCAGACATTTTGCCCAATTAACAGCCTTACTTTAGGCTCTACTTGTTAGTTCTTTGATATCGAAACACAATTTCATGGTAATGCCTTTTCATGTGATTGGTTTTCAACTTAGTCTTCTGAAATTGGGAGCTATAGTTGCACAGGCTGTAAAGCAACGGTATCCACATGTTGATGATATTTGAAATTACTGATTTCATGTTAATTATGTCAGTCGATATTTGGTTTAAATACTACAATTTTTTTTTTAAATCACCACCAAAATGAACTTCATTTTCGATTAGTATAACACTTAACAGCGCAACCCAGTGTATTTTATCAAGATAGATGGATGTTACTGGCTTCAGTGTAAGAATTGCTGGACCACTCCACCGCAGGTTCAATCAGTATGGACCACATGTACTACTATTGTCGGAACCTATGCCTATCTACATCCTTGTGGAGGTAGTTGATACTTCTGCCCTTTTTCGTAATTTTGTGTCAGTAGTTGATGCACTTGAATTTTTATATGAAACAAGGTGTTTCTCGCGAGATATTCCTATATTGTTATTTGCTTGAAATCAAATTCCCATGCTTTTAAATATTGACTCCTTTTAAAGCCAGTGTTGGTCTTTGCTTGTCCTTTCAGTTTAAAGTAATCTACTGTTAGACAGTATACTTGTGAATGGAGACCAGGTGTGAAATGCAAATATTGTTTTAATTATGAAAGTTTACAAACTCTAGAATTTTCTGTCATACTAGAAAATGTAATTTGTTGTGGCTGTTATAGAATGATATATTCGTCTTTCTTGATTATGGGCGTCCGCAAGATGACTTGTGCCACTCTATTGTGTAAATTAACCAAAGAATAGGCTTATTCTTGCACATGCATGCACACTCAGCAAGAAAAGATTATGCGTTAATTATATTAAGAGGTTTGAAGGTGGAGGAAAATGAACGTGCGGGTTCACCTAAACAACAAGTTTCAAATCGACAACTTGGTATATGGTTTACAATTTTCTGTTCTTACCGTTCTTGGGGCTTCTCCAACATATGCTGGTTTTACCTACTGCAGAGGGTCCAACAGGTAGAAAAGCATCGTTGCAGCGGTATCGCGAGAAAAGGAAGGACAGGTATGAGGTGCTTTCATGGAAAGAGTAGCCCTTCTACTTTTGCTTAAATCATGATGTTTAGAATGAATTTCATTTACTTATTGCTCATGGAAAGGTTTAAAGGCAAGAAAACTCTTGGAGGGCCACCTTCAAACATGGAGATGATGTACTTGAGCCAAAAGTTCAGGGGTCAGATACCAAATGAGCAGTTAAGTCGGAGTGACACTAGCTCCCCTACCCAGCCTAGACCACCTTGCACGCCAACTAGGTGCAGTTCAATAGAGTTCCAGACTCAGAAACATCATATCTCGATTGATCTTAATGATGACGGTAGGTGAAAATGACCTTGTAACATATCTGACTGATAATTTACTCTGTGGTTAATGAGTGCTGTTTAAATAGTAATATGACAGATGAAATCAAATTTAAAAGAGTGACATTTGCTTGGATAGATAAATGATAATAATCCTTACCAGAACTACATGGAATAACGACCTGACAAGACTCCATATGCTAAACTATATGTTTGTTTCAATTTAGTCCCTTAGTGTGTGATATTATGTCTCTATGAATTCTCATGTTTTATGTCCAAGAGTGGCAAACGTGTGATAAGAAAGATGGCCCTTTAGCAGATTTGACCGTTTCTGCTTTAAGTATATAAAGACTTTTGTATATATGTTTTTAATGCTCTTGGTCGTGGTTGGCATTACGATTTATAAAATATTAATTTTTTTCAGCTTGATCTGGGTTAGTTTTCACTTTTCATAGGCAGAAGTTTAATACAGTAGAAGTTAATCTGTGCCATTTATTATTTATTACTTTTGTTATCCATGATTTGATGAAGAGAGTAGACATTTGTTTTGTTACTGATGTGATCTTGTATCAGTGAATACTTCAAAAAGGGAGAGCCACTGTCATATTTTGGCTTCCTAAAATATGTTCTGAGATTGATTTTCTGGATTTTACCTATGAACTTTAGCTGCACAAAAAAAAAAAAAAAAAATCTGTGATTCGGCAACCATATTTTGCTGATTATGTAGTTGGACTGGCAGAATGCTTGAGTTGCCAGCATGGCTCATGCTTTATTAAAAGGCATTGAATGAAATTGTGTTTTCAATTCATCTTGTTTCTTATGTATTATACTTCGTTAGTTGATAATTAAGCACATAAACATTTTGTTATCAACTCAATCAAATAAATTCCACTGTTTCCTTGACTGTATCTTGTGTCAATGTATTGCTAGTCAAATGGTGCTTCCTTGTTCTGTTTTCAATAGGTATTGTTTTTTGTCTTAAATTATTGCATCACAAAAGGCTTATTTTCCATTATGTCTGAATGTTAAACAGGTAGTGGCAAATGAATAGCCTACTTGACATCGGTCTTTCTGTGATCATCTATCTGATCCACTGACGCAAAGATGGGTTTCAATACCTTAAGTGGAATAGCAGACCATTGGTTCCACATTGTTTTGAGATGCAAAATCCACCTAATCTAAAATCATGCCCTTATTTTGGCTTAGATTTCGATATCTAAGAAGCTTGGCTTTGCTTCATTAAGGCTGTTGCAACCTTGATCAGCTGGCAACAAAGATTTTGGATCAGAATACCATGGTAAGTTCAGGACAAGAAGAAAAAGAGTTGAGGATCATCATTAGCCTTTGTGCATACCAGAAACTGGCCAAGAGTTCCAGCATTTTTCGTTCTATGAACTTGGCTCCTATCAATCCAAGATCACAGCCATAGGCCCGTGACTGGTTTGAGTTTGATCACCTGACTTTGCTAGAGAAAAGAGTTCCAGTGATTCTACAACTAAGATATCTTACCAGGTTAACACTAGGCCTATGTGTTAGCTGAGTTGCAATGTATGAAAAAAATTGAACTCAAAGTACTTGTAAGATGCTAGCTCTGTAGCCTCCTAACTTACAGGTACCTTAGGTAGGCTAAGTAGGAGATTTTTTTATTATTCTTATTTTAATCAGCATTTGCATAGTCCTAATTTGCTTATGTTTTGGAGAATTTATTTTGCAAGATCCTTATCTTATGTTTTGGAGAATTTATTTTGCAAGATCCTTAATTTCGGCGAATTCTTTATTTTGCTTTTAAGGAATATGAAGGGAATGTCACCTTGGTTTGAACCCAGAGCTTCTCCACAGTACATGGCCAACTAGAGGTACGCCAACCAGCAGAACCAAGCCCCATTAGTTTGACTCCTTTCTATAATAGGGTTTTGAACAATTGAGATAGTTTGTAAGTCAGTGATGAATTGTCCCTCAAATTAATCATTTCTTTCCAATACTGTATCAGTTTCTCAATATGAGGATGAATTCGCAGACCTTGAGTTTTTAAACATTGGACGAACTCATGTATATTGACATGGATATTACCGCTTAGATACTATTATTGTTGGACATTGCCATCATTATCGGATATGAGCCTGTCCAAGATCATGCATTGGTCCCTCATACGGAATCCAAATCCTTATATGATGCCATTACCATATAGGTGCTCAACTATAGGCTTCTGTCTCTTTTGGGGAGACTCAGCTATCTTTAAGAGCAAAAAGCAAGAGTTTTCTAGTGCCGAAGTGAGATACTGTGATATATTGTATGGCTCCGTTAATGGCTTTTTGATTGCAGGTTTTATTTGAAGATCTTAATGCCATATTTTTTTAGTGCCATTCAGATTGCATCAAATTTAGTGTTTATACAATAGTATAATTTTAGGCGATTGTTGAAGTTAATTGCTACTACATTCATAGAAAACTTCTTGATGGCACCATCTCATTACTTTCTTTTTTTCTTCAATAAATTTTGATTATAATCAATGCCCCATCTAGCTGAATAGGTATAACAAAGCTACTTGAAAAAGAAAAAAAAAAGAAGAAGGCAAGGTGCACCATGAATTGAAATTGACGTATTGCATTTTGCTAGGTGGATTCTTTAGAAAAATTTTTCGGATAAAGATTTGTTTAATATTTTGAATCTATATTGGCTAGAAGGGAGCCCCACTACTTGTTCATTCAGAGGGACTGGCCTCATGACTTCCCATTGGGCAAGAGGTGCATCTAACCCATCCACCCACTCATCAATCCACTCATCAATCACGGTGTTCAATTGACTTGCATAGAAGGACCCCTATTGTATAGTTGGTCAGTGCTCTTGCTATTATCAACTAATTTTTTCAATGTTCGTGAATGCTATTTCAATCTAAGTGGTCCTGTTCTGTGTCCCGTGTTAGGAAATATTACTCCTCTTTTCATTCCAAATTCAAGAATATGATCAATATGATTGATTGGTTTGTGCGCTTCTCTTATTACTTTTTGGTATCCCTCTGTTCCTCATATACAATTCGATCCGTCTTTAGCTAAATCTCGATTTGTGGAAAGCCTTCAATGTCTTCCTTATGAAAACATCCATTTGTATTTTAGTATTTTTGGTCTTTTATTATTCTTCGTGTTGTTGACCACATTTAAGATCCCTATTTGCATTTCAGTGGATTGGTCTGATATCAGAAGTTATGGGAAAGAGTATATTACAACATTTATAATTCGTGAATTTCTAATGATCGCCGTACCTTGCATGCTGAATCCTCTACTATTCTATGATTTTTTCAAAAGCGTGCCAATCCCTATGTTATGCAGAGCTGAGCATCTTCTATTCACTAAGATAAAGCTTTTCCTCTATAGGGGCCTTATGTAGTAAACCCCCTATGGGCGGTTCTCTGTTGTTGTAAAGTAGTAATAGTCCTTGTGAAGCTTTCAGGAAGAGGGATAGTCTTGTGCGTAAGCGTAGCATTTCTAGTCGAACCACGGAACCACACATCTTTTTTTGGTGGTAACTCATGTAGTTCTATAGAGTAAGCAAGGAGAAGATTCATTGTGGGATGAAGCAAGAAGATTCTTAATTACCATGATCAAAGGTGCCTATAGAAATGGCCATATGCAGCAGAGTGACAACCCAGCCCAAGAGCGGACTCCCCACTAGTAGGGGAGATAGGAGATGGACATTTTGAGAATGAATTGTATGGACTATCTTAAACACTACAACGTTTATCAAATCCACGGAGACCATATAAAGACAATACCAAATACCTTATCTCCTCAAATGTTTGAAGGAAGTTGTGCATTAAGCTATTTGCAAGGACTAACTTAATCCTGTTCTCTAGGGATCTCGTCTTAGACGAGGGCACCTTAGAAGAGCCGCCGACTCTATCATTCATGTATGGTCCATGCTAGATTTGATCAAGTGTCCATCCTACCCCCTCTAAGTTCGTAAGAGATTTAAGCCTTTTAGCATTTGGATCAAGCTATTTTTCTATAGGATCTCCTATAGTGTCATCAATATCATAGTGTTTAATCACCAAGTTTGGGGTGGAGAAAAAAGCGTGCTTTTTTTGGAAGAATCTTATATAGTTTGGGAAGGGATCTCTAATGATAGAAAAGAAGAATCCACAATATTGATGAGTTCTCATTCAACTGGATTTTTTCCGACCTTGATGGAGCATTTGCTTCATCGTTCATTCCATTGTTAATGAAGTTGTTGGTGATTGACATGGTTAGGTAGTAATGATGCTTGTTTAAGTGGACATGGATAGGGCTGATAATCCACGAGGAGCACCGAAGAGTTTATTAGAAATGAGGAATGATATAGCTCAGGACAAGTGCTTTGGTTGTGTTTATCAGTAGATATTTCAGTGGGCGGCATGGCCATGGATGCAACTTGTTGAACTTGTAACATGTTGCCACTAGCAAATGACAAATTACCTTCTGCTCTGTGGTTACAGAAATAGTCACTAGAAAGCTTTCCACTTAAATTGGAGTTTTCATGGAAACATTTCTCAGAGACTGACTTAATTCTGCAATTGGAGAAAGAAGGCTGATGTAAATACCAGAGAGCAGATATTGGATAGTTTCTTATCAATTATCTCATGTTTTCAAAAAAAAAAAAAAATCTATGAATTTCCACAAGTTTTCCTGTGTTTAAAGCTCTTCCCCACTTTTATTATGGCGAACATTTTAAGCATTATTTATTACATGACAATTGCTGGGTCCATGTCCATTATGATAATTATTTATGCAGCTTACCTAAGGTGTTGGAACAGCTCCATGTCTGCTCGCACCGATAAGTTAGATCCTGGTCCTTTAATTGAACTCATTGAGTTCACAAATGCTAGTAGGATGACACATACAAAGGGAGTCGGCGAATGGTCGGTTCGATTTTGGGTGCATGGTCGCATGGAAGATTGATGCATGACAATATTTTTGCAAAAATATCCAATGCAAGTTGTAGAGTACAAGAATAGTGGAGGGGCATAATCTGACATTGTTTAAGTTGGGTTAGCACAAGATAATCAACTAACTTGCTCTCTATATTAGTAAGTATGCAAAACTAATACAATGACAAAATTATATGCTTTGCATATTGATCAAACACACACAGATAATGGTCATGGCCATGTCTCTAATCGTTCTGAACCTTAATCATCTGTTAACATAATTATGTTGCAAATGATTTCTATGATGAGCAATATTGCTTATTACAATGATATCTTAAAACAAAGAACTGATGTTATATAATGCAAATTTTATATTTAAATAATTACTTCATTTTGAAATGGATATTAGAAAGCTAATATTTGGTGAAGTTTTGAAACACTTGTATTGTCCAAAAAGTTCCACTATGACTAATGCATGTAATGTAAAAGTCCTTCAGTATCTTAGTGGTCTTGAACCTTTGATGTCCTGCAAAGTCAACTAATCATGCATCACAAAGATCGCACCTATAGTGCATATATGATGACTTCTATCCACCATGGATGCTAAAACATTGTGAATTTATAATGGTCACACAGGAAGGAAGCGTATTATAAAGCCAAAATTGTGCAAACAATACTTTCAAGCACAACAATGGGATGATCACAAATAATGTCACATAAACCACAGAAAAAGAGCTTTTTTGCAAGCATAAAAGAACAAAATATAAGATTTATTTGCTTATTTAGGAGGAAAGTAAGTCTCTTTGTATCTTTGATTTCCTTCCAACACATACTTCAACAGGAGGCTCTCCTTATCATAGGTTGACACTTAGGACCAATAACAACTATTTATTCTATTACTACATTATGTCAATGTATCCTGTGCATTTCATTACGTATATTATTTTTATTTTCTTGAGAAAATGTATTCATTATTACCATAGTCGATCACTTATGCAAGTCTCTACAATATTTATCTTATGTCTCTAAGTTCTATTAGATAGAGCAAAAGCACTTCAATATATGTTTTGACCAAAGATACCTTAAGATCATCCGAGCTTTCCCATTTTGTACCAGTAGGAGAATGGTGTTTCAGCACAAAGGTAATTTCTTTGTAAAAATACACAAGATAGGAAAAAAAATTTAGTCGTGCTTCTATATTTATGGACTCATCTATTACCAAAACTTAACTTTTTGGTTGAATTTTCGCATGGCATCAGAATTCATGATCCTTATTTCCCACCGATCCTCCGGCACTTTCACTTATGCTTTTTTTGATTGGATTTTAGCAATCCTGATAAACCTCGTGCTAGTCTCATCTATCGAGTCCACTCTACATTGATGTATTCTTTACAAATATATCATAAACATTAAAAAAATAATAACATAATCTCCAAACAAATCTAAATTTTTCTTATGTATCTTTATGCAATTATTGAAATAAATAGGTACTTAATCATCTTAGGTGAAATTTGACCAATAACAACTAACCTCGTCTAATCTATGAAGAAAACCCTTCAACCAAATCAAAGAACCTAACTTTCTCCAACAACCACTTTAACATGTCCTATTCTGAACAAAAGATTCCAAACCAAGCTCTGACTAACAAAATCGAACAAGGGCGTTATCAATGGCTACAAATTTTTAAACTATTCAAGGTCCAAAGTATCCTCCATATATGCCCCTTTAAGTTGGAGATCTCTCAATAATCTTTGAAGGTTGCACTAATATACTTTTAGAGGATAGCTAGCCAAAGGTGGATGCTTGCAAAAACTATAATTTACCTTGCCATTTCCTAATTGTTTTTAGGTTGGCTTGGTAGTCTGAAACAACAAATGGACAGAAGGGAAGGTGAGGGGATTAGTTTGAAGGAATCCAGAGAACCGTTGAGCTCAAGTTGGCCAAACTCTCACCTAACTACCAAAGCCAATACAAGTTTGTCGGCCGTCTCGGTCATAGCCGTTATGAGGTGCAAGCATCAACTCTGAAAAAAGTAATGAAAAAGAAGAGAATATGGATTTAGGCGTCACAAAAAACTGCACAGAATTAATAAATAAATATATCAACGAATGAATAAGCGAGCAAGCAGTGAACAAATAATGAATGAATGAATGAATAAAAACAACAAAGTTGCCACTATAAAGGATGATTGTTGAAATTAAGATAGAAGGTAAATAGTAGATGAGTAACTACATAGAAAGAGGGAGATCCATCTGTATTATAATTATCAAGTTCAAATGCTATACAAGAGATGTTACTGCTGCAGCAAGCCGCAATTTACCTTGTAACAATAGCAAAAAAAGAAAATGTTTGACATAGAATGAAATAGATTCAAAAAAATATAAATAAATGTATGAAAAAAAAATGAAAGCTAGTATAGAAGCTGGTCGTTAACTACTTGCTTTTTTTCACATACTTGTCGACATTATGTAGAGCATTTTCTCAATTATACAGATATTCTCCACTTTTTTGTGTAAATTAAAAAAATAAAATTAATATAATTTTTATTTTGATATAAGGAAATCTTCATAGTGCAGAAGATATATTTTGATACAATTTCATGAGCATCTTTTGGTGAAGAGACATCTTACTCCATTTGGATCTCAAGATAGCATCAATCGGTAAATTGCTAAGTTGTTCTACGTGGTTGAAAAAGTATTTCTCTTTTAAGTATCTATCTTTGTACTAGTTTTCATACTATTATTGCTAGATATCCAGGTTTTCTTATCAAACTTTTGTCATTACAATATTTCCTAATGCTTATCCCTTGTTTAATTTTTTGAATTTTCTATGTTGTTCCCGGATATCCATCCTAGATTTGTTGGCCATCATGAAACCCATCTGAAACTATGTTTCAGTGGGTTAATAGGGCTTGGGTGGATTAATTGGCACTGAAGAGGATTTAGGGTTCAACACAGATCACAGTGCTCTTGATGTTATTTGTCGAATTGGAGAGAATATATATATATATAAAATTCTATTATTATTTTTTATGATCTTGGTCAATTTTTTGTGCTCCCAAACTTAAAAATTTCATGTGAGCCGTAGTATCCCACATTTTACATGGCTAAGCCTCTTGAAAAGTTTTGATTATTGTGATAATGCTTGATGTTGAGTTATTTATCATTCTCTATTTCGTGCTAGCGGTTATATTAATTTTAGCAAAATATTCTACGTTCTTTGTTGAGCTTTTATATAGTTTTCATGTTGTATAGCTTGCGCATTAGTGCATGCACGAGAGTCAACAATATGATTTTCTACAAACTTAACTATTTGCTCGCATTTGTGCTAGCCAACTTGTGCATTTCAGTTGACCCACACTTGCTAGTCTACTAATCATGTTGTCAGCCTTGTACATGGACCTAGATGTAGCTATGACCATTACCCCAATATTTTCCTAGCATTAGCTACCCTCTTGGAAGGGATCATCTCACAACGATGGCGAACTTAGAAAGAACCATAACAATATTCTACCTTTCAAGCTCCAAACATTGAACCCTGGTTGATTGTGGGGCAAATGAGTTAGTGACGGTGTAAGGATTTATTTTGCTAAAAGCCTTATTTTTGGGGAATATAATATGCTGATATCAGAATTGTCACCATAATTATTCTTGGATTTGGACAAACATTACTCCCTCTCTTTTGCCATTCTTATATCCCTCAGTCCTCTTCTACTTTCTTCTTATCTTCTTCCCTTATTCCATTGTTCAAGCTCTGTACCAAACAACAGTTTACACTATTCCAGTAATCATCATTATCCAGCGAATTACCACCATCCATAACTAAAAATAATTAGTTTTCTATATGTGAACCTTTATAAATATCTAAAATTCCATAAATACCCTCTCAAATTTACTATTGGGATGTTTGCCCTTGTTATTATTATTATTTTTTAATGTATACTCTTATAAATTTCTAAAATTATGTGTATATCCTTATGAATTTACTATTTATATTTATGCCCTTATAAATTATTTATTTTTGTGCGCACACCCTTGTAAATTACTTCTTTTTGCACATATACCTTTAATTCAATCTAGGTGTGCATGCAAAACAAAAAAATTATGAGGATATAGAT
>JAOXJJ010001100.1:7877822-7931276 GCA_025769935.1 Phoenix roebelenii
AAAATTATGAGGATATAGATACAAATAATAAGTTTGAGAGCGCGTGTGTATATATATATATATATATATATATATATATAATTTATAAGGATATATATATAATTTTATAGATTTAAAATAGTATATATGTAAAAAGAATAATTTATAAAGATATACATGCAAATAATAAATTTGTAAAGATATATGAGCATTTTAGCTGAAAATAAGTTTAAAAATGTTACAAATAAAGAAACCTCAAAAGAATACCAAAGAGCAGGGATACCTCGTACCCACAACCAAACACGGATGCCAGAAGGCTCCAATTACATACTGAGCATATGGATTGCACCGTAGCGTGTTGTTGATGACCATTAATAGCAATACATGTCGTTGCATTACCGTTAGTAGCTGTCCATCTTCTAATAGCGGCCATTGTACGTAGTACAGCACATACCGCCGGGGATCCTTGTTTTTGCTTTTGCTTGGCACTCGTCAAGTACCATCCTTTCTTTTCCCATATGCGATGGCGGATATACTCATAAGCCTTTTTTAGGCCTCTAAAGAGAACCATGACCTTTGTCCTACTCTTTGATTTGAATCTAGCACTCAAAAATAAAATGAAGCCACGCAAGTCTACCAAATCAACAGGGACAAATCACCATCACGCATGCATCTCTCTTGCTTCAGATATTATCCAAAGTTGATAGCTATCACATGGTATTCAGGAGCACCAATGGAATTCCATCTGTTTGCTACTGATGTGATCAACTCAAAGGATATAGATTGGCTGGATTATGCTACTCAATTTGGTTTTCTGGCAGCTCAAGTAAGGTCAATAACACAGTCAATCATAAGGATCTCAACTGCTATTTGCTAGGGGATTGGATTTTTGAAGACAAATTGATGTTGGTTGAAATAAAACTATCATAGTGTTACTTGCCAAAAACTATTGCTTGCAATTTTTTATGACAATATATGCACACACATCATGTATCTCTCCCAACATGTATAAAAAAAAGTTTTACCCTCAACTAATACTTTTGTATGTTAACTAATATTAGCATAATAAAGTTTGCTGTGTAGGAAGTGAAATTATCCGATAACAGTCATGGTAGTGGATTAACGGCTAATGATAATGGGAGTTAAATCATGCTCCAACCCACCCCACTGTCCCCAAAAGAGGAGCTTTTAGGGAGGAAAGAGGAAGCACACCCCTCCCTTTTCTTCTAAAGAGACGAGAGATCGAGGGCTTTGGATTCCTCCTCTTTGACCCCAGACTTCGATCGTCGCGCCGAACTTTGGGGCTGAGAGCTCACCGGGTTTGCCTTCCTAATTCTTCCTTCTCAGAGCCCCACAAGTTCCTTCGGAATTGTTTTTGATGAATTTCTGAATGTTTTTTTGGGTGAAAGTTTAGGTGTTATAGCCAATTTTTAGATTGTTTTCGCTTCTTTGTCCCGAGAGTCTTGTTATATCTGTTGCTATGGAGTTAAGATAGAGGAAAGGAGGCGCCTTTCTTTGTGGGGATCTAAGCCAGCAAGCGGTTTGAGTGGTATGTAGAAGAAAGACGCCTCCTTTTTTAAGTTTCAGAGTCCATCTCTTTGAGTTTTTCTAGCTTCTCCTTTTTCTGGATACGGTTCTATGGCTCAGAAGTGAGGAAGGAAATCCGAAATCCGTTATGAAGTCTTCTGTAAGCTGTTTTTGCTGTGGGAAATGGTACCAATTTGGTGGAGGTTTTGATTGGCGATAAAAAGGAGACTCCTTTCTTCGCTTATGTTTGTTGTTGCTCCCAATTTCCTTCGCTATCTTCTCTAGTATATGGTATTTGAAAACTTGTGAGAAGACCCATTTGGAACTGTGGAGATTTGGGGATTTCGCTCCCTCTTAACCTCCATGAGGAACCTCTTCTTCTCTGACTCCTCCTGCAAGGAAACCAAGCTTCATACTTTTAATCCTCAATCATGGCTTCAAGTTGAAAGAGGGAAGTTTTCTAAGTCCTCCTTTCATTCTCCTTCTTCCATGTAAGCTTATGCTATCTCTTTCCCTTTTTCTTTTACTCTAATTTTACTCTTCCCTTCATCTCCTCGTTTCATGAATTTAATATGTACTAATTTGTTTCCTTCATGCTCCGCAGCGAATCGCTCGTAAAGGTAGCTGAGCCGCTGGTTCTCCCTCTCTTTAAGCCTGTGGACTATGTAGAAGTCTTAGCTCAGATACATGAAGAGCTCGAGTCATGCCTGGCGCATGAGAGGTCAAATCTGTACTTACTCCAATTTCAGGTTTTCAAAGGTCTTGGAGAAGTCAAATTGCTTCAGAGAAGCCTGGGTTGTGCTTTTGAGAAGGCAAGCACAGTTCATGAGAAACTCATATTTGGAGCCTGGCTGAAGTATGAGAAACGGGGAGAAGAACCAATCTCAGATCTTCTTGCCTCCTGCAGGAAGTGCTTTCAAGAATTTGGATTGTTGGACATTGCTTCTGAGATTCCTGTTGAGATTGTTGAGACGGTTGGCACATGTAATTCCCATGCATCATCGCATGTTTCCGATTCTGTATGTTTCCAAATAAAAGGTGAAAAAATTACCTGCGATCGACAGAAGATTGCAGCTCTGTCCACTCCATTCCAAACCATGCTTAATGGATGCTTTGCGGAGTCATATCTTGAAGTCATAGATATGTCTGAAAATGGCATCTCGCCGCTCGGTATGAGATTAATCAGTGAGTTCAGTTGCTCGTATAATCTGAGCAATTTATCACCAGATGTTTTATTGGAAATATTAGTATTTGCAAATAAATTTTGTTGCGAGAGGCTTAAAGATGCTTGTGGCAGGAAACTTGCATCTCTAGTTTCTTCAAGGCAAGATGCTATAGACCTTATGGAGCTGGCACTTGAAGAAAGCTCTGCTGTTCTTGCTGCTTCATGTTTGCAGGTCTTCCTGCATGAACTTCCTGATTGTTTAAATGATGAGGAAGTGGTTAAAATCTTCTCGAATGCTAATGAACAGCAGAGATCGATCATGGCTGGCCATGCCTCATTTTCACTGTATTGCTTGCTAGGTGAAGTTGCCATGAAAGCTGATCCGAGGTCAGAGGTTACGGCATGCTTTCTGGAGAAGTTGGTAGAGTCAGCAATGGATAATAGGCAGAAGCAGTTGGCTTTTCACCAACTGGGATGTGTGAGGCTTTTGAGGAAAGAGTATCATGAATCTGAGTGCCTGTTTAATGCTGCTTATGCTGCTGGGCATGTCTATTCTATTGCTGGATTGGCTAGGTTGGCTGCTATCAGGGGTAACAAGCTTTTGTCTTATGAGATGCTAAGCTCTGTGATATCTTTCTATAACCCCCTTGGCTGGATGTATCAAGAGAGATCTCTTTATTCTGATGGTGATATCAAGTGGGAAGATCTTACCAAGGCGACTGAGTTGGACCCAACTCTTCTTTACCCTTACATGTTTCGAGCAGCATATTTGATGAGAAAACAAAGCATGGAAGCTGCGCTTATGGAAATTAACCGTATTCTTGGCTTCAATCTGGCCTTGGAATGCTTAGAACTACGGTTTTGTTTCTATCTGGCACTTGAGGATTACAGGGAAGCACTTTGTGATGTCCAGACAATTCTTACATTGTCGCCTGAGTACCGAATGTTTGAAGGTCGTGTAGCTGCTTCCCAGTTGCGTACACTTGTCTGGGAGCATGTGGAACACTGGACAACTGCAGATTGTTGGCTGCAGCTTTATGATCGATGGTCGTCAGTAGATGATATAGGTTCTCTCTCAGTTATCTATCAGATGCTTGAGTCTGATTCTTCCAAAGGTGTACTGTACTTCAGGCAATCTTTGCTTCTTCTTAGGTAACTTTCATATATTGTAGTCTGATAATAAGAAGAACAAGTGTATTATAGGTTGTTATTTGTGCACTGAAGTTTGCTTCGGATTTGTGGTTCTTGTTGAGTAGGCTGAACTGTCCTGAAGCAGCAATGCGCAGCCTGCAGCTAGCACGCGAGCATGCAGCAAGTGAACATGAACGTCTGGTATATGAAGGATGGATTTTATATGATACTGGTCACTCTGAAGAAGGGCTACATAAAGCAGAAGAGTCAATTTCCATTCAGAGGTCATTTGAGGCTTTCTTTTTGAAAGCCTATGCATTGGCAGATTCAAACCTTGATCCTTCATCCTTTGCGACTGTGATCTCACTTCTTGAAGATGCTTTGAAGTGTCCTTCCGATAGACTTCGGAAAGGTCAAGTATGTATTACTGGATTCGCCTTGTACCTTCTCCTTTTTAACATATTTCATTTTCTCTTTCCTATGAAAGACTGCCACTGGATCTTCATAAGCCCTTGTACAATGGGCACTTGATCCTCCATCCCTGAAAATCTTAAACAACTTGTTTCTTTCTTCTTCAATGTGTTCTTGATTGAATTTCAAGTTGTTGTTATTGTTTTTGTTTCTTGACTTAATTGTTTTTGCTACAGATTTCTCTAGTTCCATATATCAAGCTGCACCTTGTTCCCATTTCATGTAGACTCTACCTAATTATGGAGAGATATTGGATGGTGGTGCTTTAATTGCATAGACCTATATTATATAACCAATTAGGAAAGTTTAATTTAATGAACTGGTCTTCTAGGATTGAAGGCAAGCCTAAATGTCGCCTTGCCTAGGAATTCAGGTCAAACCACATAGGTTAAAGCGAGGTTAAAAGCTGGCTATAAAAGGCAACATTTTTTAGCAAGTTTTACAGTTTAAGGTTAGAAATGTTAGTTTATTTTATTTTTTGATGGTTAAGGAATCTACCACTTTCATTAATGCTATAGTCTTATAATGCAACAGAGTAATAGGATGCATGAGAGGCCTATTGTATTTTCTTGGACAGTCATTGACTTAGGAGCTGGAATTTTTACCTAGGGTAACATCTGCTTTGGAATCTTCTTAGAATCTCAAACTTGCTTCTACATTCTAAGCACTTCCTTGCTGAAGTGTTTCTAAATTATCCACTTTCATGCATCTACACTTCGATTGACTCCCACACCTGCACCTGCTCTCAACTCTAGCAACTATAGTCACTGAAGATATCCAACTACAGGCTTTGACAGGTTTTAGATATGTTAGATATGTCATCTGTTTATTTTATTTTATTTTTTTGTTTGCCTATCCCAAACTTGGGTTCATAATATAAGCTCGCTGAGTTGGCATGAGTCTTGTTAACGTGTTCTGAAGGGAAATAGATGTATGCAACCTTACCCTGGCATACTGAAAGGTTGTATTTATGTCTTAAACCTGTGATATCCTGATCATGATGGAGCAACCTTACCATTGCGCTAAGGCCTATCCTCTTAAAATCTAATATTCTGAAATTCTGAAATTTTAAAAACATAATTTTGTTCATTTTCTTTGTATCTGACTCTTTTCTGATTCTGAATTGTTTTAATTGTTTCGATTTGGTTGCAACTCTTAAATCCCATTAACTAAGTGCCCACATTAGCAGCTATTACTGTACAATACCGTGTACTTTTTCATATTGTTGTCTTGACACCTAGCAAGAATTTTAGTTGTCCAAGCATGGCAAAGTGTCCATTACTAAAACCAATATCATAAAGAATAGCTGTTATAGCAGAACTACTTAAGAAATATTTACCGTTTAGTTCTTTGTTCCATTTAAATTTTCATTTATGGGGATTTTCGTTTCTTGTGATTTCATTTGTACTACAACTGAAATTGTAGTGCAGTTGTAAATGCAACATTCTGCATCACTTATTTTCTGTTAAGAGAGGGGGATGACTGAAGGCCTGGTACAGTAAGATTGACCATGAAAACTCACATGTTTTAAAGTGGCAGAAGAAGGTTTAGCTGGAGACAGAAGGCCTATAGAGAACAGAAGATTCAGGATGGACATAATATGAGAATATTGGTATAAGCAATATGTAACTATATGCAGCCTAACTGTCCATAATCACGTCATTTAAGGATTTTCATTTTATTTGGACCACCTCTTGACCAAACAACTCATCACATAACGTTTGCTGATTGGAGTTACCCTATCTAATTTAGGAATGCCTTGAACCACCTGAAAACGGTCCCAAAAAAACCCCACTCATAGCTAAGGTGAACCAGGTCGCCATCCATTAAAGGGAAAAAAAGCTGGAGCTCCCTATATTTCAATATTTTTTGGGCCTTTTTTTGGTTAACAAAATATTGCTGTTTAAATTTATAAATAATTCAAGTAGGGAATCCTTGATAGGAAATAGGAGATCCATGAATAGAGATTGCATGAGAAGGGGTGTCATGGCCCCCCTAGCCAATAGCCATGCCTTGGCCCTACTCCTATTTAAGCTAATATCGTTTAGCAGTTGAAATATTTGAGAATTTAAGTCATAACATTTGACTAAAGTATCCTATGACAAGACACTCTAAGTAGCTATGCTAGTGTTGAAACTTCTTGCTGATGTAAGAACTGTTTTTAGAGTGCTAAGACATTCATGGCTTGCTTTCGTAGAATCACTACATTAGGAGGATCTTTTGATGCATAAGATTGTCTCGAACAGGCACCAATATAACACAGATAGAATCTATAAGAAGAAAATCTGGAGACAAATAATAAGACTTTTGTTAATTAAAAGAAAATTTACAGAATCAAACTCAACTCTCGGCTCACACGCTCTCTTCGAACTCAAAGATGTTGTCACCTACTAGTTCACACTATCTATGATCAACTTGATGAGGGATCACCACCAACTGCTGGTGAATTCCCAACTCGGTCAAGACTGGAGCAGCTAAAAATAACTAAAGCCCACTAAGTTCAGAACTCCAATTTGAAATAGGGTAACAATACTACTATTTGACCTTTCCGCCAAAATTTAAGTAGTAGGGGGACGCTAGGTCCAACTGACTACTCTTTGCAGCCTGCTTGAACTCTTGCAAACTTGATGGACACCTGCTTAAACTCTAGTTACCAAGGTACTTTCATCAGCTATACTCTAGTTACCAAGTACTTACATCCAAGGTTCATAATGCTGGTATATAGCACCTTGTACCGGGCATATTGTACCATATGGTACTGAATCAATACTTGGTATGGAAACTTACCAAATATCAGTACGTCAAAACCTCTATACGAAGCATACTGATACTGTACCAACAAGGTACCAGTTAGGGTCTAATACTAAGATTGCGAACTTGGTAACATCCAACTGACTAGTAAGATTACAATTAAGTAATAATTTAACTTGTCCTATATGAGGATTTAGTCTTTATGTCTTTGACAAGTAAGCATAACTCCTAGCTGTGTTGGGACGTGCAAGACTCTCAACAGCTATGCCACGTCCGAGTGTATTTTAAAGCCTCAGAAATCTAGAATTCTGCATAATTTACAATGAATGTATAATATATAAAACAAAAATGGAATTGAAGTAGTACATTCTTTGCTGTAACAAGCATATCTTGTGCTGTTGCACATTACTATTAAATGAGGAGATAGATATGGGGATTTGGTAAATCGTTAGTGAGAGAAACACCAAATGCTAAGTATTGGCCGGCGACATCATTAAAATTGTTGGAGACAGTGTAGAAAATGCCATTGGCTTTATGACCTATACTTACATATTTTGCGAAATTATTTCTTGTCACACATATAATGGAATAATTTAAGGAATTTTGTCCTGTCCACTTTCCATGACCTTAGAATCAAGCTAGGGTTACATGGACACTTTAAGCTTTAAGATTTATGGAGTTACTGGCACTTATACTCATGAAAATGACATGAAACAAGATGCTATTTTTTGGAACCCCAAGTAGGAGTCCTGCTTACATCAACTAGATGCGTGAGCACTTGATATGCCTTTTTTAGAATGTCATATCAAGAGAAGCTTAAATGCAAATGATGGCACTTGAAAGCAGGGTCAACGGAACCGGTACCGGGCACCGTACTGGTTGCTCGGCGGGACGAATTAGTATGGGCCCGCGCTGTGCCATGCTGTGCCTATACCAACACAGTAGAAGAGGCGGGGGAGAGGAAACGAGAGAGAGAAGGGGAAGGCCATGGAGGGCTGGAGAGCTACCGTGCGGAGAAGGTGGAGGCTGAAGAGCTGCCCTGCAGAGGAGGCAGAGGTCGAAGAGGCGCCCTGCAGAGGAGGCGGAGGCCGGAGAGCCGCCGGGAAGCCACAAAAGAAGGGCTCCCTCCGATCCTTGTTTTGTTCGAAACAACGGTCGGAGGGGGGCCTTCTATTTTTGATTTTTTAAGTGAAAGTCGGCAAACCAATTGCCAACTTTACTTATTTTTTTAATTAAAAAAAATTAAGTAAAGTTGGCAATGAGTTTGCCGACTCTCTTAAAATCTCCAAAAATAAAAGAGCCCTCTCCAGCCCCTGTTTCGAACAAAACAGGAGATCAGAGTGAACCCCTTTTCTGTGGCTCCCTCCTCCGTGCGGCGTCTCCCCGGCCGGCCTTGACCTTCCTCTCTTTTACTTCCTCCCCTGCTCTCACTCTCTTTCTTTTTTCCTTCGTCTTCTCTCCCTCTGGCGCCGGTCTCATTTCCGTCGCCGGAATCAATTCGCAGCCGATAGAGCTCGGGACATCCCGAGCCAGGTAGTTTGGGACAGTTATGCCAACCTTGCTTGAAAGTAACCAATTGTTTTTATGAAAAGAAAGAAACAAACAAACAATTTAAGTGCCAAAGATTTTAAGGGGCTGAACAATGAATGTCATGCCTTTTTCTCTTTTTATATTAAGTGTTATATTTCATGAGTGAGCTATCATAATCAGAATAACCATTGATTAATCAATTTAGTATTACTCGAAGAACTTTTCTATATTTCTATTTTTTTGTTCCTATATATTGTATTGTAATGATGGGTGCTTTTGGATAGGTTGAAGTTTTACACATTTCAGGAGAACTCGACAGATCTGTAGACAACACTTAGAAGCTTGATTCAAGAACAAGTTTTAGACCAAATGTGGTTTTGGGAGTCAGGAAGTTGAGTGCAGAGAATTCTAAGGATGTAGGATAATTGAGGAAGCCTATAATAGATAATATTAGGTTCTATATGTGATTTCTGTTAAGGACCGCACAAGTATCCAAAAAGTGATAAAACTGTAAAGATTATGATTGAACTAAGATTGATTTTCTGAAAACAATGCTATAATTACAAACTGTTCTTCCATTTTAGGATGTATTATGAGTATAGCCCTGGAACAGGCGCGGCAATCACTTGTAGGCCTTCTGGACGTATTTACTCACTAACGGATAGAAATGTTAGATTGAATGACAACTGATCACTGGACTGGAATTCTTTAGGCATGAGATAACCAATTAATTCTTTTCATGAATGAAACTAAAAGATCATCGAAAAGAACATGCAGGCTTATGATCTTTAAAGAAGAATTTAAGTAACCTAACATATAATGTCATATTTCTTAATTGATAGCATCATCATCATTATCATCATCATCATCTCATTTTCTAATAAAATCTAGAGAGATATGTCTTACAAGTGGTTGCACTGTTCCGAAGTAAAACCAGTTTTGTTAGGATTTATTAATGAGTGCTAAGTTGTGAAATCAATGTATAAGACTGTGGGATGACAAACTGTTTTTTCTTATATTTTGGAATATACGATTCATTGGACTTGACCTGACTTCTCTAAAATTACTCTTGTATTCATGAATAAGCAAATGAGCATCGCTGAAGTTGGCATTTACAATTCTCTTTTTTTGGAATGTTGTGGCTATCTTGTTAATTAATGTTTGATTGGTGACACCATTTCTAAACTCCACTGTACAGGCCTTGAACAATCTTGGAAGTGTTTATGTTGACTGTGGGAAACTAGACCTGGCAGCAGAGTGTTACATGAGTGCCCTAAACATCCGGCACACTCGAGCCCATCAGGGACTTGCTCGAGTCCATTTCCTGAAGACTGACAGGAATGCTGCATACGAGGAAATGACCAAATTAATAGAGAAGGCCAGAAATAATGCATCAGCTTATGAGAAGAGATCAGAGTACTGTGACCGTGAACTTACAATGGCTGATTTACAGATGGTGACCAAATTGGATCCTCTACGAGTCTACCCTTACAGATACCGTGCAGCAGGTTAGATCCTTTCCATTATCGTACCACTCTAACTTGTGCTAGTGTTTCCCAGTATTCTCATCTGACTCCAAAAGTTGGGAAGCTATTCATGCATTTATATTTATATTTATTAATACTTATTTGAGAGCTTATTCTAGTATAGCATGACATATTAACCTAAAAAAAAAATAATATCTTTGTATGAACTATGCTCATTTCAGTCGTACTAAAGCAATGAACAAGTTTATCAAATGATGAATAGCCAAAAATCAACCAACAGGGATAAATTACTTCTAACCTAATGAACAAGATATGTGCTATTTAAGGTACTAATTTTCAAAAAAGACACTCAAAAAACAATCGTCTTCTTTCCTTCACAAAGTAATTTATCGTCCATTTTTGTGACAATTGATATGCTCAAGCTGCACAAAATAGTTGCTTGGCCCTATGTAGGTGCCTAACGGCTCACTATGTGGCCTAGCCCCAATGCTGTGTGACCACCATGCTGTATTTGCATATGCCATTGCATGAATCACATCCTAAAACACTGGAAAAAATTAAAATGCAGCTTGCAACCTGGTTTCTAAATCCAAAATGGCTCCAATATGGTGCCCCATGAATGGTCCAACCATTTGTCAATTGCACAATCCCCAGTAGGATGCACCAATCTCATCGTGCCATGTTGGATTTGGGAACTTGCATTGGCTTGTGTATCAAAACTCTTATTTATATGGCTATGTTAAATATAAATTTATCTACTATATATAATGCAAAAAAATTGAGTCTGACTTTGATGGTATGTAACATTGTCAAAACTGAGAAAATGTTATTGAAAATGGGAGACAAGATTGAGCTTCGCATTGCTTTTGCCTTTTTCCACTTCTATAACTACTCCCATCTATGATAAACACACTATGTAGTTAAGTTCTTAATAGGAGGAAAAGAAACAAAACAATTGCACACAATCGAACTACTAGCTCTCAAAATGAACTCATTTGTCTGACATGTGATTAACATAAATGTGGTGGTACCCTAACTAGGAAAATGGCAGTTTAGTGAAGCATATTAGACAAGATTGCAGGTTCACCATCTCATCTATATAAGAAGTTTTCTGAATAAATTTTGGTGCATTTCCTAGTTCATTAAAAAAATCTGGGCAATTGGACAAAATAAAATATTGAAAAAAAATTAAATTACCGCTTTGTTTAGTTTTTCCAGAGTCTCTTCATATTATTCCAACTATGGTTTTAAATCCTGTGGGATGGGGTGTCCCGGTTTCTCCATATTCTGATTTCTCTATGGAACGGAATGCCCTGTTGCCCTACCCTGCCTCGGTGGCCTTCCTAATGGGGTGTCCCCATAGGTATGCTCTATCTCTCTACCCTCTTCTTTCCTTTCTTTCTTTCTTTCTTCATTTGTTTCTTTTTCCTTTCTTTCTTTTCTTCCTTCTTTCTTTCCTTTCTTTTTCCTTCCTTTGTTTCTTTTTTCTTTCTTTCTTTTCATCTTCCTTCCTTTCTTTCTTTTTTCTCTTTAATTCCATCCTTTATTGTTCTTCTTTCCTTCTTTTCTTTTTTCCTCCTTTTTTTCTTTTTTTCCTCCTTTTTTGTCCTCTTTCTTCTTTCCCTGCATGGTTGGGTTTTGGAGTCCTGCTTCTGAGTCCCATTTTCTCATAGAAATGGAATAAGACAGCTGGGATGCCCCTATCCCACCTGGATGCCCTTATCCCACCGGGATGCCCCTATCCCACTGGGACTTAACATTGGTTCGATCCATAATTAAAGGGCATCACATTTGTAGTTCAGCGTGATGCCAAACAACCTTACGAAGCAATCAAGAGCTGATATACATTGGTTCAAAATCGTGCCAGATCTTCTCAAAATAGATTGAACTGAAAATTCTATTTTTGGGGTACATGCTTCTGCTTGGTTTGCACCCTGGCTGTTTTGCCTTCTGCATGAACTGAATTATCTTACTGATCAAATCTCCAGTAAAGGCCAATGCAGCGAGCGTTGTCACTAGATCCATGTCAGAAACTTGATACAGATGAAAATATACCTGAAGCAGTCCATTAAGATCAAATAGCTGACATAAATCTCAGAAAACCTCATAGCAATTGTTTTGGTGTTCAATGAAAACTATTTTTCCTCAGTGTACCTGCTGAAGAGCAAATTTGATGGATTTGGTTGTTTTAACATAAGCACCATGGTCTGAATCCCACCTGTGTACCTGAAAGGAATAATAACTGTTTTTTTCTCTCTACATTACTAATTTCCTCTTTTGCATGTTATGTTTTGTGTATTGACATGGAAGTGGATATGTTCTGTTACCAACAGTCTTGATGGATGGCCATAAGGAGAAAGAAGCGGTAGAAGAGCTGACAAGAGCAATAGCCTACAAAGCTGATGTCCACCTGCTCCATCTGCGAGCTGCCTTTTATGAGCACATTGGGGATGTTCCCAGTGCTCTTCGTGATTGCAGGGCTGCCCTTTCTGTAGACCCTAACCACCAAGAGATGCTGGAGCTTCACAACCGGGTTAACAGCCAAGAGCCATGATACTGTGTAAACTGTAAACTACACCAGATCAATTACCCCTCATAGTCAATCTTAGGTTCTGTATTTTTCCTTCTATTTTTGTCACCCTTTTTTCCTGTGCAATCTGTCTGTACGAATAAATTATCTCATATATATGTCGTTGTCTCCAGAAGTTTTGATGTGTGAATGAAATGCAAGTTTATAGGGGCAATGTTGAGGGGCATTGTGGGAAGTGGGAATGAACTATTCTATCCATTGTATGTACACTAGCTCTAGGCAAGGATTTGGAATTTGATGATAAGCATTTAAGCCATATATCAGTAATACTTGAGGATTCTCTGCATCTATCAAAATGCTTTGAGGCCCAACCCTTGTACTAAAGCAATGCTCCAGGGGAGAAGAAAAGAAGATCTCTATCAGGCTTCTAGAGAAGCCCTGGCAGTTCAGGGATCAGTATCCAATCTGTTTGTTGGAGTCATCAGAGGAATAAAGACAAGCAAGACTTTGTATTTAAAGATAAGGACAGGAATGATATTTCATTGATATGGTGTTTGTTTATAGGCAAGGAATGCCAAAAACCACTGGATCACACGTGGCATGAGAAGCATCTACAAGGAATTTCCTGCCCCCCACCCCTCCTAATATACAGGATCACATCTAACAAGAGATTCAGAAATTGAGAATAGCTTGATTGGCAAAGAAACACAATCCCATGGCTTTGGAGGTGAAAATTTGTCCCCCTTGGATCCAAAAGCTTGTCTTTTACAAGCACCATATGATCTAATGCTGGATTTGTATTGCTTACTCTCATGATTAGGCCTGGTTAATAGATGAGAGCGACGAGGACCAGAGGCTTCCACACCATCGGAACCCTAAAGAGTTTGTAACCCTGAGCAAGCTTGAAGGTACTTGTCTGATCTCTCTCTCTCTCTCTCTACATGTTTTTTATCTTATGCACATGCATGCTACATATGGAACTCCATCAGAAATAACATTGATTGGATGCTAAAGTTGTTGGTATGGAGAGAACGTGTGGTTGTGGTATATCAGGATCTAATTGGTGTTTGGCTTTATGGCCTATGTTTCAATTATACTGTGGTTTTTGTTGCAAACTGTCTCCTAAGAAGGTAGAAAATAAGCAGTAAAACTTTGGTGCATATGGAGATTTATCTATGATATGAATGTCATTTTTTGCAGTATTCTTTGATCTATATGGTTCTAATTTTAAACATAAATATCCCGCAGCACTTGATTTTGAGATTACTTGAGTAAATACTATGGAACTACGAAAATGCAAACATGCGGTTATGGTCCACAAATCTCGTCCTACAGATTCTTCTAATATATTTGTGCTTTTTTTTTTTTTTGCCTCAACCTGCACTTTGTCGGCATCCGATGCACCCTTTTTTCCCTCTGTTACAAGGTGGTCTATATGCCCCTTGCTTGTTTGTTGCAATGACTAATTCGTTACCATGTAATGTTTTTATATGCATATTATTTTCTCTTCAAGAGAGTACCTTTATGTTTTCTATGGAAGGTCTTGGACCCTTTCTCCTATGCTTTATGTGTTGCTGGTTTCAGACACTTTGGTATCTTCTCACAGAACTAACAGAACTCTCTGAGCTGAAGCAATCTCTTGAAAGCTCAGAAATTCTTACTTTCTGATCTTTGAGAGAATAAAGGATTTGGTGCTAAAGTTAGAAGGCATATTGGGATATCTGATGGTGTAATCTCTTCTAAGAGGATACTATGAATTTTTTCCCTCTGTGCAGAAAAGGAAGGTTCTGGGGTTGCAGTAGCAACCAATTTTCACAAAAAAACAATCTGTAATGGTCTCCTTCTAGTTGAAACAGCTATACCTAACAAAGATTTTCTGTTCTACTTTTTCGTAAATATAACCTAAGGGATTGGGCTATTGTAAGGCCAAACTATAGTTCGTCATTGGTTTGCCCATTCTAGTACGTGCATGAAAACTACTTAAGTGCAGGTAATGTTTCAACAATTTTATAATTAAAGGTGATGTATGTACCTACAAGGGTTTGTGTGTGTATGCATGTAATGCGTGTATGCATGTACGGATGCATGTATGTATTCATGCATCCATACACACACACACACACACACACATATATAGATGCATATACATATTAACTCATTTTTGTTATAGAAGAAATCCCATTCATATAAAAGCTAATAGCATTTTACGAGCTTATCCCATCTGTTCAGGACAACTTCACAATAGAAAAGATGACAAGCCTCTTGAGGACATTATACAGAAGCAAAATGGTGTAGATTGTAACTGAGATATAACACGTATATGCCACATATTAAGTGGATTGATGCAAGGACAAAAAAATTGAAGACACTTTATATTGAAAAATTTGTGGATTATATTAATTATACAAGTCTCCCTTGAAAGGACTTCGTTTTAAGTGGAACCAAAAATTCCAAAGTAATAGGGTAGATGCATTATTTAAAACAAGAATAATAGGATAGATGCATGCTAAAGGGATTGATGGTATAAACATAGTTTTTGACTACCAGCAGCTTATAAATCAATGATCCTGGTTATTAAAAGCTGAACACAGAACAGAAATATCGTATTCCTTTATTATATTTTATTGTCTTATCTTTTCTGAATTCTTAAGGTAGATGAAGCCGAATGTTAGGAATTATCATTTTTGTTGAAAATACTAGGCCTCATATCAGAAGATTCATAACTGAAATCTCCAACTTTTATCTTAATCTAAGAAGTAAATATTGGAGTTTGTATGAAACCCTGCATTAGAACATATTTGGATGAACATGCTGGGAGTTGACTTAGACTTTCATTAATTAATGAATCAATTTTTGAAGACTGAAATACATATTTCTTCCGTGCAATATTTCACACATGGCAGGCTCATTTTGTTACTTCTGGAGTTTTGATGGCACAAAGCTCTCCGCTACTGAGATTATGGTATCTATTTCCTGCAGAGCTTGGAGTTTTATATTGGCATTTGGATCCCCGAGACTATGATGAACTGAAGAAAATTCGAGAAAGCAGAGGATACAACTATATGGTATGAATTTTCTCTCCCTCTCTCTCTATTGCATGATAAGCAGGTCATGTTAGTTGCAACCATTAAGTTGGAAGCAAAAAGACACGCACAAACATGGACGCACAATCAAGTACTGCACCATTCCAACATTTTCTTCATATTGTTCATGCCAGGACCTTCTGGAGTTATGCCCTGTAAAGTTGAGAACTATGAGGAGAAATTGAAGAACTTCTACTGAGAACACATCCATGCTGATGAAGAGATCCGTTATTGTTTGGAAGGAAGTGGGTACTTTGATGTGCAGGACAGAGAGGATCGCTGGATACAAATTTGGATCAAGGAAGGGGACATGATTGTGTTGCCTGCTGGAATCTACCCTCCCTTTACATTGGATACTTCAAACTATGTAAAGGTAATGGCCAACTATACCCTCTAATGTGAATCTAGAATCATGTGAACTGCTAGGAACCTAAAGAAAAAGTAGCAGACTTTACACTTTGATTCATTCTTACTCTACAACTATGAAGCACAGATACAGCGCCAAATGTTGAATCAATAGGGATGTTGAAAAAGTAGTACGCAATACGGCTAGGATGCTTTGACGAATATATGTACACACACACACACACAGGTACACATATGTACATACATACATATGTGTGAGTGCGTACTTTGCATATAGTCATTAAAATAGCATAGTCCATTTTTAGATGTTAGCATCAGCTTTCACAAATTCATCGCTAATCATCAATCCAATCCATAGACTCGAACTCCATAATTCATATTTTAATATTAACATCAGAAACTACAAACTTAGCCATTTGTCATTAAAATGTTGCATTAAAAAAGAAATCACACACCCTCTCCTCATATTTGGAGATATCAGGGAAGTATCAGACAAGCATTTGAGAAGTATATGATTTGCATCGGTATCTGATATGTATCGAATATGAACATAGGATGTGATTTGAAGTATCTGTGCTTTCTTGCTCTACATGAAGAGCAATGTCCGATAACTATAATTTGTTTATCACATTCATCAATTGCTCACTCAACTTGTTTTACTACAACAGGTACCTTTTTGTCATCCTTGTTTTATTCTGTCACTGTTTACTAGCAGTGGTGTTCAGGATAGTTTTCTATCTCAAAAAAAGGATAGCTTTCTGTAGTTAAAGATTTGCAGATTTGAAAAAAGTAAAGATATTATCTTCATTTTCTTTCATTTTTATACTGGAAACATCTCACTATTGATAACGATAAATTATTATCGAATTCATGAAATTCACGGAAAATTTCCAATTCTTTGATTCAGAATAGAAAAAAAAAGAGCTCCTAGTGGAGAAAACTTTTAATGAAAATTCTAGAATAACTGTAAACTCTTATAATCAGAGATTCATACTAGACTAGCTATGAGCAGCGAAGTGTCCTATTTAGATGCTAGTACAGATAGTTCTCAAAAATGAGGCCGTCTAATAATTCTGTGCTTATCAAGCTCATAATACTGTTGTACAGTGTGAAGGACAGGAAAATTTGAATGTTACTGCTATGCATTTTAAGTATTGGAAGAACTACCTTTGTTTGAAGACTCGCTCGAACGGAATTTGTTGGTAGAATCGGTTGAACCTTTGTTACCATAATAATTTAAAATTGAACAGGATTTGTTGGTAGAATGGTGGAACCCTTTGTTTCTGCTCGAATCCTTGTACATGGACTCATGTCTTGTGGTATATGTGCTGGTAATGAGGTTGTTTGCTGGAGAACCTATTCGGACTGCTTACAACAGCCCCCAGGAGGACCATCCAGCAAGGCAAGGATATACCAAGAATTTGTTCGACAATCCTGGTGTTGCTCTTGAGGCACATAAGTTTGCATATTACCTTCTATGACTAGCTATGATCTTCTCAGAGATGAGAGTCTTGGCCTGGATCATGGAATTCATATGCTAATAATGATACTTCCTGAGGACAAATCTAGAATTCTTGCTATCAAACAAATAACTTCTTGATATGATATCCAGCCAAAGCTAGTGGTTTAGGAATCCACCATGTCATCTTTTTCTTTTTTTTTTGTCTTATTGAAAGTCTATTAAAGATATAATATATGTAGAGTATATTTGATGCAACTATTTATATTCTAGATGATCATTTAATTCTTGTTCATTTTCATATCTTGGCACGTTCCACTGTGACTGTGCTTCTACCTTGGCTTGCTCATTAGTAATATGGTTGTAAGATGATTGCCCATCTGAACTATATTGAAAGTTTTCATTCACATCTTCCACAATCTAGCATGCCTACCAAACAAAACACCCTGGTTCGACCATTCAATTAAGTGAAAGTATATATGGTTAGTGTAGATGTTCAATTGAAGGTCTTTATGAATGCCTCGCTGCGAGAGCCTTATATAAAGCAGAGGATGGCAGCTTGATGGGAATACAAGTATATCAATTTCCACTAGTAAGTAGTCAATTTTCAGTCGCAATTTCCATTAGCAGAGTTCACACATATAAATGAAGCATATTGCTAACTCAAGTGAGTCACTAAGCAGTTGAAAAATTGAACTTATGAGTGCAACCAAAGTTTATACATGCGAGGACCCCATTAAGGGATAACTTATCTGTCACCATAAAAATAAATGGACATTTTGGTATAAGTGCTTTCTATGGGTGGTGTGTACATAAACTTACACATAAATTGACCATGAGGATCAAACACCATTTGTAAATTTGTTACATGTGCATTTAATCCTTTAATTGATTTGTTCCATTCGTCATTAACTGACTTTAATATTCATTAATTTAACTTATATTTATGGGAACTAGGTGCACGCATATGGTTAAAATCTATACCTGGGCCAATTCGACTTTGATTTAGGATTTCCACCTTATCCATGAGTTGAATCTTATGACTCAATCCAATTCAATCATCCATAACCTACTCTTCATGGCCTAATTTGACCTAATCCAACCCATCTCGATGCAACGCAAAGATGATGTTTTTATAAAAAAACTTGAAGTTTTTTTTGTTTTGTTTTTTTTTTTAACTTGGAGATGAATAACCATTAAAAAGGAATTCTATCTCCACCTTAATTGACTCAATGGGACTGTACGTTTGAAGAACTTTCAGCCGTAATCATAACAGCTTGATCTAACTTAAAAGAGCAAAGAGCTATAAATGTTCCTATGACTTGAAATTAATCGAGGAAGTTTTATAGAATATATCAGCTAAACTATCAAACTTATTATCTCAAGAAACAATTTATTTTGGATTTTTTTAAGACCGTTATGGGCTTGAAATAAATACTGGCATTTATTTTAATTGAGAGATACAAATTGGCAATGGATGCAAGCACAATGCAAAAAAACAGACATTAACAGGGATTCTTACTCTAAAAATCAACAATTAAGTAATTTTTCTTCCATTCACTTGAATCAGAGCTCTGGCTCATATATAATCCATCAAACTTTTGAATTCAGTTATTTGATTAACATCCAAAGCAATTTGTAGAATCCTGGCTCAACCAGAACCAAACATGGCTGGTTGGGCTTGTTTCTACCAACCTGAGCATTGGCTGCTGTTTTAGAAAAAAACTAGATTGGGGCACATGCAATGCATGTTTTTTTATTTAAAATAAATTAATAAGTACTACAGACACAATAGAATATGATTATATATTCAGAATTTTTAGTAAAAATTATTTAAATAAAAAATGATGGTTAATGTTACGTAAAGGTCTTGAATCTTGATATTTGTAGCTAAAATGAATGGTGAAATGCAATACATGTGGCCTGCCATTTTGTTGGAGAGAGTAAAACAAAAGAACTTTTTTGTGAAAAACATTCCTACGAACCTCTTCAACCATAAAATGATGATGATGATGATGATCATGGTGATAATAGTGGTGGCGGCGCTGGCGATAATTATGATGATAATGATGATGATGATGATAATAACAAAAGCAGTAGCAACAACAACAATAAGGTGAATATGACCCTAAATTGATTAGAATCCTTTTTTGTTTATTGGTATTGACCGTTCCTGTCTTTTGTACTGAAGAGGGCTACAACCCTTGATCGCTGCCACGTCATCCTATTGTGGAGATGGACGGTTGTCGAATATAACACATCATATTGCATGCCTAACATGGTACATCCCGAAAACGATCGATGCATGATTGACAACCATTGTTCTCTGTGATGGGATGACTTTGCAATGCTTGAGGGCTGTGCAGCCCTCTATAGTGCAAACATGCACTGCCGAAGATCTGGGTTGTGTCTAGTGGAGGCAAGATGCTGAACAGCAACTTCTATATCATATTTGAGAAATATATATATATATATTTTTTTTACTTTGATGAAGTTTATAATTTCAATATAATTTATAAAGTGGTATAAATTATACACATTTATCCACTTTAGGCCTCCTATAATATTGATACAATATGAATAATTATATTATACAATATTATGATATTGATAGGGGGCAGAATGGATCGTCTAGATCAGGATAGGGGACCACCCCATTCCGGCCAAGTAGACCTCGACACTGACTAGGCGGGACCTCGATCCCGTTTAGAGCCAGTCCGACCTCGGACCTCGCCGAAGGTCCAACCGACCTCGTCCAGATCTCTCCACTACTACGACCTGCAGCAAGCTCTTCTGGTGCTTATAATGACGTCCCGGGCTCGAGTTCGGGGCGCCTTGTTGCGTCAATTGCAAGCCAAAGAGCTCCCTCGACTGTCGGGATGTACGACGACGCGCCCCAGCCCAAGCTCGGGGCACCCTATACGACGACACGCCCCGAGCCCAAATTCGGGGCGCCCTATGCGATGACGCGAGCTGGGAGCGCTCTGCTGAGTAGACCTCAAAATCAAGGAGGACAGGCCGATCTCAGGGCCCGCCAAACCGACCTCATCAAACACGTCGTCGCCCCCAAGTCAACCTGACCTCAACGCCTACTGAGCCGGCCTCACTGAATATTTGTCGTGGCCCTCCATGTCGGCTCGATCTCAGCACCCAGCCAAGCGGACAAGGCCGATCTCGGCCCCCACCAAAGGCCGAGCTAATCTCGCCTGGTACGCGCTGCAACCATGCCCTGCGGCAACCTCACCGCACCATGTTTCGCTTGATGGCCACGCCGAGACACGTCGATAAAGGACTACGCCTTATTTCCCTAGCCATGCCTACTGACAAAGGTCATGCCCTACGACATATGCCAGCGCCATACTGCACGCAGGAACAACTCAAACCGTGTGCCTCAAGTAAGCCGTGGATGCACGCCACCTGGCCAACACCATCTCCTCCCATGATGAGGACATGCCACACCTCCGTCACCTGAGCACCTCTGTAGGGACTCTAAATAGCCTCATCAGGTAATGCCTAAGAAACTTTTTGGTCAACAAATACTCCACGCTAACTTAAGCATCGGAGGGTCCTCACTGAAAACCCCGGTGAGGCTTTGTGCAGGTATGCCGACGCACAGGAGGTGGCATCCTATCTCTTTCTCGGCCGACAGCTTCCCCGGCTCCTCTGGTGTGGTCACCCTCGAGCTAAATTTGAACCCCAACATATATAATATAATAATATAATATTATAAGATATTATATTATAATCTTATTATGATATGGTATATTATTATTACATAATATTATAACATTATCATATAATATATATGTATATAATACTATATAATATCATAATTTTATATTTTAACATCCTAGTATAATGCATGATGCAATATCATAAAACAATATTATATTATACATTATATAAAATATAAAATTATAATATATTATCATCATATTAATATATTATATAACATTATCATCAAATTGTTATATGATATAATATATTATTATATTATATTATAATAGGGATTTGAAGGGTAAACTTTCCTAATTGATAAAGAATCACTATTATCATTATCTCCAAGTAAAATCCAAAAAATATTTTTATTCCCTTCCATTCATTGCCAACATCCAAACTGGGAAAAATAGAATAACTACAATTATTGATTACATAACCCTATATTTTTCGAAATAGTAAATACAATTTTGTACATAGTTACCAAAAAAAATTATACCTATTTTGCCCAATATAATTAGTACCATTGGTATAATTTTTTTCTTATTTCTAAAATACTCATACCCTATCCAAATAGAAGCTTAAGTTCCCATATTCTAGGGTCTCACGTATAATTTTATATGACTCGCTCATGATAGCTGGTTGGACACCAAGATTCTTGGATTTTAGAAATCCGTTTCTGCACAGTAAATCTCTCTGCTTGATGCTGGTTCAGGTGCTTAAATAGGATTCTATATGGCTCCAAATGCTCAGCCCAGATATGGCAATCACGATCTATGGGTGTTGCCAATTTGACCACGTTAACCTCACTCCTCGTGCGCTGCACATTTCATACCACAGAGAGCTATGTAGCTCTAGATGCCTGGCACATTATCCGTTCATTGGAGATGGATGACTATACCATGAGAAATTATTAGTTAGATCGGACCTACCAGCACAGCAGTAGACTATGTTAGATTATGGCCCCACAATTGTCACAAAGTGGGTCTTTAAGTTAAGCCCATTAAGTCTAGCATGTTATCTAGAACCCTATACTGCGGTTTCTCATACGAATGAGATTAACTGTATGGGCAGTTTCTTTGTATGGGACAGAAACCGCGGATGGAAGTTTCGTAACTTTCATTCTTCTTCCTCTTTAAAAACCCACCCTTGATAGAAGGATTGGGGATCTGTAGTACGAGTGGAAAGGATTGAGGCCGCATCCTGCTTGTGTGGATCGACATCCCCTTCGTGGCTGGAGGTATTTTCCACATTGAGATTAAGTTATTCATCTCATATTTGGTATCAGAGCCATTCTTCCTCCCCGACCTTGCCTTCCATCTATGTTGCCTCGATTTTCCTGCTGATGTCCACAAGCGAGCCAAAGCCCCTGGCGGACGCTAGCACTGAAATTGTGGCATGGCGCGGTGGGAAAGAGGGTAGGTCACGTCGAGGAGCATGGGGATAAGAGAAAGGTTGGAGGTTCATATTCACGATGAACAATGAAATCAGATTTTACTGTTCATCATGAATTTGAACAGTGAAAATTAGATTTCACTGTTTCTGTTCATCGTTAATATGAATAGTGAAAATCAGACTAGATTTCACTGTTCCCAAGATGAATAGTAATCTCGAATGAATTTCACTGTTCCCGAATGAACAGTAATCATGTGCATTCGGGAAAAGTGAAATCACGATGAAAATCTAAAACAGTAATCATGAAATAGCGATGGAAAAGGTCGATTTCACCGAAATCAGATTTTACTGTCCATTCGTGATTACTATTCATTCGTGATTTCACTGTTCATGTTTCAATGTTCATGATGAATAGTAATGCTAGTGTATATTGTCAACTTATGTTATACATGCAACTATACACAAAATCAACATGCTAGGGTAAAATGCAAATATATATTAATCAATTGATATCACTAGAAATTAAGTTGTATATTTGATTGGTCTAAGAGTAGCCAAAGCATCTTGAACCATGATAGTATATATATTCGGTGTTTTAGTGGAATCAAAATTGGGATTGTCTAGGAGTTTGATAATTTGGCCCCAAAGGAAGATTGTCAAATTTTTGATAGATGTATTTAGGTTTATTGTTGAGTTTTCGTTTAGAAATTTATAATCTAGAATCCATAACATGCACTCTTACAAAACGGTGTCTAGAAAGACCTGTCTAGGTAGCTTGGTACTTAAGTGAGCCTAGTGCTCCACCTCCTATCTGGGATCGGCCTGGCCGTCTAGTACTTGAGTACTAACTGATTTTTTAGAGATCAAATATCTAGCAAGATAACTCTATTAGGTATTAATAAGATAATATATTGACATTAAATTGGAAGAGATATCTAAATACCCAAAGGTAAAGGGTCTTGTTCATTTCAATATTAATAATTTGGGTCTTATTAACATTCGGTCTTCACAAATAATTCGTGTGTTATAACTTTTACCCAAAGGAGGGTTATAATGACACTGAATTTTTGTTGATAGAAATCTCAACGTGGGTTGATTTTTCAAACTAAAGTGAAGATAGAATTTTGTATTTCATAGTATTTAGTAAGCATGTTTATTTGTTTGTAGTCATTACACCAAATGAGTCATCACGTATCCCTATACTAAGTGGTGATAATTTCTCGGAATGAAAGGAGAAAATTCTCTTAACTTTAGGATGCATGAATATTGATTTGGCACTCCGTAAGGATGAACCACCAATCCCAATGGAATTAAGTGCGACAATCGAAAAGAGTGCATATGATCGGTGGGAGTGGTCAAACCGCTTGTGTCTTATGTATATGCAGAACTATGTGGGAAAGAGCATTTGGGATTCTATCCCTAAATGCACTAAGGCAAAAGAATTTCTCAAGGCTGTAGAGGAATAGTATGAAAGTTCTGATAAGGCCTTAACTAACACTCTAATGAATAAGATGTCATCCATAAAGTATAATGGTACCAAAGGAATTCGTGAGCATATCATGGATATGCAAGACATCGCTGCGCAACTAAAGTCTTTGGAGATTGAGTTTTCTAAGTCATTCCTTGTCCACTTCTTACTTAACTCTCTTACTAAAAAATTTGGGCAATTTAAGATATCTTACAACATACATAAGGAAAAATGGTCTATTAATGAATTATTGAAAATGTGTGTGCAAGAAGAAGGGAGGTTAAACCAAGAGAAACTAGAAAGTGCCCATCTTCTAGTGACTCGTAAGATTGGACAAGAAAAAAAGGCGAAAAGTGACTCCAACAAGGAGAAAGGTAAAAAGGTGCCTATAAAGAAAAAGGGCAATAAAGATACTTCTAAATGCTTTTTCTGCAAAGGCAAGAGTCGCTACAAAAAGGATTGCCCCAAGTTTAAAGCATGGCTCGAGAAGAAAGGTAAACCATTCTCCTTAATGTGTTTTGAATCTAATTTAGTTAATGTACCTCATAACACATGGTGGATTGATTCTGGATCTACAATCCATATTGCCAATACCATGCAGGGTTTCATAAACCGAAGGAATCCGATGGAAAGTGAACGATGCATCTATTTAGGAAATCGGATGTGTTCACATGTCAAAGCGATTGGAACCTTTAGGCTTGTCTTGCACTCCGATTTTGTTTTGGACCTTGAAAGAACTTTCTACATTCCATTTTTTTTTCAGAAATCTTGTTTTTATTTCAAGACTCGTTCCTTATGTTATTAGTTTTTCATTTGTGGGTTCTATTTGTAACCTTGTAAAAGATTCCATTGTTATTGGAAATGCAAATTTAGTTGATGGTTTGTTCAAACTCCATTTGGATTTAACGTCTGATCTTACTCTTGTTACTTGGGTGAGAATTCTTCTATGTTATGGCATAGGAGATTGGGACATATCTCCATAGGAAGAATTAAAAGGTTAGTGAATGAAGGAGTATTTCGTGCTCTTGATTTCTCTGACTTTGGTACTTGTATGGATTGCATTAAAGGAAAGCAAACCAACAAAACCAAGAAGGGTGCCAGGAGAAGCTCTCAAGGATTAGAGATTATACACACTGACATTTGTGGTCCTTTTCGTACTCCTTGTTTAAATAGTCAGAAGTATTTTATCACATTTATCGATAATCATACAAGATATATATATCTCTATTTTCTATTTGAGAAAGATGAAGCACTTGATGCTTTCAAAATCTATAAGGCAGAAGTAGAGAAAAAATTAGGAAAAGTTATTAAAATTGTGAGATTGGATAGAGATGGGGAATACTATGGTCGGTATACAAATGAGGGACAACCAAGTCCATTCGCTAAGTTCCTCGAGGTACATGGAATTATAGCACAGTATACAAATCCTGGTTCACTAGATCAAAATGATATGGCCGAAAGACAAAACCGTACACTTATGGACATGGTAAGGAGTATGCTTAGCAACCCCACCATTTCTTTATCCATGTAGGGTGAGGCCTTAAAAACTGCGGTATACATCTTAAACTGGGTTCCGACTAAAGTAGTTCCAAAAACATCTTTCGAGATGTGGAATGGTTGGAAGCCTAGTTTAGGACATATACACATATGGGATTGTCTGGTTAAAATCTGCATTTATAATCCACATGAAAAGAAATTGGATTTAATGACAACGAGTGCATTTTTTATTGGTTATGCAGAAAAATCCAAGGGGTTTAAGTTCTTTTGTCCCACTCATATACCTAATATAATAGAGGCTAGAAATGCAAGATTTCTTGAGGATGGTGACAATAGTGGGAGTGAACAATCTATGGACTTGATCTTTAAAGAATTACAAGTTCAAAAGAACTCTATAATTATGGATGAAGTGCTTGTACCTCTGTGTATTCCTATAGATATTATTGGGGAGACAACCAACTATAGAATTGCCACCCATCCAGGAACAAGTTGCCATTAAGAATGCCATACAACCTTCTGAAGATGTGGACATGACATTAAGGAGATCAACAAGAATAAGGAAATCTGCAACATTTTCTGATTATGTAGTATAAAGGAAATCTGCAATATTCTCTGATTATGCAGTGTATCTTCAAGAGTCTGACTATGATATTGGAATTGAGCATGATCCAAGTTCCTTTTCACAAGCCATGAGTGGAAATAAATCCATATTTTGGTATGATGCCATGTTGGAAGAGTTAAACTCAATGGCAAAAAATCAAGTCTGGGATCTCATTGAATTGCCTAAATAAATCAAAGTCGTTGTTTGTAAGTGGGTTTATAAGATCAAAAGAGACTCAAAGGGCAATGTTGAACGATATAAGGCTAGACTTGTAGCTAAGGGGTTCACTTAGAGGGAAGGCATTGATTACCAAGAAACTTTCTTTCTAGTTTCAAAGAAAGATTCATTTAGAATAATCATGGCATTAGTGGCTCATTTCCATTTAGAGCTTCACCAAATATATGTGAAAACAACATTCCTCAATAGAGAATTAGAGGAAGAGGTTTATATATCTCAATCAGAAGGATTTTCTTTGGATAAGGAAAGTCACTTAGTTTGCAAACTTAAGAAATCTATATATGGATTGAAACAATCCTCCCATCAGTGGTATAGAAAATTTCATAACATAATAACTTCATTTGGTTTTGAAGAAAATGTTATGGATCAATGTATATACCTTAAGGTTAGTGGGAGTAAATTCATCTTCTTAGTCCTTTATGTAGATGATATCCTACTTACAAGTAGTGACTTGTCTATGTTGCACGAAGCAAAACAGTTTCTTTCTTAGAACTTTGACATGAAGGATATGGGTGAAACCTTTTATGTCATAAGCATAGAGATTCACATAGATAGGTCTTAACGGACATTAGGACTATCTCAGAAAGCCTACATGAATAAAGTTTTAGAGAGGTTGAGAATGAAGGACTGCTCACCTAGTGCTGCACCGATTATTAAGGATGACAAATTTAGCTTAGATCAGTGTCCGAGAAATGATTTAGAAAGGAAACAGATGAAGAACATTCCATATGCGTCTACAGTAGGAAGTCTGATGTATGCTCAGGTCTGTACAAGACCTGATATTGGATTTGCAGTAGGAATGTTGGGCAGATACCAGAGCAATCCAAACATGGAGCACTAGAAAGCTACAAAGAAAGTGATGAGGTATCTTCAAGGAACTAAGGATTACATGCTTACATTCAAAGAATCCGATCAACTTGAAGTGATTGGATATTCGGATTCGGACTTTGCCGGTTGCCGTAATTCCAGAAAATCTACTTCTGGGTACATTTTTCTTCTCATGGGAGGTGCTATATCCTGGAGGAGCGCGAAGCAGACGCTAATCGCTTCTTCTACTATGGAGGCAAAATTTGTGGCATGCTATAAAGCTAATTCATAGGCGATATGGTTAAAAAAATTTATCATGAGTCTTAGAGTTGTGGATTCTATATCCAGACTATTAAGAATCTTCTGTGACAATTCCGCAGCAGTACTTTTCTCGAAAAACAATAAAAGTGATAGTCGAAACAAACACATCGATATTAAGCTCATGGTTGTTAGAGAAAATGTTCAAAATCATCATGTGAAAGTTACACATATTAACACAAGCTTGATGATTGCCGATCCTTTGACTAAAGGAATGTCTCTAAGGAACTTGTGGAGCATATGGGACTTGTTAGTTCCCCTTGTGTTTAATATGATTGGATGTACTTGAGACATCATTTATTAATGAAAAATCTTTCTATTGCAATATAAAGCTGATGATTCTAAAATTATGTTGTCTTCCCGTACAGTGTACATAAAGTTTTAGAGAATGACATGATTGTCTATTATGACAATAAATAGTTTATTTGGACATTAAGTTTGGACCTTGAATGATCATTTGGTACTTCATTTAGTTAATACTACTTGATTAAAGGGAACAAACACATTGTGATACATGGAAGGTAGTATTCATTTGGAGGATATGAGACGCCATGATTCATGTATTTGAACTCTTTGATATAAGTATGAAGTTTAAGAGTAAGTATAAATCTCTTATCTACAGTTGTATGGCTATACATTCAGAATACAAGAGATTTTAAATACAATATATGACAACATGGGCCAAGTGGGAGAATGTTAGATTATGGCTCCACAATTGTCACAAATTGGGCCGTTAAACTAAGCTCGTTAAGTCTAGTCCGTTATCTAGAATCATGTATTACGGTTTCTCATACGAATGAGATTAACTGTACGAACGATTTTTTTGTACGGGATAGAAACCACGGATGGAAGTTCCGTAATTTCCATCCTTCTTTCTCTTTAAAAATACACTTTTGATGGAAGGATTGGAGATCTGTAGTACGAGAGGAAATCAGAGAAAGATTCCTGGCATTGCAAACAAGAAGCCTTGTTCCATCGTTGACGCTTAAGAGAGGCTAAAAGATTTTACTCTTCTCGATCGAAGAATTGAGGCTGCATTCCGCTTATGTGGATCGACATCCCCCCTTCATGGCTGGAGGTATTTTCTATATTGAGATTAAGTTATTGATCTCAGACTAGTCCTGTTAGGAAGCGCTAAGCAATCTAAATATCCATGGGGATCCACGTAAGCTGGCCTATTAAGTAAAAAAGAGAGAGAAATAGAGTTCGAATGCGCGCCGCTCTTTCCTTCTCCTCTCCCTCGGTGGTGCGCGGCAAGACGATGCGTCTCAGCGCCATTCCAATGGTTCGCGTGCTACCTTCATCCTGGATCGCTCGTGCGCCCGCGATGCACGCCGCATCCCACGCCCTCTCTCTTTCGAACCATCTCTGTTTTGCCTCTCCCGTCGTCTCTCCTTCAATCCATCATGGCGTCAGCTACAGAGGAAGAAGCAAGCAAGCTCCGGGTTTTCTTCATCCCCTTCTTCGCCTCGGGCCACATGATCCCCATGACCGACCTCGCCCGCCTCTTCGCCGGTCGCCCTGGCGTGGAGCCCACCATGGTGGTTACCCCCGCCAACGCCGCCCTCATCCGCCCCACCCTCGACCGCTCCGCCGCCGACGGCCGCCCCGTCCGCCTCCTCCTCTACCCCTTCCCTTCCGTCGGCCTTCCCCCTGGCGTCGAGAACCTCGCCTCCGCTACAGCCTCCGAGGCCTGGCGCGTCTACAAGGCCGTCGACCTAGCCCAAGAGGCCCACGACCAGCTCCTCCGCCATCATCACCCCGACGCCGTCGTCGCCGACGTCCCCTTCTGGTGGACCACCCCTATCGCCGCCGACCTGGGCATCCCCCGCGTCACCTTCCACGCCGTCGGCGTCTTCCCCCAGTTAGCCATGAACAACCTTACCAAGATCCGATCCAAGATTCGAGAAGTCGAGAACGGAAGCGAACCGATCGCGGTCCCGGACTTCCCGGGCCCACCGATCACGATCCCCATGTCGGAGCTGCCGGAGTTCCTCCGCTCGCCGGACCACCTCACCGAGGCGTGGGACCGGCTGAAGGAGGCGCAGCTGGAGAGCTACGGCGTGGTGGTGAACACCTTCCACGAACTTGAGCCCGAGTATTGCGACCTCTTCCGGAAGGTGGACTGCAAGCGGGCCTGGTTCGTGGGCCCCGTCGTGCTGTCCTACGGGGAGGGCGCCGAGGAGCGGGGCGGCGGGGGGACGGCGGCGGAGGGCGGGAACCGGTGCCTCAAGTGGCTGGACACCAAGGAAGAGGGTTCGGTGGCGTTCGTTTGCTTCGGAAGCTGGTGCCACTTCACGGCGGAGCAGCTCCGGGAGGTGGCGGCGGGGCTGGAGGCGTCGGGGAAGGCGTTCCTCTGGGCGGTGAGGGGAACCACCGAGGAAGCCGCCAAGACGGAAGAGTGGATGCCGGAGGGGTGGGAGGAGAGGGTGGGAGAGAGGGGACTGGTGATGAGAGGCTGGGCCCCGCAGGTGGCGATTCTGGAGCACAAGGCGGTGGGGGCATTCCTGACCCACTGCGGGTGGAACTCCGTGCTGGAGGCGGCGGCCGCCGGTGTGCCGATGCTGACATGGCCGCTGGCCTTCGAGCAGTTCATCAACGAGCGGCTGGTGGTGGAGGTGATGGGTACCGGGAAGAGGGTCTGGGACGGGTTCCGGAGCACGCTGGCGGAGGAGAGGGTGGGCGTGCCCGGGGAGGCGATCGGGAGGACGGTGTCCGGATTCATGGAACCAGGCGGCGAGGGGGCGAGGGAGAGGCGGCGGGCCAGGGAGTACGCAGCCATGGCGAGGGCGGCGGTTGCCGAGGGCGGGTCGGCCCACCGCGATCTCGGCGGCCTGGTCGACGAGCTCGTGGCGATGAAGAACGACCGGAAGATGACGGGGCATGAGCGGGAAACGCGGTAGCCCTCCAGGTTGTGTCGATTTCAATGCACAGATGGTTTGTTAAAAGTTTTTCCTCTTTTGAGGAAAGAAGCAATTAGGTGTTACTTGTGTTGAAATCTATTGTACGCTAGAAATGTTAATATGAAATCTATCGTTAGGTTTGTTTAAAATGTTGATATGAAATCTATTGTCAGGTTTGTTTACTTTTTTTCCATCCTTTTCTGCTTGTTCTTAGAATGTATAAGATGAAAGTATGTCTTGCGCATTCAACACGACGAACTTAACAAAGTTCATTTGTATATGCATAAGTTTTTATTGGACCATCCATCATTTGATTAATTTGAATATGCCAGCACCCAAACCACAAGGGTTATTTAGTTATAGTTTTGGCATCCAAACATGATAATTTTCTATCAAGTAGGTCGAATTATTAATTATTGAGTGTCATTTATAACTCTAATAGCAATTGATATCTCAGAGGTTGCTTTTTGTTCAAGAATGATTAAATTGAGTTAGGTTAAGAGGAGTTACTTGGGAGAGAAAAAAAAAATGGAGCGTTAAAAGTATTCCCATTGTCCACATGCGTAGGTTTAGGTATAATAATCAGTTTAAAAGGAGAAAAGGTAAAGCGTTTATTAGTGCTCAATTTTTTGAACTCCCCAAGATACCTCTAAGAAAGCCTCTTCACCCAAACATTAAAGTGATTTTTTTCCTAAATAAGTCAGCTTGAAGGAGTCAAAGGACTTTTTAACCAACCTAAACCCATATAAAATGAAAGCATTGTATATGACCTAACTTCCAAATCGGTGAATAAAACCAGTTTGTTAATTCGTATTGTTATCAGTTACCGGGAAGCATGACCAATATATCAGCCTTCTGATACTACAATGATTTATTGCGATTATTTTCTCTCTCCCGATACCATGTTCCTTCAAATGTTGGTCGTCATAAAACTCAAATGCATCTCTGTAGGACCACCAAAATACTTCCGATTGAATTATTAGAAAGGACCTAAAACAAACTGCATAGCCATGGCCGGAGATGCCAAAAATTCCCCCAATGATACAAAATGAACATCTCATTTTGATCAAAGGCCCTGTGCCACCAAAATTTAGTTACATGGTATAGCCACTTGTTTCTTTGGCAAGAGATGGGTCCAATTCCACGAGGCATTGAAACTTTGGTCCCCATACAGTAAGCACTAGCTTGGTATGCCCAGGGATCTGGTCTCTCAACTGCATAAGATGGGTTAAGTATAGGGCAGAGGGTGAGCAGCAGCCTCACCTAAGAATGGAGGGAGACCTAAAGCAAAACGCAAAGTCACAGACAACCAGAGGAAATCCCCTGAATAGTACAAAATGAACATCCTGATTTGATAAAATACTCAACAAAATAGATGCAGATGATCTTGTGATTCTTTGCCTGGACTTCGATTCAAGTATAGAGCATCAACCGTTATATCCATCGGCGTTTGGTAATGCAAAATCTAAGCAAATATAGTATCAGACTCATGCCACACAGCACTACCACCTTACCCCTGTAGTCACCTGTCCCATGCTGCAGGAGGTGTGAGTGTGGTTCACAACTTCTGGTGCAACTCACAAGGGTTTGAGTCAGGCCGCATCAGAATTGGATAACTGATTGGCACTTCAGACCTCATTTTTTCCATTGCCAACATAAAATAGCGTCCCAAGAGGAGCCTCTGACATAAAATGCACAGGTATGCTGTGATCCTGCGACATATTACATGAATCCTATATAAATCCAACACCTTATAACTTAAGACGGATGAGCGGCGACAGGAAGCTGAATTCCATGCTAATCATATTCCCAATGCTCAAACTGAATTAACTAAACAGAGATTGCTACTAAAGCTGACATTTTAGTGGAAACATAATTATGAAATAATAGAACATAACCTAGGTCTCGGTGACGGCCTCTTCAAATGATTCTGCGAGAAACTGAGCCAGGCCGCCAGTCTTAGAAAACTGGTACTCGTTGCCCCTCTCAGTAACTTTTGCTTTCTTCGAGTTAAGTGGCCAATACCTCGGCTTAGTTATATCCCCAACAATAGGCATTAATTCGCTCCATGGATCTTCTACCATGGACTTGCTGTAGTAGTGTCCGGTATCCTGCTGACCTGAGCCATCATGATGGAAACCACGGCCATGTCCTCCAGTCCGTCGTGGACTACGGTTGCCACTGAGTCGCCCACCTTTGCCTCGGCCAGAATTTGAGTGTGGGCTACCTCTCTTTCCATGGTTACTCAGATGGCTCCCTCCTCGTCCATGGTGAGGACTGAAGCCGCCACTTACTGGAGTTGGACGATAGTAGCAGCAGGAGGAACTGCCAGATCTGCTCGAGACACTGGAGCCGCTAACTGGAGTTGCTGGACATCCTGTGTAGGGAGTTGAATATTGAATGGGGCTTCTCCAGGAGGTATTTGGCGAAAATTGGGACGAGCCACCAACAGGAGTTCCTTGGCATCCTGCGTCGGGAGCTGAATATTGAAGGGGGCTTCTCCAGGAGGTATTTGGGGAAAATTGGGACGAGCCACCAACAGGAGTTCCTTGGCATCCTGCGTAGGGAGCTGAATATTGAAGGGGGCTTCTCCAGAAGGTGTTTTGCGAAAATTGGGATGAGCCACTAACAGGAGTTCCTTGACACTCTGCATAAGGAGCTGAGTATTGAACAGGGCTTCTCCACAAGGTGCTTTGGCAAAACTGGGACTGCATTTCATATGAAGTGGAACCTGGAGACTGAGTTGTGTGTGATGGATGAGCAGGACTCATATGATAGTTCCATTGACCAACTGAACAAAGAAACGTTTAGAATCATATAATAGAGTCACAATTTGTTATTTCTAATTTTAGAGACAACACACAAACACAGAGTTTTATTTTAATTATTGTCATTTTAGAAACATCGAAATGAAGAAAAACAATAATAAAAAAAAGAAAACAAAATGAATACACAAATAATGAAACTACTACATCTCCCTTTTCTGAATATAAACTACATGCAAAGTCTTAAGTGATGCCGGTATCTTACACTGAGAAAATAGAGGCACCTAGCCAATTCTTTCCTCAAGATTGAGGGGAGGAAGTGTTATAAATCAATAGCCAGACTCATTTTCCCATCAAAGAGTGCAGTTCATGACCACCTGTCTTACTAACTAAAAAAGTGTGGATTCGTGCGGCTGTTGGTTCCAATATGGGAACTGAAATATTAGATTGCAATTAAATGAATATTCCAGAAAACATGTAAAAACTTCAGCATTTCTAACTTTTTCCTTCCACCTCATCTTATATTTGGACCTATTACTAGAATAAGACCAATAATTTTTCTCTTCGAGTAACCGTGAATAATTTTCTTTCTTTTACTTGTCATAAATATGGCTAAAAGCCCCTGTGCAACCTAATGTTTCTTTAACCTGCATCAATTTCCTTGTGCTGGGGAAAGCTCTTTAGAGTTAGAATGCTCCAACTTGCTAGTCATGTTATAAAATTGTTTTAAGTACTGCTCAATTAAATCTATGTACTTGAATTGCATGAACATTTCTTTCACCATATTTTCCTAATAATAAGAACACACTCTGCTGCACACTGATGTGACATGAAGTTCTAGAACAATAATAGGCAGAACATTTACAAGCCCACACCTCATTAAGATAAAAAGTGCATCCCAGAACCATATTAGATGCCTTCAAGTACTCTAAATTTCATATGAAGATATGATGAATGGAAAAGAAGGTAACATGCTGGTAAATTTAAGAGGAAGAGGCAAATGGACTGGTAGTATCTTTTACAAAAGAACCCAGAAGAAGGTTGAGAAGAATAAGAGAAGAGGAAAAGTAGGTGAACAAGGCTGCTCCAAAGAAACGCACGTAGAAAAGAAATAAACTTAAAAGGAAAATTGGTCATAAACATGATTCTTCGTGCTATATTGCATAGCACCGAGATATGAAAAAAGATAGGAGTTGATAGTGCTGAGGTACAAAAAGTTTGGATCCTTTGACCTTCAAATGATTACCGAAAGCAATCACTAGGACAGTCACCAAGAAAACTATAGTACAGATGGCATGGTTTTTAAGCACAGCATGAAACTCCTTCAAAAAAGTTTTGGCTCTAAATTTAATTTGAAGCTGGGGCTGATTTGAGAGTTTCTACCCAGCCTAACTTATGGAGCCAAGTTTCTTGTCTATGAGATATCTATGGCAACTTTTGCTTCCCATTTCACCATTTCTTTAAATATAGAAAGCATTTTCTATGAATTAACACAGATTTTGTGAGTGTTGAGAAGGTTTAGATGCATTGCAACATAACACTTCCAACAACCATTACCAGAGTAAATTATTTGAAATAAGTTCAGCTATCTCAAAAGATAAATCTCATAGGCAATTAGTTTTTGCATGTTAAATTACCATCAAACTAAAAAAGGACGCCATGCCAAGCAAGATTTTCTAAGCATATTTGTTAAAAAATACTTTTATATGTCAAAATACTTAGACACTGCAAATTTAAGTTTTTTTTATCATGTTCCCGGTGGGTACAACATGACATATGTGACAAGGGTGTTCCAACAGACCTTAGTTGCCAAAATCAGGTGTCGGTACGAAGCAGATATTACAGAAACATTCTACAAAGTGGGTTAGGATTCAAGATTCCAAGGACATCCCAAAGTGGGTGCATCGCTCTAAGTGGAAGATTCTGGCTATTAAGCCATAGACAATGGCTGGGATAGCAGCTTGCCTAGTTCAAAGTATACAGTAATTGTTATGACTTGGCGAATATTTGAACTCAACAATGGAAAAGGAGAAAAAAATGAAACAAGAATCTTCCTGATTCATTCAGCTTGCAATCACCATGTACTTACCCTAGCCAAAGGAGAGGATAACAAAGAAGAAAAGCAATGTGCCTTGCCCTAGTGGCCTAGCCATTGGTCCCATGTCTTGCCTTACCCAATTAATAAAGGAAATAGAAATGAATGCCTACAAGCTTGTTTCATCCTAGCTAACGAGGAAAGAGATAACCCTAAAAGGAAAAGGAAAAGAAATGAGAGAGATTAAGGGGAAGAGCTGGAGCATGGCATATTCACCAATTCTCTGCCATTTGGTCTTTTCCTCCAGACGCTAGGATAGTTTTTCACTTCCTCGGGTCCCACTCTAGCATATGCATCGTCTCCATTATGCTAATCGTATCAAATTTGGTCAAAAAGCCTAGAAAAGGGGAATAGTTAGCAAAGAAGACTTGGCCTTTGCGAAAAAATAGCTTGAACTTATGCTGGTAGTAAAAGAGATTGAGGATTCCATAAAAGAGCGTGGGCTTTTCTTCCTCATCATTATTTTAGATGAAGTGTTCCAAAGGTAAAAGTAGCCATTTTCAAATATACTTTTTAAAAGTGTTCTAGCAACCATGTCTTATTATAAATATATAGCTAAAATTGTATATCTCCAATATGGCATTTATATGTCTTGTCTCTATGTCCAGGTCTTTTAAGATTGTTGTGTCAGGTTCCATGGGGCACTTGGAAACTTGACATAAATATGTCATGTCCAAGTCCATTGACGATAAGGGTCATTCCTTTCACTTCAAAAGAACTTAGGAGGCATTTGAGTTTGCATAAACAAGGGAGTGTTTTGGCATTAAGATCAAAAATAGGGGCCATTTTTTTTTTCAAATTCCCAATAGATTTTTCTTTAGTTCCTAAAGACCAAAAAAAATTTACAAGATAAGACATTAAATTTGGAGTTATATCTTGTGAAGCATCAAATGAGGATGCTCAAAATTAAACTTCATTTTCAGCATGAAGTATCCTGCCTAACATCCTATGAGGCAAAATCAACTAGTTAACTAGTTAAATCTTGGTCAAGCAGCATGTGAGATGAAGAATCATTTCCTGTGTTTTTCCTAGATATTCTTCTAAGTACTTAATGAGGTAGTTGGCACTAGTAACCAATGAATACAATTTAGAATGGAGCGTCTGGAATCATATCATGACTCTATAAAAAGGAACATAAACATGATATTTGCATAAGACGTTTGATAGAATTCAGTTTTTGTCCAAGTATCTCATTCCATTCTCTCTTCCCTTCTATAAATAGGCATATTATACTTCCATACAACCTCTGAGCTATTACCAACAAATTCGATATAAAAACTATAGTGATCCAACAAGGATGACAACAAAAAAGAGAGCAGCCAATGAACAAGGAGGCCTCAAGCGCCAAAATCATGGCAAAGATAATGGCAAAAGTAATTTAGAGAAGCAAAAAGAACAATAGGGCTGTCAAGTTGACAGATCAGTAAAACAAACAATGGAAATATGGAAATTATAGTTATTAAGAGTTAATCAAAGAGAATGAAACATGCAGAGAAAGACAAAAGAAAGAGGTACGCAAGAAAGATATTTTCCTCTCAGGAAAAATAAGTATTTTTCGAACCAAAAAGCTTGGAGCATTTTCCAAGCTTGTGAGTTGGGGGATGTCATTGAGAGTCCAAAAATTGTCCATCAAAGAGACCTAAAGAAAGGAAGGGAAGGCATTATGGCTTTGCAAAAAGAAATGGACTAGGAAATTTGCAAGCTAATCGAAGATGTATAATTCAAAAGCCAGGTGCCACTAAAACTTCAATTCTTGTTACAAAAGTGTTAATAGAAGAATATTAGATGACAAATTTAGATGATGAGTTTTGGAAGAAAACTTAGATAAACATGAAATTGAAGAGAAAATTTTATGAAAGCAGAAATAAAATGAAAATAATGCAAGAGAAGAAAGCCAAATGAAATTGAGGATGAAATTTCAAAGGTAAAAATGATAAAATTGATAATTTGAAAGAAATTGAAAAGTCAAAGAAGAAAATTGCAATGAAAGATGAAATCGAAAAATGCAAAACATGGAGAAACTAACGAGGCAAAAGATTATAAAACCCAAAGAAAAGTTTGTAAAAAAAATATAAGGGCAAAGTTTGATGTGAAATTTGGAAAAGCGAAGAACTATGAAGCTGCATGCTTAGAAATCCTGGAAAAAAAAAAATCAAGATTCGCATGATTGCATCTAGGTAACATGATAAACAAGTTTAAGAATCAAAATTCATGATTTGGACTGGGAATTACTTAATTAATGTAGGATCAGTATTCATGGAAGCATAGTTTGATCTCAAAAATAAAGAACTAATAAATTTCAAGAAACATGGAGACTGATGGTACACATGCGAAAAGAAGAAGATTCAGCATGTTCAAGTCAAAAGAATATGAAAGCTAGTGAAGACTTCTTATAAGCCATGAAAACTGTTGCATCAAAAAGCATGGGAACTGTCATGAACATGGAATAGCAACAAGAGAAAATTTTCACCTTTCCCCTCTATATTGATAGTTTCAAGAAGCTAACAGTAATATTCAGATAGATGAAAATTCATATGCTAGACAATTCTCCCAAATTTCAAGATAATATTAACGAGGATAGAGCAGGAAGCTTCATTTTTTTCTGAAAAAATCACCTCAGGGTGAATTTGTTGTGTCGCCCTTGATGAATAATATCTAGTTGAACTACTAATTGAACTCAGTGACACAGTACACTTTCTTATATATAATTGGAGGAAGGCAAGAAGAAACTACTATAGTTTCCTAACTTCCTGACATCCCTCCCCCTCCTACACACACACAGACACACACGGAAAAAACATCCTGAGAGAGAGAGAAGTAGAAAGAGGGAAGAAAGAAGGACAGAGACACAGCGACAGTGCACCTCCAGACCCAACACCACAGACATAACTTCTACCCCCCCCCCCCTCCTCCTCCTTTTTACACATCAAGCATGCATATGATTTCCAGTGGTCAGGCAAACTAAATCAATCAACCAGCTTGCGTTAAATTTCTTATGTTAAATATAGGTAGATTCAGGGAAACAATATATACCTCTGACAAACAAAAGGTAAGAATTTAAAGGTGTTAAGTCAGTCTTTGGAAGGGTGGAAATCATTGAGAGATGAGTTCACAGACCCTACCATGAAAGTACAAACCCAACCTTTATTATAAATAAGAAATGAAAATAGCAGCAAAGGGCATCCTTCTCAGTTACTTGAATCCATATATGAGAGTTGTATCTAGAACCATGAAAAAAGAACAAAAATCATAGAATGTAGGAACATGAACCTAAAAACTAAGCTTGTAAGATTAACTATAAAGCACATAAAATGGTGTGAGAACCAGATACAAAATAGATTGTGTTTGTACCACCTTTGAAGAAACAGCATCCACAATTTATTTGCATTGCATTCAATGGGATTTTGCTACACTAAACCCAATTTTTAAATAAATAACAAATGGAAAGCCTGATAATGCACTATCTTTTTTTAATCATTGAATCTTGCTAGCATATGGCTTGAGAAGATGTCTCCTCAAAGCTCAACTTCTTCCCAAAGTCAATTAAAGAAAGATAGTGTTATAATTATCAGTGAGTAATAAAAGATCTCCCATAATCTATAGCCCTAGTGCAAAAGGTCAATTTGCTTCTGCAATCTTAGCACTTGTATCATTAAATTGTCGCTTGATAAACAATATTTTTCTCCAAATCACCTTATTTATTAGCACATAAAAAAGTCATCGTTGTTTTTGTCTTTTATATTCATTATCATCTTTGGCACCCACAAAAATTAGGATGATAATGCAACCTCCTTTGTGTACACATCAAAAATCTTGCGTTCACTTTTATAATCAAATGATGATATCCCAACCCAACCTCTTAGAATGATAAGTAAAAAATTCCATTAATAATTTTCTAGTTGCAACTCTTTTAAGCTTATGTGACTATGAATCATCCATTATGTGGAGCCTATTTCTAAAGTGTTCTTAGAATTCTCTATGCTCTTTTAAACCAACAATTTTTTCTTCTTTTACTTCAGACACTCAACAATGATGTTTAAAGGAAAAGCACTTTTAACTGCCCAGAAGTGACCATGTTAAAAAATTTATCACTATCTTTGATAATCATTAACTATGTTAATCATAACCACAATTTTTAACCATTATCGGCCATGGCTGACAACAATTAACTATCTCATTTTTTTCACTTTCAAAATATCACTTTCATGGTTTCCATTAAGTGGAAACTAAATTCACCTCTCAACAACTAATTTCCCATAGACTCACTTGACTCACTTCTAGCACTGCCCAAACTTACATCCAACCAAACTGACCTATGGTAGAGCAAAGACGTAAGACCCCACAAGACGTTGTCCAATTCTTTCAGATGCTTCTTTTTGCTCTAAATTTAATAAATCTATAAAACATAATGAATATGCATATATGTATATATAAATATATGAAACCGGACATGAATTCCAGAAGATTACTCAGATCTATGAGTGACCTAAACTACTTACCATCGAAAAGAGAGATTTAAATATCATAAGACGCAAAAAATAAATATGCTAAATCCATGGAGCATACGAGCGATTCACAAACGAAAGCTACAACATTGAGGACAAAAAATTCAAAAAATCAGAATACGATGATAATTCGATGACAAGCTAATAGTAACCATGAGCGATTTAATAGATCTCTAGGGGGGACGTCACCATTAGGGCTTGAGAGCGGGGGGGTCGGAGAGCAATAAGCGCCTGGGCCGCCCCTGTTCTGGGCGCCGGAGAAGGCCGACATGGGGTTCGTGTAGTAGTCGAACCTGGGGGCCGGCAGCGAACTCTCGGCGACCGGCGGAGGGTAGAGAAGAGGGTTGGCGAGCTGAGGCGAAGGCAGCGACGACGGCAAAGACGAAGAAGAGTCGAGGCTTTGGAAGGAGGAGGCGGCCTCGGCTTCCAAGCGCATGGCCTGGAATCTGCCTCTCCTCTTGGCGGAGTCCTCCATGGACTCGGACGGGGAGACTCCGACCGGTACAGGGACGAACAAAGCACCCTTGTTCTTTCCTCTAGGATAGGAGGCGGGCGGCGTCGTGGATCAAATGTTAGGATCCGAATCCGAACAAGAATTAATTTGGTCTTTACCAGGATCGGATCCGGATCCAAACGCAGCTTGACATAACGGTAATGGAGCAGATATGGGACGAGGACCGGCGAGAGATGAACATCCGGTACCCAGTGACATTTGCAGGCTCCCAAAAGATTGCAGGTTTTTTTAAATTATGTATCTTCTTTTTCTTCTTTCTTTCGACTCTATTGATTGTTCTCGTGCTGGAACTACTGTAAAAAATAATAATAGCAACGATGAAGATTAATCAAGTGAAACTTCTTTTCAGTGAAAGCATGCTTATATATTTTGACCAAAAAAAAAAGAAAAGCATGCTTATACGTGACCATAATTTTTTTTTTAATGTACGCGTCTATAATTTAATAAGAACAGTTCTCGTAATTTGGCCCTACTCGATTCTATTGGTCGCCTCTGCACCAATCTCCGGCCTTCATTCGGAAAGACGACGACGATTCGGTCTTATCAAAATCCAGACGGGCAGCCTTGAGAAACGAGAGGTATAAAATTACACACGCGCACCGAGAGGGAAGCCATGGTGAAGAACGCCGTCCAGGCGGCGGCGGCACCGACGGAAGAGGGGTCCTCCCAGCCCGAGGTGACAGCCGCTCACCCGCCGAAAAACGCCGCCGGCGACGGCGATGGACGCCCCATCTCGACTGTCCTCATCATTATAGGTATTGAACTCAGTTTTGGCGCTCTCTCTTTTCTTGCTCTCGACGTCGGGCTTTGTTTTTCCTGATTCAATCTTTCCGATTGGGCTGCGATTGGTAGCGATGCAGACGGAGGCGCTCCCCCTCGTCAACAAGTTCCATCTCTCCGAAGACATCGATGGATCCCTGTGAGTTTATATGGCTTCTCTCTAGCTTTGAAGTACGAAATTTGATTTCTTATTGCAAACAGATAGTAACTAAATTCGTAGTTAGGGTTATTTTCCATGGTCGATTTATCATGGTTATAGGGGTTTATGTTGTGTATTTTCAAGGATCGCACTAGGCCCTTGAGGATGTTGGCCATTATTGGAAACTTACATAATATAGTTTATGGAATGTTTGCATTTCATGTAATAAAAAATGTACCATTATAATGATTTCCCTTGATTAAATCTGGACAGGGAGTTTGACATAATATGCAATGAACAAAGACCCTGTTGTTGGCTAATATGATATTTGATGAATAGCAAACGAGGATTATTGGAAGCTATGAATCAATAACAACAAAATCATGGTTAGGACAACCTTATGGTTCCTTATATCCCTTTTGCTTTCAGTAGCTAAATTCTTCTCCGCAAGGTTGCAAAAGATCAATGTCTTCATGTGTCAGACAGTCCCAAGTGTCAACAAAATTAGACATGTGAAGTATGTCTCAGATACTTCCAGCTTTGTGCCCTCGATTTTCCTTGGTCCCGATACCTTCTGGTAGTGTTGGATCATGTAAACTGGTGAACTTGACATTAATAAGATAAGAAGTGAGAAGAAAACAAAGAGAGAGTTAGGAAAAGAGGGAGGAGAGGATGAGTAAAAAAACTGCATTTGTTTTTGAAAAATGAGAGTGGAGGAGGAGATGGCTTAGTGCAGTGATGGATTTTTTCTTTAAATAATACATTTTATCATTGTGCTTTTGTTCACTGTCTTCTTTTTTGCAAGGAGAAGATCCTCATGCTTAATTTTACATAATGTTATGCTGCTCCAAAGAGCTCTTTTTTCTCTTTTTTTTTCACCTTTATTGCAAAAAATTACAAATGTAAGTAAACATGTCTGTATGCAATATGTAACCAGGATTTAGTATAGAATTATTTGATTTATAGCTTATTAAGAATTTTGTATAGAAAATGCAAATAAAAATATTTTGAATCTAGTTCCCGCCTATGTTCCAGTGCCCTATCAGTTTGCTCTTATTGAATTATACACCTAGGCATGTGTTCATCCAGTATTTCTACCTGCATCCATAAATCTGAAACATTTCTGGCAGGTATACCCTGTCGGTGGCTAATACGTACTTTAAAATTCATCCAGTTCCTTTCTAGTAATTTTATTGTCACAAACTTCTACGAATTATATTTTTTTTTCTTGGATTCTAGCAAGCTAAATGTCTGTAGGTACCTAAGATTTTGGTATGAATTTGAAGACATTGGTATAAATTTTCTCCCTAGAAAATTTGTTGTTTGCGGTTCTTACGCAATTTATGATCTATAATTGTTTGTTATTCCACCTTTTTTTTTCTAACCTAATTTTTTCTTTTTAAATTTCTTTCTGTCTCATATAACAGGTTCCCAAAAGGTGTTCCATGGGTCAGGTACCATGGTATATACAAGGAACTGCATATAAATTTAGTCTGGACAGGGAAAGATTCGATTCTGGGTAAACTTTTGATTCCCCCCCCCCCATTATAGATACATGAACCACATGATTTTGTTTTGTGGAGTACCAGCATAACATAGAAATCTCCTAAGAACATATGCAACTCCCTACAGATCCTTTGTCCCATCCAGACACTCCGGATGGTGGGGCACCCCGCCATCCCTCCTATATCTAAAACCTTGCTGAGGAGGAATATGAAAACTGTTTCCTGCTTGTTTATATTTTTGTTTTACTGAACAGGTTATTTTTTCAATTCCTTAACGAGCCTTATTCATGGATTGATTCCTGAAAACATGGAATTAGAACATATGGTTACTTTAGCATGGCTTTTCTGCAAGAGTTCAGTAGTAGTGGCTGGTTAAATTACATTGCCTTTAAGTTCCAAATGCAGTGTCATATTACGGCTGGATTTTTCCCCCATGGAGATTTCCTTTCTTTTAGATTTTTTCATGTTCACAAAGGGGAAAAATTTCCATTTTACATATTTTTCCATGATCTGTTCTATATGGAGGCCAAAACGCGCTAAACTCTCACAAGAAGATAGGATGTTGTGTTGATGTTGTACAAGCATTGTTTACAAGGTGGTGGATTTTAGTATGTAACTTTGAGAAGATTTTAAGCTATAATGCTTCAGCAGTAGTTCAGACTGATGCAATTGTGCAGTGGGATAAATGAATTTAAGTTATGGTACTATATCTCTGGACAAACTATAATTGTTCAAGAATTAGCACTTCTATAGCAGTCCCTGTATAATTTGTTGTGGATGGCCTATGGAGCAGGTTTTCTTATTTTGGAAATTTATATTTGTTGGTTTTGTTAAACAGATGGTTGGGCCCTTATATTTATCTTTAGGATATTTGGCAAGCTACTCGATGGCAATTAAGTGAAGAGCAATTCACCTAGGAATGACAATAGAAAAAACTAAAATCATTTGAAAACATTATTAGTGTTACTAAGTAACATCTTTAATCTTTTTTGTGGTCTTGTGTTTTCTTCCCCCTGATATGGTTTCATATTTTCTTGTACATTTGAGTTCTCATAATTTGTTTATGTTTTAGCAGGAGTTGATAGTATAGGCACAATATCAGCATCTCTTGTGACTTATGCTTCTATACAAGCCTTGAAACCAGATCTTATTATCAATGCAGGTACTGCTGGTGGCTTTAAGGTATGTTTATTTTAATTACTCCTTGGCTCGGAAGTCACATAGAATCCATCTAAAATATAATTAACATCTTTCAGTCAGTATAGCTGTCAAACGACAAGTCATGATGAGACGTGTGAAGGAAGAACTTAGTGCTCAATGTCATGTTAATGCATGAAAATTTTGTCTGATGATTTGAACATGATTCTTAAGTTATTCTTTACACGAATGAAGGACACTATCCAACCAATGCCTACTGTGAATATCAGGACTATGGATTAAGTAGGATCTCCAGTATTAAAATCTTAGGGAAGGCATCAAGAATCCATATCATTCAAAATATTTTTAAAACTTTAAAGTCTTTCAGATGCCAATATCTTTTTTCCTCTTTTTGTTGGAATTGGGTGAGCTTTTGGGAGGGGAAGGGGCGCAATCATGTAAACTTTTCTCTTTTGAATTAATGCTGGTATTGGATTTGTTGGTGGATCTTTCACAGCCACTTGGTCTTACCATAGTTGTATTATGGACACTCATCTAGTTGTCTCAAAATGAAATGCTGATGGATAGCATGCCTTTGGGTCGAAGGACCTGATGCAAGTTATATTTAAGGAATCTACACTTTCAGTATACAATATCATTTCAATGAAGTGTATTTTCAATGCTATAATTTGTAGAGAGTTTGTGGATTTGTAATTTTGGAGTTAGAGAGTAAGCTACCCCTATCCAAAAGTAAGGAAAAATTAAAGGAAAGTTATAAAAAGATCATGGATCCATTTAAACTACCACATCATTCCTCTCCTCCTCTACCACTTCCATATTAAGAACTGTGAGCTATTAGCCATTCAACCTATATACATGGAATAGAGTGTCCCTTTTGCTTCTTCATTTAATGTTGTGCCAAGTATAAAGAATCAACTCAACTCAACTAAGCCTTAATCCCAAGCTAGTTGGGTTGGCTACATGAATCCTTTTTCTCCATTTCGATCGATTTAAGGTTATGCTTTCTTGAAGATGTTGAGACATTAAGCCCTACTTTACTATTTCATCCTATGTGATTTTTTTCTACCTCTACCTCTCTTATTCTTTCTATATGTATCTAATCACTACTTCATACTGGTATATCCCTTGGCCTACATTATACGCGTCCAAACCATATAAGTTATCATTTTCTCAATTTGTCCTTAATTGGTGCTATCTCCACCCTTTTATGAATGATTTCATTGCTTATTCCATCGTTTCTTGCATTACTATACATCCATCTCAAGTCTCAACATTCTCATTTTAGCCACGCTTATCTTACGCACATGTTGTTTTTTAACTACCCAATATTCTGTACCATAAAGCCCAATTGGCCTTATGGTTGTCCTTATGTTCTTTGCTTACTTCAGTTAACCTATTTCTCTCATCCGAGCGAGATCAAGATTGCTTGAAAAATAAAAATGATTCTCGATCCTAAGCCAAATGGTATATTTCAGTTTTTGAAAATTGCTAAGAATTTTTGTTTTGAAGCAAATGTGCAAGTGATCTTCAAATGTGTCAACTATCTAGTTTCTTTTCCTGTGCCATTGTTTTGTCATCTTTATTCTTTATCTTCTAATTGTCTAGACTTCTTTTTTACTATGTGTATACTGGATTTTGAATGCGTTAAGATTCTCGTAAACCATAATAGGTTATATTTGGTCAGGCTTCTTGTCTTGTTACTTCTTCCTCAACAATAACTTTCATGTATTATTGGTTGCCTGCAGATTTCAATTTCTATCAAACATTTTGTTAATCACAAAATAATCAGATTATACAATGAGACGGAAAATTTAATTCTTGGATATTTCAGGCAAAAGGAGCGTGTGTTGCAGATGTCTACCTTGTGTCAAATGTTGCTTTTCATGATAGAAGGATACCAATCCATGTAAGTTTTTTTTGTGTATGTTAAAATCTTGTTTACAATGACTAGTCCTCCCTGAGTTCATTGATACAATAAAATTTGGCAGCGGTCAAAACTTAGTTCTTTTGTTTTGTTTGAGGAATTTTAGATGAACAAATTTCTTTTGCCTCTGTTACAGATGAAGTCCTGGAACATTGAATATTGTCAAAAGAGGTCATTTTTTAATTTTTAATTTGTTATTTGGACTGAATGCTATTGTTTGGTGTCAAGTCACATCTTGTATAGATGCACCACTGACAGTAGAATCTGAATTTTTACATCAACAAATATGTATATCCTTTTATTAAAAGTGGAAAAATGTTTTGGCAGTTTAGTGGATTATTTCTTATATCTGTCAGATAACATAATGTTTTACGAAACTTGGTCCATATTCTGTTGCATGATACAAATTTATATTATTCAAAGTGGAAAATATATTTTGGAACATGGCAAGTATTGAAGGACCACATGATCACTTAAAATCACTTGTCAGTTTTTCCTATTCATAAATGGTGGCTTCTATCATGAATAAAAAATTATTCAATTATTCAAAGCTAAAGAATGTAAATGTGATTGTTGATGAATGTACTCTGATGCTTCCTCCACGTCCTTTACTGATATTTGTAGCTTCACCATCTCTGAGATTATTCAGATGAGCAACAAATGAGAATTGGAATTGATGTGACTAGGGTTAAAATTCATTATCATAGTTAGTAGATCTTAGGAAAATGTGGAAAATCTAAAACTTCAAGTGAAAATAATTTTTAATGCTAGAAGAATTCTATTTTATTTTTTTTAGCCAATGTTCTACTAACATGTATTTAGCTAGGGACCACCTAGCACCTAGGCACTTGTTGGGTGCCCGAAGAAAAAAAAAGTATTAAGTATAAGAAGAAATCTATAAAACACTAAATCCAAAAAAAAATTAATCATAACATAACAAATAAGATGTAGCAATTTGATGGAAAGTACAAATTTGGTGACATTCAGTACAAATTTGTAAATCAAGGTCGTGCTTCATATTGAAACATATGGCAAAATATTAAGTGGTCACCGAGGCATCTCCTTTCTTTTACTCATTGTTTCTATCAGATGTGGGGCTATTATGAAGTGAGCAAAAAGCAAATAGAATGGATTTTTTCCAGTATCTGTAGCGACCTTAAGTACCATAAGTGAGTGCATGTGTGGGAGCATATTTGAGTCTGCATGCATGGAAGTGGGCCTCTTAATTTTTTTAAGCAGTCGATGCAGGGACGAGTTTGTGCGGAGATTCCAAAGTAAAGAGAGGGGGGGGGGGGGCAGGCGGTATCCTAAGTGAAGGATTTTTGTTACTAGGATAGGACCTTTATGCAAAGTGTGCTGAACTCATTAAACAATCATAATTAATTGAATACAAATGGGAAACAAGTGGAGAGGACGAAGAAGAGATGTAAAATTCATACGGAAGTTAATAAAACTAACATTTTAGTAATATTTGAATCAAGGATTGAAGTTTGAGTCTGTTTCGGATGTCCTGCAACAGAGTAGTGAGATGTTAGGCTCTAAGATAGTTTCGAGACCCTGGTACATGAAAAACCATATCATCCTTAGATAAAGGATGGTGACCGTGGTGGCCGATACCACCGAAAGCAGGATGTTAGAAATCAGGTATTTGTAACTTCAAAAGCAAGGTCTACCGTGCCGATACCAGAATCCGTACCGATTGGCCGGTGGCACGGTTCAGTATGCCCCCGTGTTGGGCCTGTATTGGGCCCATACCGACATAGCAGAGAGGGCGAGGGAGCGGGAGAGGGAGAACGAGAGAGAGGAAAAGAGGGAGGGGAAGGGAGAGAAGAGGGAGAGGTAGGGAGGGTTGTCGGAGGCCTTTGGATGGCGTTCGAGGGGCCCCGAAGGGCCGGAGCAGGGGCTTCACCCTCCAGACCCCTATTTCGAATAGGAGGGCGGAGCCCCTGCTCTGGCCTTTGGGCCCCTCCGGCGGCCCTCTGTCCCTCTCCCTCTCCCTTCCTCCCCCCTCTCTCTCTTTTTCTCTTTCCTTTTTCCTCTTCCTCCATCTATCAGTTTACCGTGTTGAATGCCGGTACTGTCCCAATCTGCGATTGATACGGCTCGGCATGCCCCGAACCGTGTGGCTTGGCATGCCTCGAATCGGGCGGCTCGGGACGGTTCCATATTTCTTGCTCAAAAGTTTCTCCCAATCCCTTATGACTTCATATCTATGTAGAAAGTAGGATCCTGAAATATTTGGATTATGATTTGATTCCTAATTATAATTATTATTTCAATATTTATTCTATATAACTAACTTACAATTTAATATTTCTATTTTTTTACTTAAGATTAAAGTAATAAACATATGATCCATCATAAACATCTCTCTTTAAATCCACCCATCCATTTGATGTCGATAGTTGATAAAGTAGATGACAAATGGATCATACCTATTCTCTTGTTTGTGCTCCCTTCTATCCATAAGATAATGCATGAAGTGTTCTTTTATTCTTAGGAAAAGCAAATAACAAATCGAGGCTTGGGAGGGTTGTAAGAGTGGGATCAGGCTGATGCATGAACCTTCCATTCAATCTAATTTGACATTCCTTTATTGTCTATTAAAATGATGATCATAATAATCATGTGATGGGCCTAGCCTGAACAAGAGAGAAAGACAAATTTAAAGAGAAACAGAAATTAGGAGTGCTTATTCTATTAACTTTGAACTTTAAATCCATCTTTATCAAATGTTTTTTTTCTATTTTTTCACTAATTGACTAGAATTTCATTATTAGAATAAGATTTGAATCATGTTGCTTTCTTTCCTTGTTCTTGTTTCCAAGGTAAATCCATGTTTATTTCTTAATTGTTACGAGGAAAAGATTTTAAGCATAAGCCTTGGTTCAGTTGAGAAGGAGAAGAGTATAAAAGAAAAAAAAATAACTAGAGGAGAGAGGAGCAGAAGACTAGGTACTCTAAGGTTCAAAGGTTCGAGAGAGTGTGTGTGAAGAGGTATGCGAAGTTGCAAACTGTTCCTCTTTCTTTTCATTATCCTTGCACTCTTTCTCTCTTTATCTCTCTCTATCTCCCTTCCCTTTCTCTAACGAGAAAAAATGGATTAAGCAAACCCTTCTATCTCTTCTTCTTTCTTCTCCCTTTTATTCTTCTTTTTCCATGGATAAGGCAACACATTCCTTGTCTTTGGTAGGTGTGATCCAGCCTTGTACATGAGGTGGGACCAAGATTGATCAAGATTCACCATCTCGGTACCGGACCCCGTACTGGTGCCACACGAGTACAGTGTCGATACGGTACAATACGTCACTTATTTGGCATCCTGAGTGTCGATACACTACCCGTACCGAGTATCGATAACAAACCGGTACAGTACGATATGCCTTGTACCATCCGATTTGGGCCGATACGACATACCATGGGTGGGACATTTATAGACACGTGTTGTATCATGCCAGGTGTGGATACGACAAAAAAATGTGAAATTTGCTTTGTCTAGATAACAATATCTTTGTTCTCGATTGTGAGTTGGTTTATGACTTGATCAATTTTTTAAAAAATTTTGTTGGCTTTCCAAGAGAGATCCTAACTTGGGACAACCTAGTGTTGAAGTAACTAATTAAGATGTTTTTCTTTTTCGTATTTAATTATGGACTTTTAAGGTTTGTTTATATAATAAGTTAGGATTAAAGATGTTTTTAAGGGTTTCATGTTTTGGGATTTGGCCTTAGCCTCCACGCCAAAGGCCCGAAACGAAGTCTTATGCCAATACATCCTCTAAATACAAGACATAGCCAAAGGTGCTAGCTTACCAAGCTTGTAAATTGTTTGGTGTCTATTCTAAATGACCTAGGATAAAGTCCAACCTTCATCAAGGTTTAGGGGTTAGAGGTATGTTGAGGAGGCTACCCCCATTTTGTATGGGCCTATTCTACCGAAAAAGAGTATGAGGTAGAACATAACATGAGAAGGGAGAAAGAGAGGAAGAAGAGGAGAGAGAACTCGGGTCATGTACACAATAAATCCAATATCAAATAGGTGGCAGTAAATCGTCATGGGCACAAAATCCTCCATTAATCCTAAATTATGACAAACAAATCCTAGAAACCCTTTAACAGTTAATAAAAGCAGCACACAACAATAAAATACAAAAGAGTTGGCACTTGGCACTATGGTGAATCAGCAGCACTAAGCCATCCCAAAAAAGGATTAAAGTCCCAATCTGTTCAACCATCCAAGATTGAACTGGTGAGATGCTTCTTTTTGGACGAGTTTGGGATCTTGATACCTACACAATTGGTTGTCTCAGTTGGTATTGGCTAATGCAAACCATGATAGCTAATACCCACTTACCAAGTTCTGGATTGGCCTAGCATTATGATAATTGACTTGGTTTGCCCTCATTTTTTTTTAATGGTTTTCTCTTGTTTGTTGTTGTGAATGGTTGTTTAGAAGCTTTATGGGAACTTTTTATCATAATTTAGGATAACAAGATGTTTTTGAGGGTTTGGCGTTTGGGGTTTTGGCTTTAGTTCATAGGCTAAAGGCCAAAGGATAGGTCTCATGCCAATACATGCGCTGAATATAAAACATAATAGGAGATGAAAAAGGAAGGAGTGACCTCATATTGGTGTTGGTATCAATATCGGCACCACAAGCCCTATCATGGGCTCAAAAGGATTCCCTGATCTTAAAAGTATCATGCTGAATTACTAGGATGTCTGTCCCCAGTGTCGGGATGGTACTGTCCCAACTCAATCCTTGATAGGATACCAGGTCTAAGACCGAGATTTAGGACCTTGATCCCAAGTTTCAGGACAATATTTTCCCGGTACCATCTCAACCTAGTCTTGAACCATTATTAGCTCAAATTTTATAACTACCATCCCTTATATATGTAATGTATATGTATATATGTGTTTGTGTATACATGCATACATATGTACATAAGTACATACATATATAGTCTGAGGACACTTTTCTTTTCTAATTCACAACTACGGAAAACCAGATCAAGATCTATACTCTTAAAATTTAATCTAGTTCCGTCTGGACGAAAATAAGTAATGACCAAAAATAGCTAAGGGAGTTGTTCTAGATTGTCATAGTCACATCTTAGAAGATGGTATGCCATCTAATATCACTCTTTCTATCACTGTGCTGCATATGATATGGAGATGTTGGAGCAGAAGTTCAAGACTTGATTCTCTTGTTGAGAGCATCTGATTTAGCAACATGAAGAAAAATGACTAAAGAGATTAAATGAGGAAAAAAGATTATTTGGTAGAGGAATTCCATGGTACAGAGATGAAATTCAGCATCTATCTCTGGTCAATGATCATCTTCCTAGCCTTTTTCCATTAATATGGGGTTGTCAACTATAAAACTCAATGTAGTGGTCTCAGTAAAAGGAGACTATCATTATGCTTGGCTATTGATGCCAACAGGCCAACTTTTATATGTATATCTGTGCATGCATGTGTGTTTTTGTGGTGCATTATTGTTCATGCTTGCACGCATGCACGCATGTCCTGGCATTGTGAAAAGTGTTGTTAACACCAGTAAGCAAATGTATTACCTCCAGGGATTTGCATCATCTCGTTTATGCCATTATTTTTTCGCAAAATAGCAGTGTGTTGAATCTCTCAGTCTACAACTATCATGTAATTTCCTTTTCATTTTACTGATCAAGCCTTTATTGTAAACCTTGATTTATGAGGTGGGCGGGGAAGTTTCTCATATTCACAATACATTGCCTAATTTTTATACTGATGCAGGTTTATAATTTGTATGGAATTGGAGCTCGGCAAACCTTCTCTACTCCTAATCTGATTGATGAACTTAACTTGAAGGTGCTTACTTGTTACCCCAATTTGATCTAATACAACCATAATGATAACCATCCAGCCTTCCCCCAACTACTTGGCATCAGTTTTACGGATCCTCATTCACCAACAAATTCAGATCACTTTGTAGTTTTAGACATACTTTTTTGACCGGCTGTCAATCTGATATCTACCCTCCATATTTCTCATATGGGCTTGGGATCGGCCATGGCAATGTTACAATTTAATTTTAGTATATACTTTGTATTCTGAGAATTATACCTTAGAGACATCTCAATTTATATCTTCATGTCTAATTTTACATACCATGACAGAGTTGTGAACATCACAACAAAATATGTATCAGTATGTTTAACTAGCTCATTTAGTTTGTTCATTTTTAATTTTCCCTAGTTTACTTGTGCAGAACTTTTTGTTCCTTTCTTGCCATAATGCTCAAAAAATGAGTATTCTGAGAGGGTCTACGTTAGCCTTTGGTCAAGAAAGATGGTTGTTTCAAAATTAATTCTCCATCTTCCTCATGTGTTGGGTATATAAAATATATTTGGCATAAATGACAATGGGAAACTATTTTCACTTGTTGGCTTTTGTTGCCATAGACCATGCTAAATGATTTCTCCTCAAGTACTTATTGGAGATTCTTTTAACTCTTTTTCTGTTTTGGGGCTGGGGGGGAGCGGGGGAGGTAAGGGAGCGGACATGCTCTTAACCAATGATTGCTTGTGTCATCACAGGTGGGAAAATTGTCTACTGGTGATTCCTTGGATATGTCCCCACAAGATGAAATATCAATTCTAGCAAATGATGCTGTGGTTATAGATATGGAGGTATGATCTTCATTAACATTATGTCTTTGCCCCTCTTATTTGCATAAAGCAAATGTTCAGAGGAAATACATTTTACGAATCACAATTTGTATTTTTTATTTTGCAAGAATAACTCTTATGCCATGTTTGGTTTGTAGGAGTTGGAAGGTGGGAATGGGTATTAGTTTTCCATCCCATGCATCCCATGTTTGATGACTCCTCTGGATATGGAAATGTTGACTTACAAGAGTATTGAATTCTCACAAAAAGGGTTAAGAGTATAAGACCATACCATGGGGGACTTGGGTATTGTTTTCTCAAGTCTTACATATGTATTCAAGTAACAATAATTTTTTATTTATTACATTTATTAATATTATTTGTATATGAAAAATATATTATCTATACAGAAATATAATATTGCATATTTTATCATATGAAATTATTTATTTTATAATATTCTATTATTAGTTATATTATTACATGATAGTATATTAGTTTGTATATTGAATTATTCTATATTATCCAATTATATTGGTATGGTAATATTATTATACTTATTATATTATTGTAATATGATTATAATTATTACAAATTTTATAATTAATATATTATATTATAATAATTAAATTTGCATTATCTTTATAGTCATTGTAATCATATTAAAAAATATATTAATATTCATAATACAATATAGTATTATATTAAAGTAGTTGTACTAATGCATATTATTTAATAGAAGATCAATATACTATTATATGAATGATATTAATAAAGTGATACTAAAAATTAATATTCTTCAAAATTAATATATATTATGTTATTGTACTCATTATTCTAATATTATGAAAATGAATATAATATATCATTGTTTAATATTGGTGATATTGATATTATTAGTATAATGTTATTAGGATAATATTTATATATTATGATTATATTCATATTATATAGATATTTAATTAATATAATAATATTAAAATAATATTTCTAAA
>JAOXJJ010001100.1:7931376-7942045 GCA_025769935.1 Phoenix roebelenii
TAATATAATAATATTAAAATAATATTTCTAAATAATTAATATTATTGTATTATTTTTGATAACTAATATGATATTACTGAAATATATTAATAGTGATATAATAATATTATTAGCAGTATTTAAATATTAATATTTATTATGATAAAGGTACGTTGTATCAGTACCGGTAGGCATACTGGTTGCCTACCGGACCAGTACGGTATCGGTTCGGAGCAATTTGAACCGGTACCGAACCGGCTAACGGTGCGCTGTGGTACAGCCACAATGCCACAGAGTGGCTTTAAATGCCACAATGCCACAAGTCCGGTTCAGGCTAGTACAACCCCGTACCGCTCGGTTCCGGCCCCTATGGAGCCGAAATCATTTTTCACCGCCGTACCATACCGGTTAGAGATCGAACCGGTACGGTATGGATCGGTTCAGCATACCATGATTATGATAATACATTAGTATTATATTTTAATAATATTACTATATATTATATCACTATTAGCATTAGAATATTATTAGTACTATTAAATAATATCGTTATATTATATAAGATATATAAGTATATATTAATAATATATTATTTTTCATGGTACCATGTTTGCTTCATTCCCTAGACATTACCTCTACTTGTTTAAACACAGGAATCAGACTTATCATTCCCAACAATTCCTAGGACTAGATCTCCTGGGAATGGGAAAAGAATTCCTGATTCCCATTCCTGACAAGCATATACACAGCCTTAGGGAGGAAGTAAATAAGGATCATGATATCAAGAATGTGTTTAGTTAAGGTTGTTTGGGACGTCATGATGTTGATGGATCAAACAGCTGCATTAGTACCGGTAACATTCCAATGCAGAGCTGAAAACTTTATATATGTGGTCAGGAAAGGGTAATTTAACTCTATGAGTAGCAACATCTTTTTGTAAACTTTTCTTGATTACTTCCTTGTGAGGAAGTGAAAGTAGCATGCATGATGTATTCATGGTTCCCTTAGGATCTTTACCATCTTTTGGTATGTATTCCCTGGCTTCTCTATGATGGTGGTTGCTTGATCCAAGACAACTTCAACTCTGATAACTTGTTTGTGTTGTGATTTTTGAAGATATATACACATTCCTTGTGATATAAAATTTTGATTTAACCAAATAAGGTGAATATCATTGTCGATGTCAACTCTTTAGAGGTTATAACTAATATAGTCCATTAAACTTAGTTGTCCGGGCTTGAATGTTAGCATTTTTGTTAGATATTAGCATCTACCTTTTTATCCAAAACTCTTTTTTTTTATTTTTCAATTTCTATTTTATTTTGGGTTGTAAAACTTGTTCAACTTAGTAGGTGCAATGTAACTATGCTTTTGAGGTCTTTTAGATTTTTTTTGTCGTGATGAATTTTCTTAATGTCATTATTGACCTTACAAACTATGCAATCAAGATTTGTAATCTCAGTACTGGACCCGTACAAGTACTATGTTGGTACAATGTTGGTGGGCTCAGTACGGAGTTTGCTTCGGTGTATCGACACTCAATACGCTTGTTGTACTGATTATCAATTTAGTACTGGTAGAGTACAGTATGGCCAACAAGGGGTGATATGCACCTTTATTGCAAACCTTGTGTGCTGGAATTTATAATCTCACAACCACAAGAATCCATGGCAACATGCAAGAACTAAATAAGGATTTCAAAAGATTCTAATATACTTTAGAGCAAGGTATGCCGTACTGGCCCGAACCCGGCGGTACGTGGCATACCATATTGTATTGGTACCCGGTATGAGTGGCGTATCGAGTGTCGGTACGGATTCTGGTATCCTATCATACCGACACCTTGCTAGTGTGGCACCGGTACGGGGTCTAGTACAGAGATAGCGAACTTTGCTCTAGAGTTCATGAAATGGAAATAATAGAGATGGAATTTCCACAAGAATTCTTGCATGGTTTGTAAATAAGAGTGTAAAGATGCTTGAACCTTTGTTCATTTCTAGGAACTCTTAGTTCTTAGATGCTCGTCACTTAGCATCATCTTTAGTTATTCTAGGAATGTAGGAAATCTATAAGTTTATAAATCACATTTGTGACAAAATAAGTTCAAAGAATTAAAAGAAATTGCAAGGAAGCTTTTTATTCTCACGTAAGAAACTTTGATGCTTTAGTGGGTCTTAATCCAAGTCCAAAGTGCTGGGCTTTAATATCTAGTATGGAGCATGCTTAAGGGCCATGAGCAAGGTCATTGAGCTAGGGTGGCCTTGTCTTTCTGGGCTAAGACAGAAGAAAATACGTACATTATCTCATCAAGTGCCTTGCATGATACATATCAGTGGTGAGCCAGAGTGGCTTGTATGGTTAGCACTTGCAAATGCCATACGGGTGTGGAATGAGGAGGATGCTGAATATTGACATTAACATCTGTTTTCTGAAAATGTCTTGGAATACTGGAAAGGTTAACCATTAATTAGCAGCATTCTTTAATGGATCATCTTAATTTTATCCTCATTAGCCATTCTGCTAGTAATATGGGAGAAGGCTTGTTTATTCTTGCACCATGTAATCCTTTGGCTTTCATGGATTGAGATAACCCTGTTGAGTGATGGGGAGGGGTTTGTGGTGGTGGCAGAATGAACAGTCGGACATGCTTGCCCAATATGATCATTGCCTAAGATCGGCGCTCTTAAGCATTAGCTTTATTGCTTCAGGTTTCTAAAATGAGCAGAAATTAGCGGAGATTTCTTTGATTCTGTTGCTGATTTTTTTTATTTAAATTTTATCCAATTCTATTGATTTTACAACTTTTGGTAAATGCGTACTTCTATGCAAGATGCTTCTTGGCTGAATGATCAAATAGAATGACAGTTCAATTGCATTTTCTTCTATATCGTTCCTATTTTGTCTAGATCTTACTTTTCAAGGGGAAGGTTAATTGACTTTGTTTCAAAAAGCAGTACGGTGGTTATTTGCCACCACCCAAAATTGAACCCATGACCTCTCTCATGGAGAGTCAGGTGCCAATCAGCTAAGCCAACAGCTGTTGGCGAAAGATTAGCTGATACTAAAAGCTACTGAGATGGCTTTTTAGCTGGAAATATTTCTATAAAGACATGATGATGGCAATGAGGATTACGCTGGAAGCGCATTTTGGTCCACTGCCCATGCACTATGCTTGCATTGACAATGTACATCAACTGTTGGCAAAAATTGGTTAGCATATTCAAATCAATGACAGCCTTCTTTTTTTTTTCCTTAAAAGTTTTTCTATGATCACTTCAACTGTTGTTTCATCATGATAATTATGAATTCTGCAATTGAAACAAGTCAGTCCAAAAACAAAGCTGACATTTTTGCAACAGCATATCAAGTGCTTATTGCATTTGCAAAGATATAGGCTAGCATGGATGAAGTATAAGCACCTCTTGTAAGTTGACATTTGGTGCATATCACATTAGGTCAACCTAGCATATGCTGATAGCACATCAAACGCTGCTTTGCTTTGGTTTAATTCCTTCATTGCAAGAAACTTCTTTTTTGGCTTTAATTTAACTACCTGGTAACTTTGGTATTCTTTCAGGGAGCAGCAGTGGCTTATGTGGCTGACTTACTCTCAGTCCCAGCAATCTTTATAAAAGCTGTGACAAACACTGTTGATGGAGAGAAGTCCATTGCAGAGGAGTTCTTGCAAAACTTGATTGCAGTATGCACGACACTGGCCCAGACCGTCAGCCAGGTGGTTGATTTTATAAGTGGTAAATGCCTCTCTGAGCTTTGAAGGCCATGCATTGGTGTTTTGTATAATTAATCAGCACACTCGTGATTTTGAGGGTTGTCAATCATGATGCCGTAGGCCAACATGGTATATTATGTCACTACCAATGTGCAAACTTAGCCTGCTGGAGTTTCTACTTGACATGGACTTTTGTTATGATGACCACAAAGCCCCAAGCATGTATAAAATGTTTTGTTTGCATACATGTGATCGAGTTTATGTGCTTGTAACATTGAAACTTTTATTGAAAATGTTTTGTTCAGTTATGGTTTTTCATTGCATAATAAGAACCTTCAACAAAGTTCTTTGTTCTCGGGGCAGAAGAACGTGGTGGCTAATTTGATTTCAAGTGCCATATTCTCATATGGATGGGGGATACTCGTTAACAAGAATTTCCTGTTTGAGAAAAGTATTGAACTATGAGAACTTGCTTGTTATACGATGATTGTCTTGTCATCTTTTGTCATCTATGTCACTCTACAAAGAGAGTATTCTTTCATTTTTATTTTTATTTTTATTTTTATTTTGTGGTAGCCGATTTATATGCTTTATCAGCTAATTCTCCAATTGCTACATATTCGACTTAAGCTTCTAATTCTTTATACCTTGGATTGAGGATAGAAACTAAACCTATTGCCCTAACCTTACCAACCTTTAGCTATCCCACTGCGGAGGAACAAAAATCATACGGGATAGACACTAAAGAATATCATATAGGGTGAGATTTATATTTTGCCACATTTTTTCTAATATCCATATGAAAAAGGAAATCCAAAAGTCAAATATGAATAGGACTTCTCCTACAAACGGAGTTTGATAATCTTGTAATTTAAAAAAAAAAAATACATGCGCCAAAAGAGATTGTTTATGGAGAAAGATCATTCGCACTCTTTTTCATTCTCATTTAGCCTCTTCATCTATCTTCTTTCTTATCGAGCCATCTATCTCATCCGTGAGGTCTTTCTTTTTTTTCGAGTCACTTTCTCCTCCTATAATTTTTTTTCTCTTTTTTTAAATCTTAGCATCTAAGAGTCAACAGAATTTAAGGAATGATATATATATATATATATAATTTTTTATATTAGACAAAGCTAAGATAATATATATTGGTATTGATGTGCACTACGTTCTAAAAATTATGTACCAATTATCTAGAGGTGTGTATTGATTTGCGAGATGATTAATTTGCTTGGTGTGTATCACCTGATCATATAGTGTGTATTGGTAAAAAGCATATTCTAAAAACTGTGTATCAATTTATTTGCTTGGTGTGTATCACCTGATCATATAGTGTGTATTGGTAAAATGCATATTCTAAAAACTGTGTATCAATTTATCTGAAGGTGTGTATTAGATTGCTGCTAGGTTTATATCAAATAATAGATATCAGAAAGTCGACAAGTGTATATCACAAATTGTATATCACAAATTGTATATCAATACTGATGAACATTATATTTTGAAAATAATGTATCAATTTACCTGGAGTTATGTATTGGCTTGCAAGATGATTATTTGTTTGTATATATCACCAAACCATATAGTATGTATTAGTAAAAAGTATGTTCTGAAAACTGTGTAGAATTGTTTATTTTAATATTTTATTTTTATAACAATCTATTCCCCATGTCATTCAAAATTTAACTATGTCCATTTATTCAATCTAGCTATATCTTTTAGATCAAAATCAAATCCAAATCATTTCAACCTAAAATATTCTAAGCACATAAGTAGCCTAACACGTCGGATCAAAAAGGAAGATGTTTTCAAAAAATGTGCAACATTTAACAATGCATTTTTGAATTTCTTGGGACCAGGGTATCCTATACATGAAATAACTTGGTCTCTTCTTTGGATTCAACCAACCAAAAATCCCCCCTTTTTTCTAAGTGTCACTATGTATTTTATCCTCTCTCTTTCTCTCCCCCTCCACACACACACATATACATATATACATACATACATATACATATATACATACATGCATATACATATATACATACATATATATATACACACACACATGTACATATATACATACATATATATATACATATACACATATACACACATATGCATATATATATATATATATTGTTGTGGTTCAAATTTGGCCCGAGGGTCACCACACCGGTGGAGTCGAGGGAGCCGCCGGTGGTTGGAAGGAGAAGACGAGAGCTACCTCCTGTGCGATGGTTGTGGACCTGTACAAAGCCTCACCGGTGTTCCGGTGAGGGCCCTCCAACGATCAAGTTAGAGTGAGGTAAATTTGGTCTAGCTAAAAGTTTCTTAGAAGTTACCTGGCCGAGCTATTTATAGTTTCGGTGGAGAGACCCAGGTGGCAGAGGCACTGTCAGTCCTCATCATAAGGAGGCGTGGCTCTGAGCCGGATGGCGCGCAGCTTAGGCTGGTTGGTGGCATATAGTACTGCCCATTCTTGAGAACAGTAGGATGTTGACAATCACAGTAGGATATGGCCGGAGTAGTCAAGGTGTCGTCTGACTGTTAAAGGCTAACTATGGAGATGTGGTACGGTAGTGTTGTAATGTACTGCCACAAGATGGGCGTAGGCGCACACATAGGTGTGGTCGTTGGCAAGGTTGAGCTCGTTGAAAGGTCACATCATATGTTTGACGAGGTCGGCTTGATGGGTGCTGTGAGTAGCTCAGCTTTTCGGATTCCGAGGTGTGCTCGGTGGAGCACCCCGAGCTCAAGAGTCGGGGCGTACCACTGAGGTAGGTGCCCCAAGCTTGGTCGGGGCGAGTCGGCAAATACTGGGGGCACCTCGAACTTGATCGGAGGAGTCGGCGAATATCTGAGGTTTGTGAGCTTTTAACGGAGTCCCGAAGTCGAGCTGACTCTAAACCAAAGTGAGGATTCAGCCGATTGGCGTTGATGTTTATTGGGCCGAAACTGGGCGGCCTTTTAGTTATGGGATGGACGATCCATTTTGCCCCCCATCATTTGCCCCCCACTTCTGAGGTCAAGCTGCCCTTCAACTTGGGTGAAGGGAGTAACCAGGTTTATGATTGCTCAGCCCTTGGCCAGACAATTATGTAGAGGCATGTACCGAATTGGGTATGCATGTCAAGGGCTGGTTTCTTTCAGTCGCACTTCATGAAGTGAGCTTGGATGGATTAGGTCGCCACGTCAGCTGAATAGGAAGGGGCTACTAGAGTTCTTTAAATATTTTGTGTGCGCGCTTACTTTCGAAGTGTCGTTAGGCGGAACACGAGGGGCCTCATCAATACCCAACTTTCAAAAGTGCCAGCCATAATGACCAGCCTTTAGTATGACAATCTGGGGGAGAAGATTTGCTATGACAGCTGCGGAGGTTGCTGCATGGTGAATTCTGGTCGCCCTGCCGTTTCGGAAAGTCGATCGGAGCCGCTGAAGCAGGCTATATAAAGCCTTGAGATCCCTATTTTTCTTCCTTTTTTTACCTGTCATCGCTTCTTTTTCGAACCTTTTTGGAGGTTCGTGAAGCATTCTGGAGTTTCCCGGCGAACCTTTCGGTGGCTTTTCTTTGTCTCTTTTCTTCGGTGAGTCCCTTAGGTAGGTGTTCTCACCCCTTGTTGGTCGCTCGGAGAGACTTTCTCTTGTTTTCTCTCTTTCCTTGCTGTGGGCGAGGCAATGGGGTCACCCTTGAGGACCCTTATGCTTGGTGCGGGCCCATCTCAAGCTCGAGTTTCTTCATCGTTGGAGGAAGCCGAGCTCGATGGGAGCCTTGACCTGTATGGGCTTAGCTCACTCGTGGTTGGGGAAGAGTTGTCACAAACTCGAGCGCAGTTTTTTATTCCCTTGGGGTTCACCTTGGAACTCCCTGGGCCCGGGGCTCGGCTTGACGATCCTCCTGAGGGTCGGATCGGGGTGTACATGGATACATTTCGTGCGGGACTGAGGTTCCCCTTGCATGGGTTTGTAAACGAGCTCCTGGCTGCTTACTACTTAGTCCCAGTGCAGCTCACTCTGAACTCATGGAGGATGATAGTGGGTTTCCTCGTCCTGTGCCTAGCACATAACCTACCTCCCTCGGTCAATGTCTTGCGGAGGTGCTTCATGTTGAAAGCTAACTCCGCATGCAAAGGGTGGTGGTATTTTTCTCCCTGGGGAGGCCGCTTACTCTTCCGAGGTGCGCCTTCCTCCATTCACGGGTGGAAGCGCAAGTTCTTTTTCATTTTTTTTCGAGTAGCCGTAGGGTTTTGAGTCGACCTGGGACACGCCACGGGTTACCGTAAATAACAGGCTGCCCAAGTTGTTGCAGCTCGAGCAGGCAACCTTAGATACACTGCTCGGTTTGGAGGAAACTCTAGGACTCCCTAACTTGCTTACTGAGGAGGTTCTGGTAAACGTCGGCTTAAGCTCGGCCCATCCTGGGGGTAAGGGCAAAACGTTTACTTTGTTTTCTTCTTTTTCTTTTTTTATGTTGAATTCTGACAAAGTTTTGTTTGCCAGAAATTGTAGGGATGCGCCTCGATTCCGAGATTCTAATGGCCAAATACTGCAATAAGGCGGTTGCCTCTGATGGAGTACGTCCTGAGCCCGAAAAAAAGCCCGAGCTGCTTCAGGACTCGGTGCCAAGCGGCGCCGACTTGGGATCATTATTGTTGAACCTGCTCGGCCTGAGCCCGAGCAGGTTACTCCAATCGAAGTGAGGCCACCTCCGCAAGTGGCGGAAAAGGGCGCAGGAAAGCGGGCGGTCACGTCACCCGTCACCTTCACCGGGTCCCGAGCCTGGGGATAGGCCTAAGGCTCGGGCCTAAGGTTCGGCCTGCTCCCTCGGAGTCCAAAAGGAGGTCGTTTCGTCCTGATTGCCAGCTGTTCGAAGATGATGCAGCGCTGCAATCAAGCGAGGTCGCACATGAAGTCATGCGCTGGGCCTCGCTTCTGAGCGATCGGGCCAAGCTGGTGGAGCTCGGACTACCCGGGGTCGTCGACGAGGCAATACCACCATTGTTTTGGTAAGCGGTGTCGCTTTTGCATATGTACTTGACCTTGGCTCACTCTTATTTTCTTGTGTCCGATGACGCATTTGGTCGATATATTGGGGATCGCCACAACCAACTCCTGAAAAAAGATCCAGGATTTGCGGTCGGATGTAACTGTTGAGAAGCGGCGGAGAGAAGAGGTCGAGGCCCGTGTCGAGACTGAGCTCGCCTGAATTTGGGAGATGGAGGCTGAGCTTCTCCATGTGCGATTGACCGCCGAGGGTGGCATTTTGGAGCTGAAGTTTGCACTAGCCGACCGGAGTGCAAAGTCGAAGCTCTGGAGCAGAAGGCTGAGGAGCTCGGCCGGCTCGCAAAGGAGCAGGTTTCGGTGGCCATCCAGAACTTTCGTGAGTCTGGAAAGTATCTGGACGAGTTAAAGGAGGTGGCGGCGAACGCCATGGTCTGGGGTTTCAACAATTGTCGAGACCAGGCTTAGAAATTATGTTCCGTAGTTGACCTTAGCGGCTTATGCCCGTGTTTGGACGGTGACGCCGAGGCAGGCGAGTCAGCGGAAACGCACGGATCCGTTGTTGGAACGGCAGACCTTGTCGAAGCTGCTGCGAAGGTCACGACGACGACCGCTACCGAGGCCGAGAGTGAAGACCTCTCCCGGAGTTGAGCCCAAGGCGGAACAGGCCGGTTAAGCCTTTGGCTTATCACTTTTTCTTTTTTCTTTGTAAAGCCGGCCACATAGGGGGCCTTTGTATTTTTTCTGACTTTGAGGTCGGCTTTCTTTGTACTCGGCCCTAGGCCTTTTGATATTAATGAAATTAGATTTTTCTGCTTCAGTTCCTTGTGTCTTAAGTTTTTGAACTCACGTTGTCTTGCCTTAGCTATGTATTCAAGTTTGCTCCGTCTTATGTCCGGTTATCAAAACTGAACCGCGATGCTTAGATTCATGCATGGCCTATGCAGGAGGAACCATGTAGAATATCCGCCGAATTTTGTAGTCCACCATTCCCGAGCTCGTCCGCTGGCACGCCCTAGGTGCCCGAATCGAGTTTTAGCCCTATTATAGCTCTCGTATTGTAGCTTAGGGCACTTTTGACATAGACGACTTTCGCGAGCTTTGGCAATTCCCAACTTTGGAAACTTCCATAAGTTTAGAAGGGGCACTTGGAACCAAGTTAGGCCGCACTCGAACTTTCCACAACCCGCTCAGATCAGGGATGATTTATGGAAAACCTACGGATGGGGGTGCCTTTCCTCGGCTTCCCGTTGACGTTCCAGGGCATCCCGAGCCAAGCTCGAGGGATGATTCTGTAGATGCCCCCCTTAGATTGAGGGCTCACTTGTAGATTCCTGCAAAGGGGGGTATTCTTCCTCGGCTCCCCGTTGATGCCGTAGGGCATCCCGAGTCAAGCTCAAGGGATGACTTTGTAGATTCTCTCCACTCAGATCAGGGGTCACTTGTAGATTCCTGTGGAGAGGGTGCTTTTTCTCCGCTCCCTATTGACGCCGTAGGGCATCCCGAGCCGAGCTCAAGGGATGACTTTGTAGATGCCCCCCACTCATATCAAGGGCTTACTTGTAGATTCCTGCAGAGGGGGTGCTCTTCCTCGGCTCCCCGTTGACATCGCAAGGCATTCCGAGCCGAGCTCAAGGGATGACTTTGTAGATGCCCCCCACTCAGATCAGGGGCTCACTTGTAGATTCCTGCGGAGGGCGGTGCTCTTCCTCGGCTCCCCGTTGACGCCGCAGGGCATCCCGAGCCGAGCTCAAGGGATGACTTTGTAGATAACCCCCACTCAGATCAGAGTATCCTATGCATGAAATAACTTGGTCTCTTCTTTGGATTTAACCAACCAAAAATTCATGACTTTTTTCTAAGCGTCAATATGTATTTTATCCTCTCTCTCTCCCCCCCTCCACACACACACATACATACATATACATATATACATACATATATATACACATATACATATAT
>JAOXJJ010001100.1:7954230-7969078 GCA_025769935.1 Phoenix roebelenii
CCCGCCCGCGAGTAGACGGCCGTCAACACCGCCCATCGCCACCGCTGGTCGCCATAGTCCATCCGTTACCCTGCCTCGGGTGATAAGCTCGGCCCTCCTTGGGGTCGCTGTCGTTCTCTCTCGAGCTCGAAGGTGAGCTTATATATATATATATATATATTTTATTTTTTTTCCCTAAATATATCTCATTTGGATCCTGGGTTATCCGATTAAATTTTGTGTTTCTTTTTTTTTTGAACTCATTTTTGTACAGTTTTCTCTTTTGTGTTTCTTAATTTGGGATTTTGAGCGATTCTGAAGGGTTATGCTGGATTGTTGGATTTATGTTTATAATATACTTCAAAACTATGATATTTTTAAGCGCTATTTTGAAGTATTTTTTGTATACTCCAAAATGCTCCATTTGCTGAATTTTTTTGATGCTGTGGTACGTTAAGTAGCAAGCAATTCTGCTTTAATTCGTGTTATGTCCGATATGAGTTGGTATTTTATTGCTTTTTTGTTGAGAAAAAATTAGGCAAGCTCATCACTTCATTAAAAGAAAAAAGAAAGAAGGGAATAAAATACATTAAGAGACTGAAGAAAAGGGGAGAGAAAGTGGATAGGAGGAAAGATGCAAGGAAGAAGAAGGAAAGATAAGAGAGCAATTCTTTTCAACCAGATTGTACGGTGACCAACAGCAGAAAGTGAGTCCCAGCCAAACAACCAGTCTTCTGTGAGTGCTGACTTTCTCCAAGTAGTCCAGAAGTCAAAAAATATCATCAAGAAGAAAATGAATGTCCAATTTCCTTAGGAATTAAATCAGATGGATTTGGTCCACAAGCAGATTAGAAAAGAAAATTTGGTTTCTTGATGAGAGTTGCAAAGAATGAAAACTGATGAGCAGACAAATTCCTTTTGCAAAGTTTTGGGCCATGAGAGTCTTTTATCTTATCCAGTAGCCAGATAAAACTTTTAGCAACAGCTGAAAGAATACCTCCATTATTTTAGAACTGTGTAGCAAATGCAGGAGAACAACCCAAATTTACTCCATCCCTGGCTAATCACATCACTCTGAGTTCTGAATTCAGCATTCCAGTTATTGTTTTCAGGAGAAATCCAGTCATCTGCCATCTTGATTTATTTCCTGACAGTCAAATCAAAGAGTTAAGGAAATAAGCAATTTAATCGTAACTCTTCTAACCAAGTGTTTGAAGAAAGTTTATACTCTTACAATCACTCCAAATTAACCTTCCGCCAACCTTGAAATATTTTGGACCTTCAATATACTTTTCCAGATTGGGGAGGCAATTATTTTTATATAAGTTTAATTTGAAAAGTGATATCCAATGCGTTTTATATATTTTTAATTTGAAGAGTGAGATATGCAAGACTAGTAATGTTGCTTGACAAGAGAAACACAAGGCCTATTATTATCACTGAAGAACTTCCTTTCCATTTAACCAGCAAAGTCATCTACGGTTGCAGGTCTTTGATCCCTAAGTAACCAGATTTATTCTTAAAAACCTCTTCATAATTCAATAAAAAAGCTCCACCATTATTCTTTTATTTTCCTTTCTAAAGGAAAGCTCTTATGAGCTAATCTATTTTGTTAGTTACTCATTTAGGTAGTTTCGCAGCTGTCATCTAGATGGTAGATATAGGGGATGATAATGCATTAACTAAATTAAACTGGTCTTCCATAGATAAAGTTTGCCTTTCCAAATTGCAAGCTATTTACATGTCTTGTTTGTCAATCTTATCAATTTGGAAAGGTCCCTTCTTCTTAACTCGGAAAGCTAAATACCGGATAAAACATAAGAGCTTCCAGACTACCCAAAATCCTTCTAGCCGAGCGACCCCTTCCTTCTTGAGACCCCAAATACATAAATTCACTTTTTTCAAAATTGATCTGACCTGTTAGGAGTTACCCACTATGTGGAAAACTCTAACCCTAACCCTAGTGGAGCAAGAGAGAGAGAGAGAGAGAGAAATGTCGGGGAGGTGGGCCGATCACCAGCCGGGGGGAGGGGGGCCGATCACCAGCTAGGGGGAGGGGGTGGTTTATAAACAAACCAGGATTTGAACCGTGGTGAGAGGACTTTAATCTAGCAGCGGGAGTTTGGCCTATTTACCGAGCTGACAAGATGAACCATCCGGTTCCCTGTTGGTTTGGTTTGGTACACCCGGAACTAGGCAATTTAGGACTGTACGGGTAGGTGTGATTAAAACAATCATATGCATGAAGGGTTTTCCATATTCCTCCATTTATACCCGTTGGCTCCAAACCTTTAACGAAACATTTCTCATCAGCTTTTTTAAAAACTCTTCCTAATATTCCACCCAGAAGGACGAAGGTGTACGTTGAAAGAGGACCACCTTGCTTTAGTCCTCTTTTACTAAAACTTCACTCGCCAAATTTTCCCATTCAAAAGTTAACTGATCTGCTAGTTGAAAGCCAAACTCTAGACCAGTTGCACAAATTATCCACAGAACCTCTATCCTTTAGAGGATCCAACAAGAAAATTCCAATTAACTCTATTATAGGCTTTCCTGAAATGAATTATACAGAGGATCCCATTGGTTTTCTTTCCAATTCACTCTATTATTTTACATAGGCTTTCCAATTAACTCTGTTACATGCAGACACCAAATTTGGATCTTCAGACTCAATAGGTTCAGCATACTAGTCATAAACAGCCTTCTTTGGATCACTATCCACTGGTGTTAGCTGGAGATTGAATGGAATATATTGTATATTTTCCTTTTTCTGTTTCTAGCACAAATGTGGAAAAAAATTCAATATTCTTGTTCCCAGACTTTAACCTATTGATTCAAGCTTTTTGCTTTCATGATAATTCTTCTTTAACAATGATCTCATTCAATTCCACTTTCAATCAACATCTGCCTTACCTTGACTCCTGTTCTATATCAAGCCCTTTTCAATTTTTTTAACAAGACTTTTTAATCAATATGATGTCATCCTGATCTACTTTTATTCCAACATCTAAGCTTTTGTGATGGATTTGAAACTTACGCTTACCAAAAATGTGATTTGAAACTTACCCACCAAATTATCTTCTGTATCTGAATTAGAAGGCATAGTGAAGTTCCTGTGGCATGATATCATTGAACCTAACCGCAGTTGCTGGTATTACCAAGTTTCTCATTTGGAATTTGATGATGCTGAGCTCACCAGCCAATACCCATATTTCTGACCAATTTGATCTGCTTGCTGTTAATTCTGACCAAAATTATTCCCTGTAAGCGAAACATCTGTTAGCAGCCAGCTGAATCCAACCGAACTGTCAAGGAGTAAGCACCTGAAAAGAAAAGATAGCTATCTAAAATCTGACTCCCAACATGTGTAAACCACCACCTGAAAGAACGGCATTTAAAGAATGCTAAAAATCAAAAGCTACAGCACAAATAGAGGACAACATGCTGCTATTTACATTGTCTAATTCAGGCTCTTGTGTGCAGAAAACTTGACATCTAGTGGACTTTACTGTTCTTTGTTTAGCTACCTGTCTTAATAATTAAATAAATAAATAAAACCTTGAAACCCCTTGGAGCTCAAATTTGATGGTACAGGAGGATGCAATAATTTGCTTTGTTGTTATCCATTGATAATTGTGATCTTTCTTTGATATTTCTTGCTCTTCCTTTTTGCTGTTTTTTTGTCAATCACATAAATGGAGTCGCTGTTAATCCTGCTATTTTTCTAGTAGTAGTTTGAAATTGTTGGATAGTTTTGCTTTGTGTTGAAAATATAAACTGCTGATTTGTTGGATTTGTGAATCTTTCATCTTATTTCTCAACTTTTTAAAGATGTTCTTTTCTAGGTGATCTATTTAATGGCGATATATATAGCTAAGAGGTTATTTTCATGGAGGTGTTGTAATATGTGAAAGCATAAATGAGGATTTCTGATTGGGTGGTAAGCAAGGTACTTATGCAGGATGCTATTAGTCATGTGGAGTATATGTCTCAGAACAATCACAAGCATATGAACTACTGTTGAGAAATCATAGATTTCGTGAGAGCCATTTTTTCATGAATTTCCTGTTGACAAAGATGACCCATAAAGTCACTCTTTCACTCTTTTGCTTCTATTAAATAAGTTGGTGCGCTTAATTTCTTGAAACTAAGATAAACAATGTGAACATGCATTCCTTTAGTGTTATGTGGTTATCATAAATTATTGCAACTAGAGTTATACTGTTGCATTAAGTATGGATCAAAATATTGAATACTGCAGAGGGCATGTAGCATGAAATGGGCATGACAGAGATTGGAATAGTTAGTTGGATCTCTGGTAATGTAACCCAAAGTGGATAAACTTAGGGAGTGACATCAATATTGTGCTTTGTTTTTACAAAATTATTTGTTGTTCATATTTTGTTGCCACATGGAAGCGTAATGAGTATTTTCTTCTTTTTCTTTTTTTTGGGAGGGGGGGGGTGCTTTAGGGCCACTATGAAATGTTAGTTTCATTTGATGCTAGAGAGTCTTGGGCAAATTGGTGTAAGAAATTTGTACCTATAGTAATGTTTTTTGAGGCAAAGGTGGTGATGCTTTGTTAGTGAGAGGAGATTAGTTCATCAAAACCAAGGAATGCTGAACCGGCCTGTACCGGCCGGTTCAGCCTGTACCGGCCGGTTCAGCCTGTACCGAACCGGTACCGGCTCTGACCGGTCCGGTTCCGTGTTAAAAACCGGTACCGGCTCATACCGGTCGGTACCGGCCCGTACCGTACTGGCCCATATTGGTTCCAAATTTTTTTGGAGCTTTTGAATGCATAAACCAAGCCGAACCAATGGTACCGATTTGGCATCGGTCCGTACCGGTCCGAACCTGTACCGGCGCCCACCGATATGTCGGTACGGCGGACCTTGATCAAAACAAATTCTTTCTATTAAGTATGGTAGCCTGAAGCAAAATAGCAACTTGGGAGGCATAAACAGGTTATTTGGGTCCAAGTTTTGTCCGTGTTCACAAGGGAGTCAGCATCTAGTGGAAAAGGTGTGGTTTATGGTTAGGACAGTACATATCCAATATTTGCTTGACTTTCATTTAGAGAATTTTCATGTACTAGACTTTGTCAGGTAATATTTTTAAGCTTCTTTAATAAAATGTGTATGGTCCATATATCCATGAAAATGAGTAGGAAAAGGTTGAGTGCCTTACTTTGGATTCTTTTTGAGTCAAACATGGACAAATCATTTGTCATTGTATAGTTAAAAAAGAACTCAGTTTGTATGATTAGTAGAGATGAAGGAACAATATGATCTGCAAAATCATGGGTTGTGCTATTTTCTCGGTTCTTTTATGGTCATATTTTTTTCCAAGGTCCAAAGTAAGAATTTGTAGTTTTCAAGTTATTAGGAGCAATCAAACTCGAGCATTTTTTGCCTCAATTGACAATTTTTTTGTGTATGCCCTTCATTTCCTGTCAGATGAGATCATATAAAGGTGGTTTGGTTGTTAAATGGTAGCACCAAGCCAACAAAGTTGATATTTACTTCAAATTTCTAAACAGAGACTGTGTAAACTTGAACATTACCACTTCCAAGTTGAAGAAACACCTTTTCCGGTAGCTAAGAACAGATACGTGGGAATGGGTCAAAGGACCCTAATAAGTTCAACATGAAGGTTTTAAAGATGACAAATATGGGAGTTTGTACGTGGATATGGATGACAACACTAACCTGATAACCTTTCATGATCATATGAATTGGGGAGGATACCCAACCTTGATTATAAGGAGGTTGGGGGATGAGGCATGGAGGCTAAAGGTGGCCCTTCATGTGGGCACAAGGTGTAACAGTAGAGGTGATGATTGATGAGATTCAATGTGGGCCTTCAATGAGTAGAAATAGCAGGATGGCATTGGGAGTAGGTGATATCAAATTTACATGATGCTAGGTAATTGCCTTTCCTTCGTTACCTGTCTTCTTTTGACTGTCGTGCATGTTTCCTTTTCCGATATCTGTCTTTATTGTGGTGTGGACATGAGACTTCCAGCTTTAAGGTTGTCTGTTATATTTTCATCTTTGGGGTGATCATGCTGTTGTAATTAGGACATTTTTCTGTCAAATTTGTAAGCTAGGGAATATAGGATGTATTCATCAAGAAATTATTTAAACCATCCAGACTTTTCCCAACTATTTTGGGGTCATCATCATCAAACTTTTTGATTCTTTTTTTAAAAAGAAATGTTTCGAAACTGTTCTGAAAGTAGCAACCGCCAAACTTGCATAAACAGGTTTTGCTTGGATGACTCTTAATGTTAATATGATTGGGATTTTGGAGGACTGCTTATCATGTTGGGAGACTCTTCTTTTGTGCATGATTAACCATCAGCATTCTTCTGAGTGTTTTATTCTTTGCTCCTGTTAACTGAAAAGGAGGAAAAAGAGTGGCCATGTTTTGTTTTCCTGTACCTTATATTGATCATAATTGTTTAACCTGTTATTGATGAAAATAGTATTAGTTTTACATTTATGGAGAGCCTGTAGTTTGTCAGTGAAAAGGTTTCATGTAGCCAACCCCCAACTAGTTTGGGATTAAGGCTTAGTTGAGTTGAGATGAGTTGTAGTTTCAGTAATTTTTGCAGTATATAGGGTGAAAAAAGAGCTCTTTCTAGTCCTCATCATTTCTTCATTCTCACCCAATGTTCTTGAATTATATTCATTATCATATACAGCAACATAGCTATATAACTTTTTTTCATGAGAAGTTTTTGTCGTTAATGGTAATCCCTCACTGTAATTGTCAAAAGTTTCATTGGTCATCCAATATTGACAAATACAACTCTTCCTTTATGTATTGACACCCATTCTGTGCTGAATATGGAAGTAATTAACTGTTAAACGACCAGATGCTAGCTAAAGGAAGAAAAACTGCTGGGAGGGGTGAAGAGATGGCTGGACATTATGCTTTTGGTCCTCTTGAAGATGATGAGATAATTAAACATAGGCTTCTGACTCGCACCACAACTACCAGGGGTGAACCACCACTAAAGAAGCTTCAAAAGAAGTTTGTCTCCTTTGCACTTGAGATCGAGAAGGATGCAGATAACCCAAGTGACTGTGAGAGATTGTATAAGGCTTTCCTACAAGAAATAACTACTTTCGAGCTCCCACTTCTTAAAAGCAGAGCAGTGGTTGATGCGAACATCCGAGAGAAAGAGAGCTTCAATGAGCTGCAAGAAGAAATCCAACGCCAAATCTTACATGCTCAGGCTGATATCGAGCACTTAAAGAAACAGCTCGAGGAGAGCAAGATCGAGAGGCAGCACAAGGAGGAGTGTGAGGCCATCAGGAAGCTGATTGCTTTGCAGCCCCCAAGGTCAGAAACCCAGAAAAGTATCTCAGATCTTGAGAAGGAAATTGCTACTTTGGAGGCAGAGAATGTTGCATGTGTGAGGACATTGGATCTCCGCAAGAAACAATTCTCTCTTTTGCTGCACGTGGTGAGCTAGTGTTCAATGTTTTATTTAACCTTGTTTCCTTATTGAAGCTTCTAGTCTCAATAGATGGAACGATATAAGATGAATGTGGCAATATCTCTAATATTAGAAAAAAATCTGAAATTGTTTGCAAATTTTTCATTTGGCTGAATAATTCTTCAAGCCATTCTTAAGCAACTGAATTGTTAACACTTTGCTTACAATTTATTCACAAGACAACCCTGGACTATATGTTGTTGGTGGTGGTGCTCTCGTCAGTTTTTTGTTCCTTTTTTTTGCGCCAAGAATGATGTTCTTGTCAGTTGCTATTACCTCTCATTTGCCTGTTTTCATGTGGATATACATCCAAATTCTCTCTGAACTTTTAGCAAATTTTCCTATTTTCTCTCAAGCAAAATTATCTCAAAACACCAAATTTGTGACCATGATGTGAAATTATTGAAACCTATAAAACCGGCTTTTTTAATCATGGGAAGTCCTGCTGATGTTGCTTGAATGATGATGACTACTGCTTTATTTCTTTCTTTTCTACAGGTTGATGAATTGCAGAATACCATTGAGGATGAACAGAAGAGCCTGGCAGATGAGCTCCGAGCTATCATGGAAGAGCAGAAGATTAGCATTGAAGATGGTAGTGGTGGTGGCTCTGAGTCCATGGCTGTAGACTAACTAGTGATGTGCTATGTTGCTTTATGTGGGAACTCCCATTGTGCAACCCTTGTTATTTACTCAAACTCCATGTGTGCAATTTCGTGACTTAAATTTGTTGTTTGAGGAAAGAATTATTAATCAAAGAAAATATTCTTAATCACTGAGGTGTTGAAGCTCTACTTTTAGTTTCAGAAGAGTAGGAATATTGTCATGTTTTCTTTCTGCTTGAATGGAAATATAGAACTTGGGACATGAAATTAACTTTGGCTGCTCATCGACAATTTTTATTTTATTATTATTATTATTATTATAGTAGTGCTGTTTTTTCATTTCCTGTTAAGGCTATTGACTATTGATGATCGCAGGGCCTATTTTTCCAGTGGAATGAGGGAGTGGTTGCTCATTTCTCTTTACATTATTATGCAGATATAATGTTGCTTGCATACTTATAACATATTTTATCAAGATCAACCTTACTTTTATCTGGGGAAAGAGTAATCTATGAATTTCTTAAATCTTAAATATATATACTGCGATTTTCTAAATATGTTCTGATATTTACTGGTACAAAAGTTTGTATGATGTGTAAATCTGCTGCCTAGAATTTTAAGCCACCATTTAAACATGCATCTCTTTCTAGGTCGTGTGAATCAACCCATTGGATCTTGATCTGAATTCACCATGATTGATTAATCAGATGATAGTTGCAGTTGAATGAGCTTGCCTGCAAACAAATATTTGTTTGATATTTGATTTCCAGTATTGAGTAAAAAAACCAGCGATCTGTTTAACAAGTGAAATCCAAATCATTGGGATCGTGTTTGATTGCTTGAGTTAAAAAAAAAAAGCCACCGAAGGAGGTGTTGGAAGACTTTGTATTCCGAGCCTTTTTTTTTTTTTACAAGCTGGATAGATCATACTATTATAGTATGACTACATTTAAAAAAATTCCCCCAAAAAAAAAGACGAAGAAGTGAGTTTTTTTTTTTCTCTTTAAGGCACATATTTTCAGTGAAACAATGCAACTATTTTTTTTTGATTTTCTTTTTCTCCTGCGAGAATAGAAGAGACGAGACCCGTCTGTTATTTAATCAATGTCAGAGTACCTTCCTCTTATTATAATTATGACTTTTTTTTTACTTTTACTCTTGTAAATATGATATATTATATATTTATTTTTTAAAAATTATTATTTGCACGCGCATATATATATAGCCCTAAATCTTTTTTTTTTTTTGTAATGACACCCTACCGTAAGATATTTGAATAAGGATGTAAAAATATAATTGGCTTAAGTATGAAAAGATATTCTAATCCATACTAAATAAAGCTTTGGCTTCCATACATTAGGCAAGAAAAAGCTTTAAGGTGCTTGTTTATGCGCGCAGAAGGTTCTTTGGGTTTTACTTGGGGCTTGGTTACCTCAATTGGTTTAATTTCAAAGAAATGTACTGAGCTTAGATCCTCTCCAGTCCATGATTGAACCCAAGAGATAAATCTCGAGCATCGCTATGTATGGATCTCTGAACATTGCCATTAAAACATTGCTCAATGGCAATGATTGCATGAGACCCTACCGTATACAAAATCAAACCATGGCACGATAGACGGATGGCCATAATTGGATCTCACTAGTTCAGCAGTGGACTATGGACGATCCCAACGGCTAGTTTATACAATGTACGATAGACAATTGCTTGCGTATAAGAATTTTTCATCCCTCAAAGTCACCTACCCTCATGCCACGGTGGCAGGAGATATCCCCGGCGCTGCATGACATCACTCGGCTACGCCGTATCTGGTGCCGTATCTATTGTTTTTTATGGTTAATAAAGCTAGAAAAAAAAGCTGACAAAATAAGGCCAAGAATATTCATCTAGAGAAAATCTTCAAAATGATACGCTATAAAAAAGATCATCCAATAATAATAATAATAATAAAAAGCTATTCAAACATAAATATTTTAAAAGAAGTGATAATCTTCTATAATTTTTTAAATATTTTGAAGTAGAAATAGTCCGTCTGTCACAGTGTGTGCCCCAGTGTGCCACCCTCGAATTTCTTCTAGTTGAATCTCTCTCAGATACAATCCATGTCGCCCACTGAAAAATCCGGGTGACGTATCTGTTTTCAAATTGAAAATTTGACCAGGTTCAATGAATCTGGGCGCAATTGTTCTCCCCAAAGAAAATACTACGTGTCGCCGAAACCGACCCCGCCAAGTTATTAACCACGGTCACGAGCAAGCTAAAACAAAATGTACTCTATAAATTAAACACCTTAACGCTCGTGTATCAATGTATCACCGGATTCGCATCCGTCCTGGAGTGGTGGTTGGGGAAACGTAGCCGCAGTCAAGTACGCCCTCTCGTCACCGCTCACCTCAACTCGCAGGCGCCATTATGGGCAACCGGCTAAGGGCGCTTTTTTTTTTTTTATTGTGGTGGTAGCCCAGTAAGTATGTCGCCTCAATGCCAATCAAAACGTACGAAAATCAATTAAATTGTAGGTTAAATTGTAGTGATCGAATGCTTTTTACTCGAATACGGAATCTACAAAGACGTATCATTCTACTGGTAGCCTCAGTTATGCCAAATATGACGTACTCACATGTGATATTTATGCCAAAACTCAGAGAGATAATCAAGCCGGACCCATGAATGAAGAGGGTGCGAGTAAAGCCGGCCGGAGTGCCCAACACATGATCATTTTTGTCCCTTCCTTCTTTCCTCAAAAAAAAAAAAAAAATTAATTTCATTCACAGTTTCTTGGCCACGTGACGCACGATTATTGGAAGGAATGTTATGATGCGGTGGGCCCGGGAATAATTCGTGTGTATGACGGGGTGCGTCGAAGGATGGTAACCGGGATTGAACAAATCTTTTCCGACACCGTGTTTTATACGCAGCGGAGTTTTCGTCCTATTTAAACCCCTACGCGTCGCCTCGAAGCTTCGGGAATCGCGCGAGCGAGGAGAGAAAAAAGGGGCAAGATGGAGACCTGCTTCCAGGTAAATCCTCTCTCTTTCCTCTCAAAAATTTTGATGGGCATCTGAAGATTTTAACAAAATTTCAACCAATTCCATTTTTTCTTGTTCTTGAGATGAAATCGTAACTGCTTTTTTTTTTTTTGATGTTTGATGTCCTTCTCTTTTGATATGCTTTGTGTTATTGAGATCCTGATCGACCCTTAATCTTTTTCACGGAGAACGGATTAAACCTTTCTTTGACGGATGCTGCTTTGTGTTGGGAAGCTCATAGAACTGAGGCATAAAAGAGAAAAACGATGTGGGAAAAGTAAACTAGAATGGGCTGGATTTATAAATATTAGGTTTTCTTTTTCGTTGCTTTTAACCGCACAAAGTCTTCATGCTTTTTTAATTTGTAGTTCACTTAATCATCTCTTCATAGATGGTCGCTTTCATAGAGGCAAGTGCCTAACATGATCTCTCCCTATCAGCGATTTACTCTATGATGATTAAATTAGAAAACGTGCGCTTCTTGAATATGTTGTCAAAGGTAAAATGTGCTATGAGTTGGACTGCTATGATCTTCTATAGTCTCAAAGGAGGGCCAATTTCATTCATCAGTCTCAGATTGGTGAAGCATCTTTTGTTGTACTGTGGTTGGATGGTGATTCATCTTAGATTCAAAACTTATCTTTGGATGTGATTTTGACTAAGCTGCTTGAGTTTTATTTTGGTAGTCTTGGTCATATTAACTTTATTTTTTTGACAAAAGTTGAAAAACAGAATAATTTCAAGAAGTTTAAGGCATTTTTGCAATCTCTAGGTTTATAGATTCAACTATTATGCACCGAAACAAATAGAATGTATTCTTATTCTCCCCAGGTCCAAAAACTTAAAATTTTGTGGATCCATTGGGACCAGATTTGTCAAATTCAATTCAATTCTAGGTCATAGTTTAGATATATATTTAGTGCAACGTAGGTTGTATGTTTCAGTTTTCGAACACAATGAAAGAATTTTTGTGCATTTCGTAAGTAGATATATGCAGATATAGCTACTTAATATGTAAAATAATAAAAGGGAAAGTTAGTGTGTCCAATTGGATATTCCTAATGTTTTGCATCAAGATAGGATTAGATAATGAAATTTACTTCAGGAGTAAGAAGGTTAAAGTCAAATTTATCTGACTTCCTCTCACAATTCTATTCGCATGAAAATATTATAAAAACCATCGTGCTTTTATTACAATGTAATTGGCTTTATATTTTTTAATGACAGTCTGACGTCTTTAAGCCATATAGTTTCGGTATATGAGTTCAAAGCTTGAATATCTGAGTTTAGATCTTGTAAGTCTACAAAATTTTGGGTGGTTGATCTACTTATAAACCCCTCTCCTCGTTCTTTCCTCAAACAATCTCTTGAAAAACCCAGATGTTCTTAGAATTTGCAATATATCAGATGTAAACAGAGGCACTTCTCAAGGGCTTAATTTATCACCCACTAGTAAGTTCCCTTCTAAAAGAAATATCTGATCAATTAATAGGCATCTGCCTGGTTCTTCTGCGATGCCGTTTATTTCCTCTTCTTGTTTCCTTTTCAAAATGTCCCAAGAGGTAGGGAGGTTGCTTCTTTCTCCCTAACCATCCCCCCCTCCCCCCGAAAAAAAGAAGAAAAAAAACCTAGAAACTTAAAAGAACTAAGGAATTGAACTGAAATTGATTTTTGATTATCAAAAATTTGCTAAATTTAGGACTCAGTTTGTTTCAATCAGTTTCAGTTGAAATTGGAAAAAAACCATCGAGATAAGTAGGAAGAGAACTTTTTCTTAGGGTGGCACACTTTCTTCAAAATCTCCCTGGAATCTTGTACTCCACTTGGTTTTAAGAATTTTCTTATGTTGCCCAAGGAGACAACCCAAGAGGGAGGGTGAATTGGGTTTTAATTAATTATTGCTCAATTAAAAATAAGGTGAGCGATTAACTAATTAAATTGCAAGTGAATTAGTTAGATCTTTAGATGCAATGAGTGAAGAGAGTGAAAGAGACAAGGCGCAATACAAACACAGAAAGATTTATAGTGGTTCGGAGTCAATTCTTGCTCCTACGTCCACTCCTCAAGCCGCACTTAGGAGTTCACTATAATTCCTAGGATTACAGCCGGTTGTTTTACAAGCTCACAACCCAACTTGTTTTCATGAGGTCACAACGAACTCGGTCGGTTTTGACAGGTTCACCGACTAGAACCATCCGATTGTTTTTCTAGGTTCACAATCAAATCTAGTTGGTTTTTCCCAGTTTACTAACCACAATCTTACACTGTTGGTTTTATCTTTGGCTCACCAACAAACCTTACAACCCTTGATTTAATCCCCTGATTGAATCAAGTATACAAAAAAATAAGAGTTTAAAAGTTCTCAAAGAAAGCTTCTAAAAAAGCAAGTGTGAGACAATATAAACAAAGTTGAGTTAGAAGCACTCAAACAGATTTTAGATGAGGAAGTGAGTGCTTCTCTATTTTTGAGTCTCCTCTTGAATGTGCTGAATGATGGAGGACAATATTAGAGCCTTAAATGCGAAGGAAGCACTTTTCGGTTTGAGTTGAATGCCCTTCTTCTTTTTTTTCTTGGATTTACTCCACGGAAGCTCTTGGTGGTTGAAAATACTTTAATGCTTAGATGAAATAGCTCTCTTGTTGTCTACTACTGTTTACTCTGGCTATTTAAGTGGTTCCTTTTGAAAACTAGCTGTTAGAAAGAGATTTGGAGCCGTTCTGTCCCGTCTGCACATCCTGACAATGTATCCGTTGGGATTGAAGTCGATTCGTGCGATCTGGAGTCGACTCGGCTGTTACTGGAGTCGACTTGCGCTTTACTGAAAACGACTCGTCCGCTGTTCCAGATTTTAATTAAAGTGCATGCCTCGTCTTGGAGTCGACTCGGACCAAACTAGAGTTGACTCGCCAACAGTTGGAGACGACTCGGGCACTTAGGGGTCGGCTCGTTCTCAGAATTTCAGAAACTCAACTTTCTGTTTTTCTTCCTCGAGTCGACTCGGGTTTACTTGGAGTCGACTCGGCTGACTTGAGAGACGACTCGATACTTTCGAAAGACGACTCGTTCTCAAAGATTGAAAAATCGATTATCTATCTTTTGAACATTTCTGTCTTGGAGTTGACTCGGACCTTACTGGAGTCGACTTGACTATCTTGGGGGTCGACTTTGCAACACTTGGAGTCGACTCGTTCACAGGATCTCCGAAAGTAAGTCTCTACCTTTTCAGACTGTTTTCCTTTGAAAGTCGACTCGGACATACTGAAGAATCAGAGTTGACTCGCAACCTTTTGGAGTCGACTCGGTAACAGGGTCTAAAATCTATCGTTTTGTCTTTCTGTCTGTTACCATTTGGAGTCGACTCGGGACCATCTGGAGTCAACTCGCCAAGCATCGGAGTTGACTCAAAACCTTCAGAAGTCGACTTGCTGACAGGATCTGAAAAAACCATCGTTCTGTCTTTCTGTCTGTTCTCAATCAGAGCGACTCGAGCTTGTGCCAGAAACATCAAACCATCCGGAGTCGACTCGCAAAGTTCCAGAGTCGACTCATGATGCAGACTTTGGTTCAAATTGTGTCCAACACTTTGCCAAATTACTTTGAACTAAAGCTCGAGGCACTTAAACAGTTCACACATATTTGCCTGAAATACTAGATTGAATTCATTAGTACAACATAAGATATACTCAAAATGCTTTGTGCTCATCAAAATCAATTAGGGAATACT
>JAOXJJ010001100.1:7990083-8024747 GCA_025769935.1 Phoenix roebelenii
TTAGAGCTGAACATTTTTAATGTGTGCAAACAACCCAATGATCCCGAAGAGAGTAAGGAGGTTGATTGGGTTGAAACGATCACGGAAGAATATTTGTTAGCTGAAGCAATTAACGACCCATCCAATGATGGCTTAATTGATTGGTGTCCTAATGGCACCGATGATGATGATTTGTCAGTCACACCTATTGTGGATAGTCTGAAAATCAAGATGAATGGGTGGAGACCGAAAGTAGAGGAATTTGAGAGGTTGTCATCTTGAGAGGCTTAAATAGTACCATCCCATGAGCAAGCATCCAAGCTCGAATTGAAATCCTTACTAAAGAAACTTAAGTATGCCTTTCTTGGACCCGAGGACACTTTTTCTGTAATCATCTCGTCTGGACTTGATCATACCCAAGAAAAAAAATTACTTGGTGTTCTAGAGAATCATAAAGGAGCCTTAGGGTGGTCTATTGCCGACTTGAAGGGGATTAGCCCCTTAATTTGCACGCATCGGATATATTTAGAGGATAATGCCAAAACCACAAGGCAAATGCAACGAAGGTTGAATTCTACGATGAGAGATGTGGTTAAGGCAGAAGTCCTCAAGTTGCTTGACGTGGATATTATTTATCTAATTTTCGACAGCAAGTGGGTAAGCCCTACTCAAGTCGTTCCTACGAAGTCGGGTTTGACGGTAGTAGAAAATGAACAAGGTGAACGTCCCGACGAGTTGGCGCATGTGTGTCGACTACCGAAAGCTGAATTTGGTCACAAGAAAGGATCACTTTCCTCTACCCTTCCTAGACCAAGTGTTGGAGAGAGTTGCAGGGCATGATTTCTATTGTTTTCTCGATGGCTATTCGGGATATTACCAAATTGAGATTTCACCAGAAGATCAAGAGAAGACTACCTTCACTTGCCCTTTTGGCACATTTGCTTTCCGACGGATGCCATTCGGGTTGTGTAATGCACCTGCAAAGATGCATGCTCAGCATTTTTGAAGACATGAACGAGAAGTTTTTGGAAGTGTTCATGGACGACTTCTCCATTTTTGGCGACTCATTTGATAATTGCCTTTCACATTTACAAGCAATCTTAGCTCGATGTATGGAAAAGAATTTGATACTGAATTGGGAGAAATGCCACTTCATAGTGCCAAAAGGAATTGTCTTAGGACATATTGTTTCATCGAAGGGTATGGAAGTAGATAGAGCTAAGATCGATTTAATTGCTAAGCTACCTGCACCCAAGACGGTTAGAGATGTTAGATCATTTTTGGGTCACGCTGGATTTTATAGGAGGTTCATCAAGGACTTTAGTGTCATAGCTCGACCATTATGTAACCTTCTATCCCTTGATACACCGTTCAATTAATTTGAAACCTGTCAAGATGCATTCGAAAAGTTGAAGTCTATGCTTAGCACTGCACCCATCGTGCGACCACCCGATTGGTCACTACCTTTTGAGATCATGTGCGATGCTAGCGACTATGCGATAGAAGCTGTCCTAGGACAATGCAAGGATAATAAGCCATATGTCATTTACTATGCAAGCAAAATCTTAAACGATGCTCAAATGAATTACACTACTACTGAAAAGGAATTGCTTGCAGTAGTATTTGCATTAGACAAATTTCGTTCTTATATCCTTGGTGCCCCTATTGTTATCTTCACGGACCATACAGTGCTAAAATATTTGCTGGATAAGAAAGAGGACAAACCACGCTTAATACGATGGATACTTCTACTCCAAAAATTTGACATCATTATCAAAGATAAAAGAGGAGTAGAGAATGTGGTTGCCGACCATTTATCATGGCTAGTTTTTAATGGTTCGGTCCCACAGTTTTCCATCAAGGACTCATTTTTCAAAGAGCAGTTGTTTGCACTTTCTACTACGCCATGGTATACTGACATTGTAAACTTTCTTGTCACGAACCGAATTCCGGAGCATTGAGGGTCGACAGATAATTTTTTTTTGCGCGAAGTGAGAAATTATTACTGTGACGAACCCTATTTGTTTAAATATTGCAATGACCAAATCTTTGGACGATGCATACCGGATCATGATATACAAAGCGTAGTCTCTTTCTGCCATACTGATGCTTGTGGTGGACACTTTGCCTCTAAGAAAATTGTTGCAAAGTTCTTGCAATGTGGTTTCTATTGGCCTACTATGTTCAAAGATGCCTACGAGTTCTGCAGGACATGTGATCCATGTCAACGTATTGGAAGTCTAACTCGTAGGCAAATGATGCCTCTTCAATCCATTACTATTATCGAAATTTTCGATTGTTGGGGCATCGATTTTATGGGCCCATTCCCACCGGCTTTTGAATATGAGTACATTTTAGTTGGTGTTGAGTATGTGTCCAAATGGGTAGAAGCTGTTGCTTGTAGGACCAATGATCACAAACCTATCCTTTAGTTTTTAAAAGAAAATATTTTTTCACGATTTGGGATGCCTAAGGTCATAATTAGTGACGGTGGAAAACACTTTTGTAATAAGTCTTTCGAGACCTTATTGAAAAATTATGGTGTCACCCATAGAGTTGCTACCCCATATCATCCGCAAACTAGTGGCCAGGTAGAGTTAGCCAATAGGGAGATCAAGCGTATTTTAGAGAAAACGATGAACCCATCACGAAAAGATTGGTCCTTCAAACTATCAGATGCATTACGGGCTTATCGTACTGCATACAAAACTATTATTAGCATGTCTCCCTACTGGCTAGTCTACGGAAAAGCATGTCATCTGCTTGTAGAAATAGAGCATAAATCGTGTTGGGCAATTAGAAAATTGAATTTTGATTTACGTGATGCTGGTTTAGCTAGAAAATTGCAATTGAACAAGCTTAATGAGATTCGCAGAGATGCTTATGATAATGCTAAAATTTGCAAAGAACGGATTACATGATAAATCAATTTTGAAAAAAACTTTTGAACCTTTGCAAAATGTTCTTTTATACGACTTTCGCTTACATTTGTTTTCTGGTAAGTTGCGATCGAGATGGACAGATCCTTACATTATAAAAACTATTTTTCCATATGGGGCGGTTGAAATTGAGAATCTATGAGATGGTACGATATTTAAGGTGAATGGACGGACATAGGTTAAAACCTTTTCTTGAGAATTTTGCAGATGAAAATGACTCATTTTTCTTGGAGGAGCCTTCTTATGACTAAGCATGACGACAAATGTGTGTATACTAGTTAGAATTATTTTTTTCTAGTTTTCTTCTTATTTTGTAGGTCTTCTTTTCTGCATATCAACAGCTCAAGGTATTCCTCTTCTCTCCAATATTATTTTTTCTACTATCTCTCATGTATAATTTTCTTGTATCTATTATATTAAGGACAATGCAATGTTTAAGTTGGGGGGAGGAATATATTTTGAAAAATATTTTTAAAAAAAAGAAGAAGAAGCTCTTCTCTCCAATATTATTTTCTCTACTATCTCTCATATATAATTTTCTTGTATCTATTATATTAAGGACAATGCAATGTTTAAGTTGGGGGGAGGGAAATATATTGAAAAATATTTTGAAAAGAAGAAGAAGAAGAAGAAGAAGAGATTTCATTTTTGCATTACTTTCTTTTCTAAGCAAATGCACATGTATTTTCATATTGAGTTTGTGCAACTATTAAGGCGAGGAACACATGCATACGATGACTGATCAGAGACCTATTATTAGATCCCCGCACGTATACTTAATGACAATAGGAAGGCCTCAGGAGTTCATTTGTTAACTACATTTTTGTTAGCCTTATCCGTAAAAGAAGTACGAGTATCTTTGTTCGTACCATAAGGTTCATGATTTGGTTTTCACATAAAGATAGAGGTTGAATATCTCGACTAGATTACTTAGGTGCCTTATGATCCGACCTTGATTGACCTATAGTCACGATGCAGTCACGTATATAATAAAAATATCTATATGGTTCAGTCTACCTTCTCTTTTCTTGCATAATTATTATTCAAAAAAAAATCCTTATGATGACAAGTCTGGCCTCGTGGCAGTCTGGTTCGAGTAATTAAGTCTAAGGGATGTTTTACCTAATGTCTTGAGCCAACTGGATCGAGGGTCATTGGCTGAAAGCTCGCTACATGGACCTTACTAGAGCTTAATGGGGTTAGATAGTTGTAGTCGTCATATGTGTTAATTAAAAAAAATAAAATAAAAATAAGCATGAATGAGTTGGTCAGGCTGAACCTAGTGACATGTGGTAATGACTGGTTTGACTCCATTGTATTGGACCTCTGTGTGCTGGGTTGTTTAGTTGGGATTGATAGTTCTATCTTTACATGCGAACCATTCTTGACAAATTTAGACAATATGTGATATTCCGAAAATTTGATGGATCAGGTTCTAACAAATTGTAGAAAACACTTGTGAGCTTGAGTAGTACACCTGAAACTCAGGCGGTGCCCTATTGTGGTGGAGGTATTAGTACTTCGAGAAAGTTATACTATTTTATGCACACTACATGATCATATTTTCATTGCTTCGACAGTTGCCATGCTTGAAAATGTATATCATTTAATTACATGTGTATTAGCTTAGGATTTATTTCATATTTTTATTAGAATCTCATATCATATCATTCATGATGTTTGTGGGTATCATCCCTGGAAACCCTCATGAGACAACATTCGTCCACTAGGGTAACCTAGGGGTTTAACGGCTTGTTACACATGCTAAGTGCAATCGTGATTCCCTACGAAAGTGGTTACATATCTTAGTTTTATGTCTTTGGCTTCAATAAAAATTCATAGGTTAAACCACACTTTTTGCACTCTCATTTTATTGTTTGCTTGTTAATTGCTAGAGACTAGCAATAAGCTAGTTGGGAGATATGATGAGAGCACAAAAGTGCGATCTACACATCACTTAAATTAGTATCATTGCTAACAAATAATGATAAAAGTGCTGCATTAATTTTATATTTTTATTTAGCACAGATTATTGTAAATCAGAGTTTAAATGTGCATTTGGTACAAATTGGGATGATGTATGACCCCTGATCACGCTGGAGCACATTTGCACTCGAGCAACGCATGTTTACACCCGTCCACTTCGTTGCAGCTTTATTCTTCCGCGAAGCATCCTCCGACTTCGGATTTCTTCCCCCACCAGCGCGTCATCTGAATCCCAGCCGCCTGTTTGTGATTCTCCGACTCCATCCGTGCGTTTACAGCATCTCCCAGGGTCTGCACATCATGACTTCATCCCGCGATGCATCACAACATCGCCAGCATCCCACGCATCCGCATTCTGATCCTCCCACACATCTCACAAGCTCTGAATCCCGGATTCGCGATCATATCTCCTGAGCATCTCCGCGTTCCAACCTTCCAGCATCCCAGTTTCCTCTCCACGTGTGATCAGCTCATCTCTGCGTCCGCATCCAGCGCATCCAAATCTGCCTCCTCCAGCGATGCATCCATTCCGTGCGTTCCTTCCGAATCGGCTTTCGAATTAGCAATCCATCAGTCCGCTTCCTCCCGCGTCCATACTCCGCAACCTTCTTCTTCAATCAATCCATTCCATCCCGCCTACAGCCGTCCGCTCATTCCGCAGCCTCTTCCGCGATCCAAGCCGTCCGTAAGCCAGCCGTCCGTGAGCCAGCGTCCGCTCCTCCTCGTGAGCACACGCCTCTTACGCAATCCCAGCACTCTCCCGACGTCACAGCAGGACCTCCAGCCGAGAATTTCGGATCCCGCATCCGGGCATCCCGCGGCCAGCCGGGATGCGCATCCTGGACGACCTCCTCCTTCCAGCAAAATTCCAGCATCCTTAGTTTGGAATTTTCGGTTTTGATTTGTGAGGAAGTTTTGTTTTTGGGGGATGTTTCATTGTATAAAAAGGGAGGGAGTCAGCGAGCCAGTGGGGCTCTCTCTCACGTTGTTCTTGTACCCACATAAAAAAAAAAACAGAGAGAGGGAGCAGGGCTGCCATTCAAAAAAAAAAAGAAACAAGGTATGCCCTGTTTCTGAAAAGAAAAAGAAAAAAAAACAAAAGAGGAGGTGATGTTTGTAATGGCCGGCTAACTTCCTTAGCAAAGGGTGATGGATGAACCCTCGTCATGTTGCTTTCTTCAAGTACACTCTAAACTTTTATTCTAATTGATTTATATCTATTGGTATGTTTTGGATTCTTGCATATTTATTTAGTAGATAGATCTTGTATGGTTTATATATATTGATGCATGGATTGTTTCAATGTTTGATTTGTCGTAGGCGTAACCGGCACGATAAATACTTGGATATTGAATTCATGTTTTCAGATTATATACTCCATGATTAGAACTATTCTATCAAATTAATCCTTAATCAAGAATCGCCGAGTTTATTTATTGAAAGTAATATTGTCAAGGAGGATTCCGGATCCCTAGCCTTCTCTATATTCTTGAACTTTGTTTAATTACCTATTATTCTCTGCTTTTAATTTCTGAAAATCAACTAAAAATTACATCTGAAATTACGCTAATAATACCTATACCGTTCCCTGAGGATTCGACCTCGGACTTCCGAATTTTACTGCTTGTGCGATTCTCCTGCACTTGGAAGAGCAATTTTGCGAACGCACCAACTGCATTTGATTTTACCACTTTCTAAAGTTATGACCATCAAATTTTTCAAGTTTAGCACTAAGGTGCTCACTAGTGTTAGAGGCCATAGAGTCAAAGTTATATAAAATATTGAAAAGAGGCAGAAACCTGTATGAAGAAAAAAGTTTATATCAAAGGATTGTACCAATATTTATATTGAACTTTGGATGTCTAGTTGATATATCCAAAAGATAATAGCCAGATCGGCTCCAGATCGATGGTGGAGCACTAGGCTCACTTAAGTACCAGCCTTTCTTAGGCACGTATTAAATATCGGGTATGTTCGGTTTTAGTTTCGGTTTCAGGTTTGTTGTCAAGTTTACTTTCGGGTCGAAAAATCATCACAATCGTAATTGAAACCAAAATTGAACAGTTTTTAATTTTTAAACCCATCACCGAAACCATCCTCATTAATTTTGGTTAAAACTACTCCGTTTGGTTCAGGGACATGTAAGATATTCAAGTATCCATCCCAGTCGACATCCTTAATTTGACTGGTGGTGTTTTTACATGTACATGATACCTGATTGTGAGCACACATGGAAATGTGCATTTTGATTCCTAGGATCCCAACATCATAAGAATCATGGCACTAAGGACCAGGTGAGTCTAGTTAGTTGTTCTGTTTCCTTTCTTTTTTCCTTCATGCACTATTCGTTGGTCCTTGATTTCACTTTTCTTTGTTGTCTCTGAACATGCAACATTAGTATTAAGAACAAGTTGGCTTATCCCTTTCCAATAAAACCCCCTTATTAAATACTTAAATTGACTTCAGTCGATTTTGGATTCCACATCTCCTCCTGATTCCACTTGATGGTGAGATGAAGTTGTTTCCTAGCACCATTCACTAGTGAAGATATGGTCAGGTCCATGATGCAAAGGCAGTAATGTCAAAGGGAAAGATTTTTAATAGGTGTAGTCAACTCATATTACATCATCGAAGCTGTAGCTAAGGTGAGGAAACTGATTAAAGGCTTTACTATCATAAGACTTGTAGTTCAAATGTTTGGAATGTGAAGTACTGTTGCAAAAATTCAATGGAGAGTGTTCTGGCATGATATGTAAAACAACAGTCTATCATGGCCTTTCTAATATGAATAAATCATTATAGCAGTGGATGAAACCTTGCGTAGACCATTTTTTCTAATACTGCTAAAAGGGAAGTTATGGTTATATTATTTTATGCAAACTAATATGGAAAAAATCTAGGATTATTTGGGAAAATATTGAATCAATTTGGTTGTTCAGGTCTTGAGGGCACCCATGCATCCTGTTGTAATTGCTGATTTCCCATTACCCTTTAGTGGTTCACTTGCCATAGTATCCCCATGGAATGTTTAAGTTGTAGCCAGTTAATGATGCTCTCTATCTGCCCATGGATAATTTCTGCTCGCCATTTCTAAACCTGAAGTTGTGTATTTTGTGGCCCAACTTGTAGATTATGTTTCTTTCTAGTTGTCATCTATGATATAGTTGTGGATCATTCATTCCCTACAGCACCATATCTCTTGCACTATTCATGTCTATATTGGCCAAGAACAAAGATGGTGTACCTTTTTTGAGTTGAAGTGTGGACATATTGCTACAATTATGAGAATTAGTTTTTTCCCTGATTGAAGCAATGGCCATTACAATATCCATTTTGACTATAATAATGGAGAGATAAAAAGTTACAATGCATTATTTGACAAATCACTGTTCTAATATAACAAGTTAATGTATTTATAAGATTATTAAATACAAACTTAATAGTTAAATGATCACATAACACCCTTTGTGACTGTCACGTAGGTACATGCATGGTATGTATGCATATATAACTATAATGTAACAGTAGTGTCAAAAGGGCCATTATGATGACTGTTATTCCAAACTATGGTTCTTTTATATATATTAGTACTTTCTGTATACTGTAGGCTATGGTTGCTGTGAAATAAACATTAAGCATACCAACTGTAGCTCTTGAGCACAAACTCCTATACTAAATGTCTAATCCAAGTATCTTATAAACGGTTGCATGTATATATTATCGAGAGTCCTAGGCATGTTAATTTCCTTATATTTAAACTATCATGGATTTTGATTCGATGGAATTATCTTTTCTTAATATATGTAGTCTAATACCTACATTTTTAGATTCTTAATTTTAGGAACTTTCTTACTGAAACACTATAGTATGCGTACTAAGAAGCTTATTTTTTTTCTATAGCTGGAGTCTGGCTAGCTTTCTGGAAATGCTTTGAGGAGTCCTTTTCACATCGAGTAAAGATCCTTTTAAGCTACTCTTTTGCTTACATGGACACATTCAAATTGGTGCTCCTATTCTTACTAATTTATAAATACATTGCTCCTTATAAGTTGATGTTTGTTAATGCATGCGAATTTCCAAATATTTGGGCATTGTGATTAGTGTGTCAGTCGCTAGTGTAGCACCTTATAAGTCTTTTATCTTAGCTAATATAGTTTTTAGAAATTCTTTTCCATCATCTATACTTGGAATCAAGATTCGCCATCTCAGTATCGGACCCCGTACCAGTATCATCCTATTATAATATCAGTATGTAGTACGGTACGAGATGGTGAGACATACCGAGTGTTAGTATAGTATGAAACTGTGTGTCAGTTTGGTACCAGTATGGCACAGTATGCCTGGTACAATACAATATTGACCAGTACGGCAAACCTAGCTTAGAACACATCATTTACTGTTCAGAATTCTACTACAAAGCGACCTGCAACCAGCAAAATTGTTATATTATTCCATAGTTAACTCTTTCACTTACATGGACTCTTGAGTCAATTTGGTGCTCCTATTCTTACTAATTTATATATACATCACACATCATAAATTGATGCTTGTTAATGCTATGCAGCTTTCCAAATTTTTGGGCATTACGATTAGGTTGCCAGCTGTTAGTATGGCACCCTGTAAGTTTTTTATCACTCAGCTAGCATAATTATAAAACTTATTCTTTTCCATCATCTACACTTGTAACACATAATTTACTGTTCAGAAATCTAGAACAAAGCCACCTGCAATCTGCCCCATTGTCAGATTATTCCTTAGTTAATGGCTCAGTGGGAAATATATTTCTGCAAATTTGTGAAAATAAGTTACTAGAATCAAGTTCTCCATCTGATTACTCTTCTCTCCATCTAATTACTCTTCTATAATGGCCGTCTATTAGTAAGCATTCCACATGAAATCTTTTATTGAATCATACAGAGAAAGTGAAACAAATTATGTTGTATTACTGTTTTTCAGAAAAGTTGGAAAATTTTCTTCCATTCCACAAACTCAAGTTTCATCATTTTCTGCTGATCGACTTGCTCTTTTAGGTATATCATTTTCCACAAACTATTACTTATTAAGAGCATGAAGTCAATGACTGTTGCAAAAACATGTTGAGCTGAAACTACCAAGTTTGCATTCTTGTGGCCCTGCCCTACAGTTCTCAAGGCCATGATCTCTTTATACTAAAAGAGAAACAATGATGAGTCAACTTATCATCCACATTGCTGACTGCAATTTAGGTTATGTGATTTGAATGCAAGTCTTGCGGACCTGCTATGTTGATTAATCAGATTGTAGTAGGTTTATCAGACTGGCACCTAATAGCTCTCAAAGATGAGCATCTAGATGTTAGTAGATGAATGGATTACATCAAATTTCCTATTTTGTCAAAAAATTAGGCTGACCAATCCTTCTTTAGTTAAGATCCTGATTCTGAGAATAACATGATCATGCGAATAAATGCTGAAGCTGGTGAGATATATTGCACACTTTTCAGGCAGTCATTGTAAAAAATGTCACAGAAACTTTATGCTTTTCTCTAAGCTTGTTAAACCATCGTTCTAAAACTCAGTTTCAGTTTTGGTTTTGAATCCCCAAGTAGAGTTTTGGTTTGAGCAATTTCGGCGATTTTTGTAGTTCTACTCCAAGTTTGGCAGCCTGAATAAAAGAATATCCAAAAAAAAAAAGGAAAATAAGAAAACAATAAAATAAATTAAGACAAGTTATTTCACAGCATTTTATTTTGTTTTTTTGTCATATGGAGCCAGATTTTGTACAATTTGGATAGTTGCGGCTGAAGTTTAATTTCGTTGATGCTTTAACACGTCAATTGTGTCATGATTGTACTAATATGTCTAGTAAAATACCAAACATCACACACTTATGCATAAACTAATAAGACAAGCATACAAGAACCTAAAATTGATATATATACAAGACACCACAACAGAAAAGAAGCAAACATATGAAAGTTTCCATCTTTAACTTACAAATTAAAAATAAATTATAAACGGTTTACTTTCAAGTTCATGTATTAGAAGTAAGTAAATCTATTTGTAGGTTGAACACTCAATGTCTCATACTGTCATCATGTGAAGGAAAATAAAAATTGAATTGGATATCAAACTCGAATCAAGTTTAAAATAAATCTAAAAGAAAATCTAGTACCTAATAATCATATGAATACGGTCCATGTTTTTAAGGATTTCAATATATTTTCTAAATAATCATCTCACATGCAATCATGTGAGACGTGGATTCGTGCCTGGTTTAAAAAAAGGTGAAAATTCATGCTATGCGTGTGATGTCTCGAAACTGAATCATCTTAAGTAAACCCCAAATTTAGATAATCACAAACTAAATTGCCTAGAGGAAACCCCAATTCTCGTAAATCCAAATAATCATTATTAACAGAGTTTTTAGAAAACTTTTTCCATGAAAGGACTCTCATATGAGAGAGCTTTTTATTTATGAAAAATCTCAAGAGTGATTGAAAGTTCCACCACACAAGCTATTAGTCCCTTTTCATTATTATTATTATTATTATTATTGTTGTTCTCCTTGAACTTGATTATAAACATTGATTTCATACAGAGAGAATTGAAGAGAATTTGCACTCTACCCAAGCTTAAAAATTGTTGGATTGGCTCATCAAATCTTACAATATTACACAGCATACAATATTATGCAGGTGTTTCTGTGGGCTGTGCTCTTATTCTCAGTTTATCTAACATTATTCCCGGCGGTGGGTCTAAAAGACTGCCTCCGGGAAAAATGCAAGAACCTCCGGGAAACAGCAAGTTGATCAAAGGCCTTCTGCTGATAACGCCGGTTAGTCTCGTCGCCGGCATTCTTAGTCTGCTTACATATTTTGTCATAAATGCGCAATGCAGGACATGGATCTGGGTGCAACTCTGGGACGCCAAGCTCCCTCTCTTGCTGCTCTTAGGAGTCTTATGTGGTATAATTGCCTTCCCAACGGACCTTCTTTATTTCACTTCGTGCCCTTCGTTGTCATCTGTGGCGTCACGGTTTTTTGGTTACCAATAACTAGGGTCTACTGTTCTGATAGAACTTTCTGAATGCAACCAGTGATGTCTTTGAGTTGGTTCTTGTTGTGATTAACTGCTGTGTATCCATGTTTGGGTTGGGGAATGATTGATCTTCTTTTGCGATATCCACTGTTGGATCCTCTCATGCAGAGATCTCAAAGCATTCAAACTTTATCTGCACAGATTTTGAAGCAAGTATTGCACGATCCAATAATGGATTGTGTATAGAAAGAAAATTTATTCTTTTGTGCGAAAGATACAACCCCTAATCATCCATGTTCTGTAATATAAATATAATATATAAATATATATTATTTTATATGTGTTGCTGGAAACTGGATCCGAGGATGACCGCGGACCAAGGAGGAGGAGCTCCGGCAGGGGATGCAGCAGCGACCTGTGTCCTTTGGGGGATCTGCAAGAAGCTGATGGCCGGGGGTTTCGGCGCCGGCCCTCCGATGCTTAAGTCAGAGGGGTTTTTTAGTAGAGCCAGCAGAGAGGCTACGTGAAAAGGAAAAAGAAGATCTCTCCCTGGAAAGAAGAAGTTCCCCATTTTTATAAGAGGGGTGTATAGGTTACCTGTGATGTAACTGTAGGAATTAATGTGTTACCGTCATAATTGGACGTGATCGTATGAATTAATGAGTTGCCGTAGATGGCCTGAGATTTTAGGCTGGCTGGAGGTCCGTTGAGATCGTGCTCATTTAATTGTTGACAATCGCTGAGGCGGAGATCGCGGGATTGGACCCTGGATGAGGAGGAGAGGGGTTTGATTTCCGATAGAGTGGAGGGGTCTGCTTTGTCCTTTGACTGGGTCTCCTTTGGGCTTGAGGTCGATCGGGCTCAGCTTAACCGAGATTAAGGCAGCAAGGATGCGAGCTCTGAGGTCGAGCGCGCTGAGGTCGGACGCCGTTGAGGTCCGGCATCTCGAGGTCGGGCGGCTCGAAGTCGAGCGCCTTGAGGTCGAGCACCTTGAGGTCGGGCGTCTTAAGGTCGGAAGCCTTGAGGGTTGCCGCCGTCGCGCTCGTCATCACGTGCCGGCGATATATCCACGTGTTTTAAGCAATCCATTTTTCTCCCAACAATATGTAATATAGATATAACATATATAATATATAATATTAGAGAAAAAAATTAGAGATAAGGGGACAAGTCAAAATCAGAGTGCATCCAAGGCCTGCGCCAAATAAGAAATCCAATCTGGAGAAATATCCTGGCGCTTTTTGAACCCCACAATCTCTAAAGCCAAGGAGCCACTTGATTTCCCCTGTACTCAAGGTAACACCTAGACCGAGCAAATTACAACCACACAAAAGAAACCGTCGGTTGAAGCATTTGTGGATCTCAAAAGATCAGTTATATACGGTTGCTTTCAGTGGTTGTGAATCTATTAAAGAACAAGAAAGTATAGTTTGTAGTCCACATCAGCGGAAAATTTGATGCCACATTGATTCCCTTTTTAGAGACTGTTCTCCTTCAGACAACCTAATGATTGGGTATTTGGATAGACCTGCTTCTTGGTACATTGGTGTCATGTAAAATATTGGTCTTGTACAGTTTTAGATATTTTGGGGCAATTAAGCGTTTCATAACCACTTGGACAGTTGTCTTTTGATTTTATAACATATTCCATTGATCATATAAATATCTTACAAGTTTGAAGTATGTCATTTAGGTTTTTTTTTTTTTTTAACTTGAAAGGCATATTCCTGAATCCTGATTGATACTTTTCTTGGATTGGCTTTGAATACTCTTTTTGTGATAATGCATCCAACCCATTTAATCAGAATGAGTTTTTTTTGGCTCAGGTCTAAATTTCACGGTTTGATCAATTGTATGTAGGCAATTCAACTTTGGTTTGGTCGAGTTGGTTTAAGGATGAACTAGTATGAGAGTTAATCATCGAAACAACAATTCATATTAGGCCGAGTGTCAGAACATTGGATGCAAGCCAACTTACCCTACTTTGCATAATATGCATATTGTTTCAAGCTACATTTGGGTGAAAGATTTTTAAGTTAGTTGAGGACTAATAGTCCCATATCAAAAAGTTAAAGAGTCTTTGTGGTGCTTATATACTTTTTGGCCTATTCATCTAAATATCAATTTTTTTAGTTAGGATCTTAAGATAGTATCAAAGCCCACTGATCCTTCTTGCCAACCGAAACCTCCATGATCTCATTTTCTAATCCATGCATTGCTCCTCATTTTGGGTTTCTAAATGATTGGGTTGTCAAATAGAATCTGAACAAAAGTTGGATATATTTCAAAATTTGTGACCTGAATTTTAAATAATTTGTTCAGATTTTAGATAGTTGGATATGTATCAAAGTTTATAACTTGAATTTTAAATGGCAAGGATATGAATCAATGGTTTGACACTACTCAAGTTATAAGGGTAGAGTTTTCTTTGATTAAAACAATTTAAATTAGGTTTAATCATGTTTTTTGAAAAAGAATTTTTTGAGCGGTTGATCATATTCTTGATAATAGTAGTAACTATTTAAATCATATTGAAAATTAGCAGATAAAGTTGTGGATGGATGAGATTTGTTAAATTATGTGGATCTACTAGAGATCGAGTCTTATAAAATACATTATTAAATTGATAATCTGAAATGACCCATGGATTGGTGCAAATTTAGAAGCCTCTAGGTGGATTGGATGTAGATCAAGATTTTGTACATTATCTTATCTTACTGGAGTGTAATCTGCCCTGATCCAACCAACTCATTGCACACTCAACTCAATAACAGACTAATTTTTTCGGGGTAATACCTAATAACCAACTCATGCTTCAATTATTTATTTATTTAATAAACACCGGATGTAGCTCGAATTATCAATTCTTTTGCAATGGCAGATGGAGAGGGGCAGCAGTATAATGAGATGAATGAGCCAGGGAAAAGAAAAGACAACAGAGTAAACCAAAGTGCCAATAGGGATGTTAAGCCAGAGTCAATTCAACATTCACCTTTTGGCAGTGAACAAGTTGTATCAAACGTTCAATCCCCCTTTCTGATCAGCGGAACTTTCCTTCAAAGTGGGAAAAAAAAAGATTCGTTGGATCCCACCTTATTCTCAAACCCAATGAATAGGGAAGGTATAGTAATGCTAACCCGATTTCCACTTCCCTTGCCCGCTTTTGCTCCGATGAAGGGTTGTCACGTTTGAGTTCTTTACATGTACGTATAATTTTAGCTCCCCCTCCTCCCAAAGTGGAGGTGCTAATGGGGCATGTACGTATAATATCTATTTATAGTGGCAACTCTGGTAGCTGGTTCTCCCCGAAATACGTTGAGGCGACTGGTGTTGATACTAGATATGGATCAACTGCTGGGTCTTGATCTAAGACTTATCTCCAAAGTATCCCAACCAATGTCTCCACCACATGGGTTACTGCTTCTCGATGATTTTTTTTTTCTCTACATAAAAATCTCGAGCATTGTGTTCCAATCCGCCGACCATCGCTCCTGCTCCAATCCTCAGGCGCCACGTCACGCACGTGGGTCCTAATAAAGATTTTTCCGATCGGGCCGCTAAATCCACCCCGCACACCATAGATTCACCGTGTCGGTGAAAATGTCGGCTCTCCCCGATTCCATCCACCGGTCGAACGCCAGACCCCAACGCGTCGTTTCCTCGAAGCCCACGGGAATCTTTTCTTCTCAAATTTTTTATTGCAAGTGGATCTTCTCCCCCATCGCCATGGCTCCACGCCTCCCCTTCTCCTTCCAGAACTCTCCACCCCATTGACACCTCCCGATCCCACTTGCATCCGTCTAGAAGCTTCTGCTCTCAACTATTTAATCCTCTCCGCTCCTCTGCGTTCCTCTTTTTTCATTTAATCCAGAAAGTTGATTCCATTTCTAAACATACTCTTATCGACTCGTAGCTCCAAAGAAGAAGGAAGAAAAATCTCATCTTTTCCTTATTTCTTCTTCGAATCCACTTCTCTGTTCTTCCTCACCGTCATCTTTGGGGGCATCCAATTCGTCCTCCTTGTTCTCACCAGTGACCCATTTGTTCGAACTCCTGTGCCAATATAAACATCCGATTTTTTTTTCGTTCCTTTGCATCAGTATACATCAGTGTTCACCGTCTCCGTTTTGCATTCATGGTGCTTTTCTTTGATTTTTGCTGAAAATCTCTTCTAATTTGTTGATTAGTTGGCATTTCTTGCATCAAGATCCAATCTTGCTGTGATTTTTTTTTTTTATTTGATCTTTGTGTGGGCTATGGATCCAGTGCTCAATATAGTGAAGGAGGAGTACCTGGAGGCAGAGGCGATCTCGTCTCGCCTTGAGGACCCTCCGATGGAGGCTCCCCGGCCGATGGAGGGGCTGCACGAAGTCGGGCCGCCGCCTTTCCTCAACAAGACCTATGACATGGTTGATGACCCGATGACCGATCGAGTGATCTCGTGGAGCTCGACGAACAATAGCTTTGTGGTGTGGGATCCGGCCACGTTCGCCATGACTCTGCTTCCAAGATACTTCAAACACGGCAATTTCTCTAGCTTTGTGAGACAGCTCAACACATATGTAAGTGTTTGAAGCAATGCCCGTATGAGTTTTAATATCACGTTTTCTTTTGATTAAAAGTAGGAAATATTGGAGATGTAAGCACGGGGATGGTTCTTCTTTTAGTCGTTGCTTGCTTAGCATTTGATCTTTGTTTTTCCTCTGCTATGCGAGATGGAATATTGTTTTTTTTTTTTTTTTTTTTAAATGTTTAGGAAGCAAGTGAGAGAGCAATTTAGGACATTACACTTCTGACATTCTAACTTTTTTTCTATAAATGTTGCTATTAGGAAACAAACATTCTCTTTTCAATTATGTCATTTTGCAGGACTCTCTTAGGGGATGAGCAATGAGAACCATGTTGCCAAGACAAAAATGTTTATTTATGCAGTGGTTGTGTTCCTATTTCACTGTTCTTCTTTCTTCTGCCATCTTAATTCCGTGAAAATATTTTTCTTGTTTCTGTTCTTGTGAGCACTTTGGTGATGATAAGGCTAATGCCATCACTGACAGAAATAATATAAAGTGGATAAAGTCCATGTGTGCAAAATTGATGTATCAATTTTTGTTCTGATGTGTTTTCATGAATTCTTCTCTGTAGCTACCCAGAACAAGCAAACTAGAACAAGCAAAAGAAGCAGAATGTTCTGCCCTAGCAGGTCCCTGTGAACACCATCCAAGAATACTCTGTAGTACAGTTATTTGTTTGCTTGTTGGTTATTGCAATACATTTAATTTCTTCTATTCAGTAATTTTTCACTTGCCCAATTATGCAAATGAATGTAATCGAACAATCTATTTCTTTACACTAAATATAGAAAATGAAGGAGAAGAAAGAAGAAAGAAGAAAGAAGAAGAAAAGAGAATGCATTATCGCTGCGAAGGTAATAGTTCTGGTAGTCTACTCATTGTCAGTGCATTGTTCCATCTGGGTCTTCTTCAAGTCCCACTCTGCACCAAGCTAGTTAATATAATCCCTATTTTATCTCTTAGGCTTATTGCCGATTCTAAGCTCATCTTTCTTAAAATAAAGGTCAAGAAAGTAGCATTTTTTATATTCCTGATTTTTTATCAATCTCTAAACATTTTTATGGACCTTGTATAAAGTTATATTTCTATATGTATTGTAGCCTTTTAATAATGGTTTTTCTTTGTAACAATTTCTCTTGGTACACGTTTAACTTCAAGTTACTGCCAATATCTGACAATGAGCCTATTGTTCACTCAGGGTTTCAGAAAAGTGGATCCAGATACATGGGAATTTGCAAATGAAGGGTTTCTCAGAGGACAGAGGCATCTCCTCAAGACAATCAAGAGAAGGAAGCCGCCCGCCTACCCTAACCCAAGGCAGCAAAATCTTGATCCATGTCTTGAGGTGGGGCGCTTCGGATTTGATGGAGAAATCGACAGGTTAAAACGTGACAAGAACATCTTAATGGCTGAGGTGGTGAAGTTAAGGCAAGAGCTGCAGACCACACAAGCTCATCTCCAAGCTATGGAAGACAGGCTACATGGTGCAGAGCAAAAGCAGCAACAAATGATGGGCTTCTTAGCAAGAGCGGTGCAGAGCCCTGACTTCTTACAGCAATTGGTGCAGCAGCAGGAGAGAAGAAAAGAGCTCGAAGAAGCCATTTCTAAGAAAAGGCGCCGACCTATAGATAGAGTGCCTTATCATTATGAGGGAGAACCAAGTGAGAGCCAGGATTTTGAGGCACCATTTGGAATTGAAGCAGAAGAAATGGGTAGCCTTTACGGGCCCGAAGTCTCTGAGTTGGAAAGTTTGGCACTGGAAATTCAGGGCCTAAGGAAGAGTAAGGAGGAGGAGGAGGAGGAGGAACCTGAAGATAAACAAGGAGGAGGAGGTGAGGAGCTGAATGATGATTTCTGGGAGGAGCTGTTGAACGAAGGGATTGGAGAGAAAAAGGATGGATCAGAGGGATGCGATGATCCAGATGATGTCAATGTCTTGGCTGAGAAATTGGGTTACCTGAGTTCTAGCAGCCCAAAATAGATAGCTAAACATTTTATCCTTGTAATTTTCGTTTACCTCTTTTTTTTTTTTGACTTGATACATTATTTCGATGTGTTGTGATATCTGCATGTTCTGCTATCGTAATGTGATTTTGTGACAATCCATGTTGTTCATTTTGTCTGTTGGCAGGAGCTGAGATAGCTAGTAGCTTTAGATCAAGGAGGAGACAGAATCCAAACATCATATTCTTGATAATCAACAATCCATTCTCTCACATTTAACCACTTTTTATTCAAATATATTTGTCTTTTTCTCATTTGATTAAACCTTTTAATGTTCTCTGAGCAGATTTGCAGACAACATGCATGTGCATTCAAGTAAGTGGGGAAACTTGCATCTTCAGGGATCTGAAGGTATTGGCGTTGCTTATAAACCAATTGTTTCCTTAAATTTTATGATGGAATGATCTAATAACTCTCTGCTAATTGTAACGTAAGCTTTTTTTCTGTTGGTGTTTGGTATTGATATAGGTCTTTACCTTTTGCAAGTCTTTGTTGAAGATCTCCAGGTTTGTTTGCATGTTGATGTGGGATTGAAGCTTACTGATCTTAGTTTGAGTCTTGTGGATAAGGGGCCATGTCTGTTATATCGCGAAGATGTAACATGTAGCCATCGGAATTGGCCAGCTAATGGAGGATTGTTTTGTTTATTTTAGTTGTACTGCACTGAGCTGCTGAATTGCTTGAGTTGTCTCCTCCTTTTATCTTCGTCTCTCTGTGTCTTTGAGTTTTTTGTTTAATATTGAATTTAGAGAATTTAAGCTGGCCACCAATGGTTTACAGATCAAGTAGCCCTGAGGATATGTACCTTTTAAGTAAATTATTTGTTCATTTTGCTGACAAAATCTCTGTGTTCTTGTAGCATTGCCAGGATTGGAGTATTTTCAGTTCAAAACTTCATATTTTTTGCCTTTCCACGTACAGTTGACTTGATGTTGCTGATTCTGATGAAGTGTATAGCAGGTTGTATAGGCCATATTTGGGAATACTGCTGGTGGAAGTGTTTTCGTCAATAAGAGTTTTAAATGCGGAGCTTTTTCTAGTAAAACTTTTAACAAAAATTATTTCTATTTGTAACTACATTTCTAAGTTATTGTAAAATTTTAATACGGAATATTTTGCAAAATTTTAAAAGAAAATTGTTTTGATTCTTGAATAATTTTTTAGGTGTGAATGGTGCCTGTATGGTTTCCGGTAAACTATTTGCCGAGCTAGCAAATGAATGTTTTATTGACTGATATCTAAATTTGCCGTTTGTCGTCTTGTTTATCATCTTGTTTTTAACTCACAGATATAGACGTTGTAGCTTAAAGAAGCTAGGCTTTCTGATATGTTTAAACTCATCACTAAAAAGAAACTAAAGGTGCTTTGCGAGGTAATGTTAAAGTTATGTACAAAGACATAAACGGTCGAAGTCTTCGTCCAAAACGAGGGGTGGGATTTTGTATAAGTAGAATGAGGAGGCTAGTCAACTAGCCTTATACTGAGAATTATATAACAAGTAGTAATAAATTGATATTATATCACTAGATTGAGAAAGAAACTCATATCTAGCAAAAATGATGGAGTCTCAGCGGTTGCACCTATGCATTATGATGTATGCTCGGTGGTAAATACATGGCTGCTAATGGACCAGAAGTGGCCTAAACAAATCTAAAATTTTCAATAGATCTAGGTTAGAACAATAAAAACTCAGACCAGAGGTTAGGTCGTTAATGCATGATCGTAGACGCACTTAAAGTTGAAACAAATGACTATAGAGTTGAAACAAATGTCACGCACCCTATATTTGATGTCTGATGTGCTCTGTGACGTTTTTTTCTTTTTGGGAACGAGGACTGGCTAAAATTTGGTTGAGCATGGAACTAAACCTAGGTCACTACACTAGCTCAACCAATTGGTATTCTCTTCACTTTCACCCTTGTTGAGAGATTGAATAATGCTGAGATGCTGAGAAAGAGAAGTAGAGGTAACATAATTATAATTCCGTGTTGATGCTCATATTCTTATAGAAGCTAAATCTCAGTGAAAGGAAGGAGAGACAAATAAGAAATATTTCTTCTCAAGAGAAATGTATAAACAATTCCCCAAATGCTGCATGGATTGGTTACATGTAGGACATGTTCTATGAAAAAATGGGAGGATTGACAATTCCAGAAACAATTGCCAGATCAGTCCTTCGAGTTTTTAAGGAAGATCACAAGCAAACAAGTACCCAAATATCAGCTAAACATCAACGAGAAATACTATAAATAGATTCAAAATTAAAATGTTGAGAAGAGAATTTGGAATGGGCTTCTTTATAGGCTTTTCTTGGGCCTAAGCCATGAAAACTCCATTATAATTCTACCATGTTTGGAGAGCGCTTGCCTGCAAGTTCATGACTTTTTAAAAGATCCCTTGTGTTGAATGTGATAAAAATGTTATGATCTCTTAGAAACTCAATCTTGTAGGCATTCACTTCAGTCCTGAGAATTTTAAATGGTCCATCGGTTTTTTGCTTGAGATTGCTATGACAGCCTAATGGGAAGTGTTTTTAGCAAAAATAAGTCTATACTAAATCCCTTTCTTTGAAGGCCTTAGGTTTCTGTGCTTGCTAGCAGTGTCATGGCACTTCTGATCATGCTTCTCAATTTGGGCTGGTACTTGTTTATAAAGCTTTTGGATGTTCTTGGCTTTTTTTTTTTTAATCTTTACTAAAATGATGAGTAAGTAGTATGAATAGGAGTTAAGTTCAATGAGTTAACAGAATTCAGCCTATAGATCACATGGAAAGGGCTAATACAGGTAGTTTAGTTAGATGGTGACCGGTGCTGGTAAACTCATCTTAATCCAAAGACTTCATTGATGAATATTCATACTTACTAAGCTCCTTAAGAGATTATTCATGCTCCTATTGACAAAGTCTATTTGTCCATCTGTTTGTGTGATGTGAGGAGCTAAATTGGAGAGTAGTGCCAAGCTTCCTCCAAGGAGTACGCCTAAAATGACCGGCATATTTGCGATCACAGTAGGAAGCGATTGTTTTCGTTATACGATTAAGTTTGACAATCTTTAAAAAGTAAAGCTCGGAAGCATGAGAAACATCTAAGGTTATATTCTAAGGTGTAAAATGAGCTTTAGAGAAGCAATCGATAACCTCTATCGTAAAGTCTTTTGTTTTTTTTAGTGCAAGGTGAGCCTAAGATATAGTCTAGGTTCATTGCCCCCCAAGTGTTAGTATGCAGTGACCAATATTCTGAGCATGATCTTTGATTAGGTAACAAGTCCTTTAGTTATGTGAAAAGTCATACATTTTTAATGTAATATGTGAAACCTCGAGGTCTATGTGGCCAACCTTTTTTTTATTTTTCTTTTGAAGAATAGTCATATTTTTGCCCCGGTCAAAATATTCACAAGTCCACTTTTGTTAGCTAAATAGCATGAGATGGTGAATGTTTGAGAATACATAAAAGATTATTCTTGGAGAGATAGCCATTACGATGAATGAAGTGAGAATAAGGCCCTGTAGGATATTTCTCCTAAATTCTACCAAAATAAGAATTATCCTTATAACACCAAAGACTGTCACTTGCATGGAAACAAGCAAGAAATGTCTTCAGCTCAATGCATTAGCCATTTTTAAGGATTCTTAATCTAAAATGGGGTTGAAAATAGATCAAATACAGATCGGATATCAGTATATCCATATCCATATTTATTTATGATGGGGGGCAAAATAGATCGTCTAGACCACCACAAAAGAGCCACCCAATTTCGGGCCAATAGACACCAACGCCGACCAGACGTGTCCTCGGTCCGGCCCTGAATCAGCCTGACCTCTGGCTCCACCGAAAGCTCCTTCCACCTCTTGTATTCATCGACTCGCCCAACCAAGTTCGGAGTGCCTCCTGTATTCGCTAACTCGCCCGATTAAGTTCGAAGCGCCTCCTGTATTTGCCGACTCACCCAACCAAGTTCGGAGCGCTTCCTGTATTCGCTAACTCGCCCCGACCGAGCTCGGGGTGCCTTCTCTAGTAATACGCTCCGATCCTTGAGCTCGGGGTGCTCCACTGAGCACACCTCGGAACTCGAGATGCAAGGCCGACCTTAGCACCAGTCTAGCCGACCTCGCCAAATGCCTGATGTGACCTCTCGACGAGCTCGACCTCACCAACGGCCGCACCCATGTGCGTGCCCACACTCTCCTACGTGGTCGTACATTGCGACGCCACTATGCCACATTTTGCTCGCTAGCCCACGACAGCCAAAAGACAGCATCGTGCTACTCCGGCCATACCCTGCTATGACTGTCAATGCCTTACCGTTCTCAGGAACGGACTCCACCGCGTGCCACAAGCGAGCTCTGGCTGCGCGCCACTTCCACTAATGATAGGAACGGGCCATACCTCTGCCACCTAAGCATCCTTACCGGGACTATAAAAAATCCCAACAGGTAACACCTAAGGGACTTTTTAGCTAGACCTACTAAGCTCCACTTTAACTTGATAGTCGGAGGGCCCTCATCGGAAACACCAGTGAGGCTTTATGCAGGTACACCATCGAATGCAGCAGGTGGCTCTCCTTGTCTTCCTCTGCACTCCGGCAGCTCTTCGACTCCTCCAGCATGGTCACCCTCGGGCCAGATTTGAACCACAATATTTTTGGCGCTAGAGGAAGGGCCTGAGTCATGGTCATGATGCTAAGGAGTAACAGAGCTTCGAACGCATCGAGCAGCCAGGTACCAGTGCCCGGCCACTCCCTTAAAAGTCCACCCCCTGCAGCGCCCGCACCAATGAACCAGATCCCTCAAGTCCAGCCAGAGCAGTTTTACTTGCTCGCCCAGCAAGTCCAAGCTCTCATCATGGTTGTTCAAAACCTTCAGCAGATAGGAGCCTCATCTCTCACCGAGCTCGACAGAAAAGTCGAGGAAGTGGGGCGACAAGTCCAGATGCTTCTGGATCGAGTTGCGGAGTGCCATAAGGGGCGCCACCGATCGAGGAGCAGATCCCCCCGAAGGTCTGGTAAATATGTTCCCCTCGGTTTCGCAGAGTACACTCTCCCCATGTCCTTCCGGACAGAGATCTTCATGGAAATTGAGGGTCGTGGCTACCTCCAACCTCCACCGAAAATACGACCGTCAGGGACATGGAAGCGCTCAGACAGATACTACCGCTTCCACAAGAATCACACTCATGACACGGAAGATTGCTACCAGCTCCGTGATAAGATTGAAGCCATTGTCCGCCGAGGCCTGCTGAGTCGGTTTGTCCGCGGTCACCCAATAGGATGGGAACCAAAAAATGGGAGGGTACTGCATTGGGCAGAAGACGATCCAAAAAGCGAAGGTGGATCCGGCCGGTAAGAATTTTACATGGTCGTTCGTGTCTCTTGGTTAAACTCGAACCCATTCTAAACGATTCATCCATTTTTCAACTAGTTTCAAACATAGCCCGAAGCTGTCCAACGGGCCCGACGACAATTGCCCCAGTGCGGACACCATCAATACTGCCCCTCCGCATGCATGCTAGCGGCTTCCTGGCTTCGGAGGGTAGGGACGAGGCCGCACCTCCATTAGCCCGGGTTCGACGACCCGGGATGTAAGCTACAACCCCCGGACGAGACCTTAGCCCCTCCAGGTCAGGATTTTTAAATTCCAGAATGTGTCAATTAATAAAATTATCCTCTGGGATTTCTCCAAACCATCTCTGAAACTTCCTAATGGGCTCGACGCGCTCCGATCGCCCCCGCATCACGAGTTATATATTAACAAATCGACAAAGTCGTCCCTCGAGCTCAGCTCGGAATGTCCTGCAATATCGATCGAAAGCCAAAGAGCCTCGCGACTGTAGGATCTAGCGACAAAGTCGTCTCTCGAGCTCGGCTCGGAATGTCCTGCAATATCGATCGAAAGCCAAAGGGCATCGCGACTGTAGGATATATCGACAAAGTCGTCTCTCAAGCTCGACTCAGGATGCCTTGCAACATCGATCGAGAGCCAAAGAGCCTCACGACTGCAGGATCTATTTACAAAGTCGTCCTATGAGCTCGGCTCGGGACGCCCTGTAGCATCGATCAAGAGCCAAAGGACTTCGCGACTGCAGGATCTGTCTATAAAGTTGTCCATCGAGCTTGGCTCGGGACATCCTGTAGCATCGATCGAGAGCCAAAGGGTCTCGCGACAGCAGGACTTATTAACAAAGTCGTCCCTCGAGCTCGACTCAAGATGCCCTGCAGCATCGATTGAGAGCCAAAGGGCCTCGTGACTGCAGAATCTGTCTATAAAGTCGTCCCTTGAGCTCGGCTCGGAACACCCTGCAACATCAATCGAGAGCCAAAAGGGCCTTGCGACTGTAAGATCTGTCTATAAAATCATCCCTCGAGCTCGACTTGGGAAGTCCTGGAGCATCCATTGAGAGCCAAAAGGTCTCGCAACTGCAGGATCTATCTACAAAGTCGTCCCTCGTGCTCGGCTCGGGACACCTTCCAGCATCGATTGGGAGCCAAAGGGCCTCGCGACTGCAAGATCTATCTATAAGTATGCCCCTGATCTGAGTGGGGGGCGCCCTGCGGTATCAACAGGAAGCCGTTGAAGAGCACCCCCATCCGCAGTATTTTACAAGTGCGCCCCTGATCTGAGTGGGGGGCGCCCTGCAGCATCAATGGGGAGCCGTTGAAGAGAACCCCCATCCGTTGTATTCTACAAGTGCGCCCCTGATCTGAGTGGGGGGCACCCTACAGCATCACCGGAGAGCCATTGAAAAGCACCCCCGTCCGCAGTATTTTCGAGCTGGTGTCAACCCTTGGGCGGATTTCTATTCTCGAGCTGGCCTCGAGCTATTCCCGAGCTGGTGTCAACCCTCGGGCGGATTTTCATTTTCGAGCTGGTCTCGAGCTATTCCCGAGCTGGTGTCAACCCTCAGGCGGATTTCTATTCTCGAGTTGGTCTCGACCTATTTTCGAGCTGGTGTCAACCCTCGGGCGGACTTCTATTTTCGAGTTAGTGTCAACCCTCGGGCAGATTTCTATTCTCGAGCTGGTCTTAAGCTATTCACGAGCTGGTGTCAACCCTCGAGCGGATTTCTATTCTCGAGCTAGTATCAACCCTCGGATGGATTTCTATTCTCAAGCTGGTGTCAACCCTCGAGCAGATTTTTATTCTCGAGCTGGTCTTGAGCTATTCCCAAGCTGGTGTCAACCCTCGGGCGGATTTATATTTTCAAGCTGGTCTTGAGCTATTCCGAAGCAAGTGTGAACCCTCGGGTGGATTTCTATTCTCGAGCTAGTGTCAACCCTCGAGTGGATTTCTATTCTCGAGCTGGTCTCGAGCTATTCCCGAGCTGGTGTCAATCCTCCGACGGATTTCTAGTCGGTTCTCCTCCTTCGCCAACATCGCCCTTTTGAGCCGAGCTTAAAGTGGCATACGATATCAAACAAAGGGCTGCAAGCTCGTTCTACTGAAGGATTATCTCCAAGATGAAAGTAAATGCCGAGCATAAGGATCGACAAATACCCAACATAGCTCTTGCTATGCAAGATAGGCCCGGACCTAAGCTACGTAGTTCGAATTTTGATAACCGGACACAAAGCAAAACGAGCTCAAATACTTGGTCAAGGGCACGACATGCCGAAAGGAATGCATACTCTATTGATGCCAAAAAAGGCCAAGGGTCAAGTATAAGGGAACCCGACCTTGAGGTCGGGTTGAATACAAAAGGCCCAGGCGGCCGACTTCACAAAAAGATAAAAATAAAAACTAGTCGACCTGAACGACCTCCACATTAGCATCAGGGGCGGCTTCTGTTCCATTAGCATCCTCAGGAGCAGCGCCCACACTGGCCTCGAAGGCGATTTCAGATTTGATGCCAGCCTCAAGAACGACCTCTAATTCCATCTCAGTGGATACTTCGGGGACGACATCCGGCCTGACTTCAGCAATGGCCTCTGCGGCACCCCCAACCACTTCAGCAGCTTCGTCCAGACTCAGTTTAAGATTACTAAGGTCGGATCCATGTGGCTAAGGTGAAGCGATCGATGTAGTCTTTCAGGGGTTCTCCTTTCCTCTGCTTAATGGCGAAGAGGGAGTCTGAGATTCGGAGCTGACGCCGGCTGGCAGCAAAATGAGTGGTAAGTTACCTTCCAAATTGCTCGAAGGAGAGGATCGAGCTGGGCTTCAACCCGGAGAACCAAAGGCGAACTGCTTTGCAGAGGGTCACCGGGAAGGCCCTGCAAAGTAGAGCGTCTGTGGCTTCTTGGAGAGCCATGAGAGTCTTGTAGCTCTCCAGATGATCCAAAGGATCAGATGAGCCATTGTATGGCTCTATTAGTGGCATCTTGAACCTCTGAGGAATCGGCTCATCAGCGATCGATTGAGAAAATGGAGACTCGATCGTGAAGTCGACGTCAAGGTCGCGCTTAGGAGCTTGGTCTCGGAGCGTTTGGATTTGTCGTTCTAATTCCTCGACCTTTCTATTGAGTCTGGGTGGGTTTGTCGTCGCCTGTGGTTGACGGGACCTCTTCGGCTCTTGGTCGATGCTACAGGTGGCCCAACATGAGGCAGACCCTGCCTCCGATAGGTGCTCCCGCGACCGAGACGTCAGGCTTCAGCGCCGGCTTTCAAGGTAACGACGGCGCAACGAGCTCTCTTGGCTTGGGGATCGGGCTTGACGGGGGCTTCGATGGTAGCGAGGCCCTCGTTCGTCCATCGTGTGCTGCCTGGCCGGAGAGCGATGCTGCGGGTAGCATCAAACTACTCTGGCTGGACTGGAGGGGCCTGGACTGCTGGTCGAGGTGCTGTAGGGGGTGGATTTTGAAGAAAGTGGCCGGGTGGTGAGACTCGACTGCTTGATGCATTTGGAGCTCTGTGACTCCTTAGCCTCATGATCACAACTCAGACCCTTCCTCTAATGCCAGATATGTTGTCGTTCAAATCTGGCGCGAGGGTAACCACACCGGAGGAGTCGAGGGAGCCGCCAAGGCATCAGGAAAGAGGGCAAGGTCCGCCACCCGCATGTCGGAGTACCTGCACAAAGCCTCATCGGTGTTTTCCGGTGAGGGCCCTTCGACGATCAAGTTAGGAAGGTGTAGATTTGGTTTTTCTAAAAAAGAATCCCCTTGCTGTTACTTGACAAGGCTATTTATAGTCTCGGTTGAGAGGCAAAGGTGGCGGAGGCATTATCTGCCTTCATCATATGAGGGATGGCTCTGAGCCGGATAGCGCGCAGCTAGAGCTAGCCGGTGGCGTGCGGTGCCCCCTATTCCTGAAAATGGTAAGGCGTTGATAGACGTAACAGGGTATGGCGGAAGTAGTCATAGAGTTGTCCTTTGACTGTCGTGGGCCAGCTAGTGAAGCGTGGCATAGTGGCATTGCAACGTACGGCTAGGTAGGAAGGTGTGAATGCGCACATAGGTGCAGCCATTGGTGAGGGCAAGCATGCCGAGAGGTCGCATCATGCGTTCGATCGGGTCGGCTTAACAGGTAGTGTGGTTAGCCCAGTACCTTGGATTTCGAGGTGCGCCAGGCGGGGTGCTCTGAGTTCAAGGGTTGAGGCATGCTACTGAAGAGAACATTCTGGACTTAGTTGGGCGAGTCGGCGGGTACAAAAGGTCGGAGGAGCTTTCAGCGGAGTCCGAGGTCGGGCCGATTCTAGGCCGGACCGAGGACACGTCTGGTCGGCGTCGGTGCTTATTTGGCCGAAAATGGGTGGCCCTTTTGTTGTGGGCTAGACGATCCATTTCGCCCCCCATCAAGTATTATCCAAATATTATGCATGCTAAATTCAATCTTTCTCAAAATTAAATTTATGTTCATAAATTCAAATTCTTTCAAATCATCAAGTTCATCTCACCAACCATAAGCTATGACCATATTTTTTTTTGGCAGGGTCATGATACCGCATATCTTCTTGCAGTGTATCGTGCATTATCTTGCAGCAAAGTCCTTTTATATGCTTACGGTATGTTGCACATCTTCTTGCGACATAAACTTTTCAAGATAAATCAAGTGTCAATGTATTAGCTCCCTTTGGTAGGATTCTTAACATAGTCAAGCTAAAAATTTAAAACAATCATGTAGTTCATATCTCAGTTTAACAAAAAAATAAAAAATAATACAATATCAAAATCAATTGAACGAGTTCAATATTTCTAACCATGCATTATCATAATATTCCAAAATAAAGCACATTTAGTCATAAAATAACGTCCATCAAATTCATGCACTATGAATAGTATGATTCAAATTTATTAATATAATAATCTTATAATTTTTATAAATCTAGAAAAAAGACAACATTACTTATCTTGCAAGCGAAATAAAACTACAAATGCAATTAATTTTTATGATCGCTTTTAGAACGTATGATTCTGGCGAGGGCTCAACTGAAATCTCCGGCGAATACCTTGAGTAAAGACCATTTGATACCAAAAGGAGAAGAAGAAGGAACCCATGATGGTCTAGTGGTGGTGATTGGCAAAACTTGTTGGCGGTGAGGCGAAAGATGCATGAGGATCTTTAAATATCCGTTGGAGGCTAAGTTTCCTATCTTTTATAGAAAATCCGAATGGAGGAGTCCGTCTTCTATTCCAAATCAAACAAAGCTCCATCCTTTTTTTTTCATCTTCCATTCCTATTTGAATAGGGCTTTATATATCTTTTTTTTTTATATCGTTTCCTACTCCAACTCTTATATCTGAGCCGATGAAGCAGACTAGGCCCAATTTCTTATTAGATGGGTTGGGTGCTACATAATTAGTATTAAGTAAGTTGATATAGATACGGAATAAATTAGCAAATTAAATATTCAAGGGAATTTTTCATCTATACTATTTTTAGTATTAAAATAGTTTAGCTTTTCTTGCATGAGTGTCACTGTATCCAGAGCCTCCTCACATGTGCAAGTGTTATCTAACTAAATATAATAGTTAAAATTTTTATAGCCATCATGATACATTCAACATTAAGATATCAACTCTTGAATACTTGCAAAGAATCTCTTAATAAATAGATGCCATGAAAACCATATTAAGGCTAAACATAAAACCTTTTTATAGCGTCAGTTTTAATATGATATGTTCTCACATTTCTAGACACTCTTTTTAGGGTGTGCAAATATTATGACATTAGGAATAATAGGAATATCAAAATGTAGAATCATTTGTACAAATTTTTATGGTAGAAAACAAATATTAACAATATGAAAGTGCATCCTACAATTTTCTAGTGAACATACTTCTCGTTTTGGTGAAAAGGATTAGTGCAGTTCACAACCAAGAAGATTATTCCCCAATGAAAATTATAGATCTTGAACTAATTTGTTTTATGAGATTAATGAAATCAAGGTATTGTTAGTAAGGCATTATGACAATAAGATCAATCTATGCACACGGCCCTACTCTTTCTTGTACAATTGCAATAGCTATGATTGAGCTTTTATTAAAGACTTTTCATGACCCATATCTTGAGTGAAGGTAAGGAATCCTATTCCCTTAAATACATTTATTTACGCAAGCCACTTCTCTAAATAGAAATAAAACTCTCTCTGTCGAGCAACTGTGCGCGCATTTTTTTTTTTTTTGTAAGCTGGATCATCATATTGTTCTACAATGAATACATCCAAAAAGACAGAAAAGAGAGAGAGATGGAGAGGGGGTGGTGAGGACATATAGTTATCATACATACAGCCACCAGAATGTTGCACAACATAGGAGGCGACCCAATCAGCAATCTCATTTGACTCTTGCTAAATATGGGTGATCTGGGAGGCTATCCAGTTCCTCAACAACTTGTGGATATTCTGCAATATATAGTGAGTGCTCATCGCCTGCCCTGACGTGGCTTAGGATCCACCTAATTACTTTGCCTAGTCCCCTTTCAGGTGAATTCAATCCGTCCTCACGATGAGCCGCGCAAGGGTAATCTTCTCTCGTACAGCTTTGAGCTCAACTTTAGAAACAGAAACAGCGTAGAGCCGACTGTCTCCTGCTGCACATTCTGAGAGTCAGTAGTGTACATTTTTTAAGAGGAAGATACTCTCTTGCACTTTTACAACGGCACCATAAACATAAACATGCACTGAATAATAAAAGCAAGATGTCTGATGACCGAAACAAAAGAGAATCCCAATGTCCCATTGAAAAGATTGAAAGACAATGAAACCAGCAAATCCATGCATATGAACTGATGTCCAATCTATGAGCTAGCAGCTACTAAGATCTTAGCAAAGAAAAAGGATGTGTGGTTGCAAAAGGAAACCTCGGGTTAATGGGTAAGTGAGGGCATCAATCAATGGGTCAATCATGCTTGTGGTGGGCTACCAAAAAAAAGCATGTGGATGCGAGTCTGATCTGCTTTTAACCCCTTTCCAAAGCTTGCTAATCCTCCCTTAAGCTCCCAGGTAAACAAATACTTCTTTCTAAAAACACCCCCATCCAATCAAGTCCCTTTTACAAAACATAAAGTCTCAAAAATGCTTGAAACAAATGGTGGGATTCCTGGCCTTGGGAGGCCGAACCTCATCTACATTTTACTTTGTGCACCTCTCTCTCCCTCTCTCCCTCTCTCTCTCTCTCTCTCTCTCTCTCTCTCTCTCTCTCTCTCTCACACACACACACACACACACACACTAACACAGAGAGAGAGAGAGTGGCCCTTTTCTGCACTCACTGGTTTCTTTTGCTTTCTGGGTCTTTCTCTAATTTGCCAGCCCTTCTCTCCCAAGTCTCCAACAGCAATAATAGCTCGGTCTCATAGCAGAAAAAGAAAGCTCACCACCTTCAGGACCGAGTTCCTAAAATCTCTCGGTGCTATCCCTTTCAGCACAAGAGAGAGAAAGGGAGTCGAATTATGGAAGAGTACTCTTTCCACACCTCGAAATTAAACCCTTTTATTTGTTTGAAATTTGATTGCATGCGTTTGAGAGCACATGGAAAGAGATGTTCGCTGATTTGAGCTGCAGGACTGCAAATCATAAGAATTTTGATATTACCACTCTTCCAATGGTGCCTTTTTCAGGTACCATCCATCACGAAGTGTCTCCTGCGCCGTTCCATGAAGTGACAAGATAAAGTCAAGTCAAGTTTTTATTCTCTCCACTCCTCTCATACACGCACAGTCTCTCTCTGCGTCTGTCTCTCCTCAAGGAGCTTTAGGCCTAGAGATAAGAACAAAGAAGAAACCAGATACTACTGTTTGAGCCCTTTTTCTTCCAGCACAGGTGAAAGAAAACGAACAAAAAAAAGAAAAGCTTCCCATGTTCCCATCGGGCACCATGTCCAACTCCACCTCCATGTCTGAAGAAGCCAGTGTTTCTTCTGATATCAGAGCCCATGACTACAATAATAGTTTGAGCTCTCTGTGCGCACCCATATCTCCTCTGTATCGTCAACAACAGCAACAAGAACCACAACCAAAGGCTAAGAAGAAGAGAAGCCAGCCTGGGAACCCAGGTAGGAAGGATCTCCTCCATTTTTTTCTTTTAATTTACTCATACAAAAGGATAAATTCTCGTGAAAGAAGGAAAAAAAATAAAGAATATGGTTGTTTTGTAAGTTCTAATTTTATTGATGTCGGAGTTTCTCACAAAACCATTTTGTTGGTGTTGGCTATAGACCCAGATGCTGAAGTGATTGCTTTGTCCCCAAAGACCCTGATGGCTACCAATAGATTTGTGTGTGAGATATGTAACAAGGGCTTTCAGAGGGATCAGAATCTCCAGCTCCACAGGAGGGGCCACAACCTGCCATGGAAGCTGAGGCAGAAGAGCAGCAAGGAGGGGGTGAGGAAGAGGGTGTATGTGTGCCCAGAGGCATCCTGTATCCACCACCACCCTTCTAAGGCCCTTGGGGACCTCACAGGGATCAAGAAGCACTACAGTAGGAAGCATGGGGAGAAGAAGTGGAAGTGCGAGAAGTGCTCCAAGAGATATGCTGTGCACTCTGACTGGAAGGCCCATGTGAAGACCTGTGGGACAAGGGAGTATAGATGTGATTGTGGTGCCCTCTTCTCTAGGTTGGTGATCTTCTCTTTCAAGTTTTCTGGAGGTAACTCATTTATTATTTAGTATAGTAATAATCATGGAAGTAAGTGAATCTCTTTTCTTCTTTTTCTTCTCCTCCATATATTCCTCACCTCCTGGTTTCCCTACTTGTTTTGTTACTCCTAGAATTACATACTTGGATTTTCATGCAAGGTAATTTCATTGCAAGCCTAGTATGGACCTATTTTATCAATATATATGTGTGTGTGTGTGTATGTGTGTGTGTTATTGAGATCTTTAGGTTGGATCCTACAATAATATTATTGATCTCGAATTCCGGGCCGGGGGCACATATATATGAACTTGTTGATCTCGTCAAAGCAAATTAAGGTGTAGATTTCGTACGTGTGATTTCTACCTAAGGTTTGATAACGAGAATTCCATGATTTCTAGCTAATTATATGGAGATTATCTCCATCAAAATTCAAAGGGAAAAGAGAAGAGGACCTTCATTGTGCTGCAAGGGATTAAAGATGCGAAATAAGACATCCCTCTTCTGTCTTTACCTTCTTCTTGCATGCTGTTTTTGCTTCATTCTTCGTGATTTCTTGATCTGGAACTAGATATTTTATATAATTGTTATAAGAGTATTTCTTTTCATGCATTATCTAATAATATTCGGCACTACAAAGAGAAGATCACTGCATGAAATTTTTAGCCAATCACATGAGACACATCTTAAACTTAAGAGTTCGATGCGTCCCGTTGTCTTCCTTTACTTTTATTTACTGTTCGTTTGGATTCAGAAAAGAGATTTCTAGTGGAATTCATGCTCAAATGGAAGTCCTTTTTTTCTCAATGTAATGTTCATTATTGATGTGGGGCAACGAACCTACGAGAAGAACCGCATGTGACTTATCTGAAACATAATTGATAGCATCGACAGATTATAGAATCGCCACTGTACATAGTTGTCAGTTCATGATTGTTCTTAAGATGACAAAACTCTTCATAGCCATGTGAGGGGATGGGACGAGAGAGAGAGAGAGAGAGAGAGAGAGAGAGAGAGAGAGAGAGAGAAGGTCAATATCAAAGTCTTCCTTAAAATCAATTATAGAGATTGTGTTGGTAATGCAAGACAAAAGCTGGAAACAAAAGCAAAGCACCATAGAGAAGGAAGATACTATATCATTGGATGTATCTACTGTTATAAGATTTTAGCCCACGCCCATTTCGTTGTCCTCTTGCATTTGTACTGAAAACTGAAGTAATAAAAACCTGAATGGTGCCTCTTCTCTTTTCCTTATCTATTTTTGGGCATCAATTAAATGTGATATTAATTAAAATCCTCCTTTAACTACCGTGGTAAACAAAACTTAGAGCTACATGCACCTCTAAATTATGTTTAAAAAATGATATATAAGATGATCCAAGAAGTAAAAAGTGAGAAGGTCAAGAAATGTGTTTCTTCGGTTAATTTTGTTTTTTTTATTAATGTAAAGGACCTTCTCTATCAGCTATCGAGGTGGAATTCAAAATGAAGCAATCCCTTCTTCATTAGTTAAAATCTCTCTCTCTCTCTTATAACTGAGAACTTTTTCCTAACATCTTCCAAGAATGTCTTCTTCTCTTTCTCCATATATAAACCCCTTTTCCTTTTTCTTAACCCCTCCTACGCCCTCTCATTTGTATCCCATCTCATCTCCCATGCATGACACCTCCTTTTATTGATCTTTCCAACTATGTATACCATCTCCATCAACATGTAATAAAGAAAGTAATAAAACCTACTCTTTTATTCTTCGTCGCCCTTTCTTATCCTCCCTATGATTGTGATTTTCTTTATCTAGTATCATTTGCATCATCCTCCACTTTCTTTCCAAAACTTTTCAAGCTCAAAATGTAAAGGTCCTCTATATACATTTTTATTATTCTATTTCATTGTCCATATCTTCTTTTGCAGGAAGGACAGCTTCATCACCCATAGAGCCTTTTGTGATGCCTTGGCAGAAGAGAGTGCAAGACTCATGGCCACCAACACCGATGCCACCAAGATGACTACTTCGATCTCCCCTCCACTCCTCAACCCTCCTCTCTTCCTCCCCTTCTCTTCTTGGGACTCCCTCCCAAACCCTAACCCTAACTTTAACACTAGTACTCCATATCAACTCAAGCCTGAGAACACCCTACCCGCCCTCCCCCACCCTTATTACC
>JAOXJJ010001100.1:8024847-8046631 GCA_025769935.1 Phoenix roebelenii
ATTACCTCCACCACCTCCCCACCGCCACCTCCCCCTACCTGTCGGCCACTTCCCTCCTCCAAAGAGCCTCCACCATGGGCCCCACAACCACCACCACGACCACCGGCTCCGCCACCATCTCCACCGCCGCCGGCGGCCAGATGGGCAGCCCGATGTTCGACGCTGGGCATCCGTCCGCATGGCAGAGGAGCGACGGCCCGACCAGGGACTTCCTCGGGGTGGTGGCCAGCGAGACCGGCGAGGAGGAGCTGCTCTCCCTAACCGGAGCCCTCGGCCTGGATCTGGTGACCGCCGCCTCCTGCGACCGCGGTGACCACGCCAAGCACTTGGCCGGGTTCCCCCCGGTCACCGGGACGTGGGGTGACCGTCGAGCTCATTCCTATGCCCCTCGTTTTGGGGAGGAGTATCCAGGATGATGCCACCCACCCAGAATTCATCTCTTTTCTTTTGTGAATTTTATTCTACTCTACTTTTTAAGTTTATATATTGCTAGAACCAATTGAAGGCATATCGTGAAATATCGTATGAATTTTATTATTTGATTTTTATAAGTTTTTCTCTGGCTAATTATAGAACTGTGGTGGCTTGGTATTTGCTTGTAGAATGGGTGTCAAAGTTTTCTGAAAGCAGTTTTGGCTTGTTCGGCAGTGGTCCAATGCTCGTATTCGCACATTAAGCAATTGAACCGTGCTACTACCATGCCTGTCGCGCATTATGTTTACCCTAGGTAGGACCAAATAGCTTGAGCGTATTTTCGAGCACGGATCTTCTGCACCGCGCAGCTGGCACCGTAAATATTCGAGAGCCTGCATCAGGCCTTCAAACAAGGTGGCCTTACGTATCAGCATGTACTCCTTTTTTTTTTTCTTTTTTTTTCTTTTTTTTGCTAAGAAAAAAGGGGAAAGGGGGAGGAAGGGACAAGCCCACCCCCACGTAGCAGTCCCCACCCCGCCAGAAGAATATTCGATGCAGGCAGAAATGACCATGTGTTGGGCATCCCGGCCGGTTTTACTCATACCATCCCCACCTGTGGGTCCAGCTCGGTGATCTCTCTGGGCTCCGACACGAACCTTCCGTGTGAGTACGTCACACCTGGCACTACCAAGGCTATCAGCAGACTAGTAACCCTCCCAAACCCTGTGTCCAAGCATGGAGCATCCGGTCTCCACAATTTAATTGACGCCCGTGCGTTTCGAACTCGGAACCATTTGATTAGAAATAAAGCTCCGTTCCGCTGAGCTACTATCTCAGTGGCCAGCATGTACTCCTTTGATGGATACTGAGGGTAGCTATTTAATGTTGCACAAAACTCTATGGTCCAACCACAAAGGATCTTAAACCATTATCAAAACCATATGAACATTGTTAAAATATTTACAGAAAAAAAAAACTCCATTTCACCATATTTGTTATACCTCATGAGTTATATATACTCGTATACAAATTTCATCTAAAAAAATACTATAAGCTAATATATGATCACATTAACAAAGTAAAATATTATGTTTGATACATATTATTATGTAATCTCTAAAATCACTTTAACAAGATCATACTAACAAAAAAAATAATATAGGTTGATACAAGATCACGTTTATAAAAATAATATTATAGGTGATACAAATTGTTATGCAATCTTTAAAAGTATGCTAATATCCTCCTTCAAACTCAAAATGGTATTGTAAGTGCCAACTTGTGTTTGGAAACTACATCACGAATGTACCTAGAGACTGATTTACTAGATGACGAGCTGAAGTAGCAGCTTAGAAACTGAAGTGATAGACTAGAAGCTGACATAGCAGCTCAGAGGTTGACATGATGATAGATCAAGAGCTAACGTGGCAGCACAGAACCTGATGTAGTAGAACATGAGCTATTATAATAGCTTAAAAATTGATATAGCAGATTAGGAGTTGACATAATAACTCAGAAATTGATATCGCAAACTGATGTGCCAAGCTGATGTAACAATATAGAATTTGATATGGCATAGCAGAAGCTAGCATAACAACTTATAAACTGATGCGGCACATCAAAAAGCTAACGTAACTAACTAATGTGTTTGGCAATGCTGACATAGCTAAATGATGCAGTAGACTAATTCGTCTACTAACATTACTGACTAGTATAGCAAACAAGTACCTATCAATGTGTCTAACTAATATGAGAGATTGACGTGTCTACTGATGTGGCTAATTGACTTGTCTGATAATGTAGCAGCGAGAAGATATATAGAAGATGACAATTACAATGAGGACAAAGCTCAGAGAGAAGGCAACCAAAGATTGATGATTCTCGTGGACAAAGGCACCATGAAAGAGGAGCAAAAGATCTCGAATTGGATGGTGAAGGAGCCAGAGAAAGCAAATAAAATCAGAGATTGAGAGAAAGGGGCTGAGAAAAAAAGAGAGACGACTGAATATCTGTAGCTAAGAAAAAAAGTGGTGGAAAGGAGCTGCGGATCTATAGAAAAAAAAGAATCTTTGGGTATTAATTTATCAGAAATAGATGATATGCAGATCTACTATAAAATATGAGATCTTTGAATGTTGATTCACTAAAAAATAGAGGATATGTAGGAAAACAGAGAATTTGCGAATTTACAAATAAATAGAGGATCTTCGAGTATTGATTCATCCAAGAACAGAAAATGATAGATTGGCAATGGGAGTCTTCAAAGCTTCTAGACATGCAAACGACGGTCACAGCAATGATGGAAGAGATGGTGGTGGTAGATTAGATGATCGGTTGCTCTGATACCATGTTAAAATACTTGCAGAAGAAGAGAAAAACTCTAAACTATAAGGTTTGATTTGATCAAAATCAATTCTTGTTTTGCCTAATAAGTTCTGGATGAAAAGAGAAAGAGAGAGAGAGAGAAAGTAATTTTATTTCTATGTTCCATCATATTCGATATATCTCAAGAATTATATATACTTGTGTATATATAGACTCTATATAAAAAATAATAATATAAGCTGATATATGATCACACTAACAAAAAAAAAATTATGGATGATACAAGTTGTTATGTGATCCCTAAAATTACTTTAACAAGATCATGCTAAAAAAAAAATATAAGTTGATACAAGATCGCGCAAAAAAAATATTATGGATGATGAAAATTGTTACATGATCTCTATAATTATGCTAACAAATACAAAGCATGTGAGAGCATGTTATCAACAAATACCTAGATCTACTCTTTGGCACTTCTCTATTGAAGACTTTCTCTTTCTCTAGAGGTCCGCATTTTAAACTTGAGCAGTGATACATTGTCACCATATTGCTCAATAGAAAGAAAAAGTTGATCAGGATAACATGGGAGATCACAGAAATGGTGCTCAAAATAACATAACTATGTGTTCAAAAAATAAAAATTTATTTTAAACTTTTCAGACCTTGGTTTGATTATTATCTAAGGATCAATTTATGGCGATGTCTCGCTTTAAGTCCTAAGGGTACAATATAAACTAACATATTGTTTATTACATATTTAGATATACTAGCATGCAAGAATGTGCAAGGCACGTCTACTAAAATATTAAAAATAGATAAGTACAAAATAAATAATAAAAATATTAAAAAAAATAAATAATATTAAAGAAGTATAAAATAAGATTTAATAGAAGATAGGGATTGAAGGTGGATAAGCCTATGGTAGAGGAAGATAGAGAAAAAGAGCAAGTAAGTTAGTAAATAGATAGAGAGGTTAGTTGGGATAGAGATAAAAGAAATTTTATTCACTCAAAAGATTTCATTGGATGCAGAATTTAGAATCAAAATTTTTAATTAGTTATCAACTTTTTTCAAAATAATCCATGGTGATGGTTGTGATATAACAAAACTATTTTTATGAAATAAATAATATTTCATTCATGGGCAAATTCAGCAAACCCAATAAACTATTTTTATGAAACAAATAATATTTTATTCATGGTGATTTTGTTTTTATGTTGTATCAGTTGTTTTATAAAGCCCTTGAATAAATACATTCAGTTGCATCTACCAACAATATATCCTCGTGATAATTTGGTAAATCCAAAAAAGTATCCCACAACTTAGATCCCCTATGATTCGGTACTGATTTTTAAAATAGTATAGATATTGTACATATTTTATGCTAGTTTTCTGGTTGATTGTTCCTTATCTTATAAATAAGCTACACTCCTTATTAATTTTCAAATTATCATTTGTTTGTAGTGCTTGTGATTTTTAAAAGATATTTGACATCGATGATTTCATGTTTTTTTCTAAATGAAGGATAGAGCATAAGCTATTATGAAAATTATACCTTTTTAGGAAAAGAATGGTTCCATGAATATTTCAATAAAAATAACTTGTTTATAAATTAGTTTCCTTCACGTTGATCCTTGTCTTGTAAATAAGCTAGGGAACTAAGATAAACGTCCATCAAGGCTAGGAATCAAAAAGTAAATTTTTGATCAAGAGGTCTGGATCATTAAATACAATTGAAACAATGGTCAAAAAGTAATTTTCTTTTCTTTTTTTGTCGATGGATATTTTTCTTTCTTTCCCTTTCTTTTCTAAGGAGGGTGGGGTGCATCCGTATATTCTCCTCCAACCAAAAGAAGATCGCAAAGGAGATTGATAATCTGATCATTTACTTGCAACCATGAACCATTGGATTGGATTCATAAAAATTGATAGGGTAATCTCATATATATTAAATCACATTTTGATACTGCTGAATCGAGGTCTTGCGATTATCATCTTATAATGACAGACTGACAGATCAATTTGGATATTTCCAAAATTATGCAATAAAATGTGTTCAGTTTTTGCACTCTACCTTCAACAAAATCAGATCATGTGGCCGTCATAGGTTAAAATTCCAAATTTAATCCCTTGCATGTAAGCTAGACTCCTTACCCACAAAAAAGAAAGAAAGAATTTTTTTTCAAAAAAAAATGTATATTAGACTAGGATTCAAATCCATTTGGGATCATATTTATTGGCATGCTCTGAGCCTGAAATTGTTTCATGGAAATTGCTCAAGTAACTCAACAAAATGCAATCTAAAGTATAATTTCTACTTTGAAGCAAAGAGCTGTGGACCTTTTGAAGTCTTCGATGACCAGGGAAAAGATAAGGAGGCCGGCAGACCCAAAAGGTTTCACCGATGGTCGCGCCAAGCATAGTTCTGAAACATCAGGGTAATTTGGAAAAGAGAAAGTAATTGAATAAAGAGGAGTTACAGAGATGTCAACGCGTGAGCAAAAGATGTCCTGAGAGATAAACTTAGCCTACGGAATCCTCACGTCCTTTTCCTCTCTTTGCTTTCTTAAATTCCGTGCATTGTATTGGGATTGGGAGGGAGATCCGCCATAAAACTACTAGTCCTGCTTTCATGGTTATATATTTTTTCTCTTACCACCTTATGCAGTGGCTGCACTAGTAAACTACTAATACATACATAATTAATGTCTTTTATTACTGATCCATTTGAAAATTGTTTAATCCTCCTAGATATTTTTGTTTCAAAAAAAAAAAAGAATACATACAATAAATAAAAGAAAATAAAGAAACAAATTAAACAAATCAAGAGCTAGATAATATTTCATTGTACATTATACAATCAAGAAAGTATGAAGTGTTCAAAAGAATATAAGACAAGTTCTAATTATATGAAAGTTTAGAGAAATATGTATACAGTAGAAATTTTCTGGAGGTACAGAAATAAATTAAGGATGCTTGAGCAGTATTTTCATTTTCCTTTTTTCTTTTGCCAGGAGGGTTGTGAAGTTATAAGTTGTTGAGCTTAAGGTGTATATAGCAATTACAAAATATGCTATTTATAATTTAATTACAGTGAACACAAAAAAGAAAATTAATCAATTAAATAAGTGGCACATATATACATGCTTTCATATTGCTTTTCTTTTCTTAATGAACCTGTGTCAACTAGATAACTTTTAGCTGACAACTTTTTGATGCATTTAGTACAGAATTAGTGGTGCAGTCGGAATAATTACATCTTTTTAAAGGGGGGTGGGGCTAAATTCATGCTATGTAGTGACCACACCACATGGGCTGGAAGAACCGTTGGCGTAGATCTCACCCTTTTGTAAAGGAAAAGAAAGCTTAATTCCGAATATTCACACACAAGCACAGAGAGAGAGAGAGAGAGAGAGAGAGAGAGAGAGAGAGAGAGAGTATTCCAGCTTCTAGGGATTATCTAAAGAGGTTAGTGCAAGTGTTGCATGGGATATCCTCAACCAGCTTTTAAAAAGTTGGTGGGGTGGTGTACATGCATGTGAGTTGCAGCAGTGACGAGTCCATTACAAACCATCTGCCTGCCGGAAAAGGCTGCTCAGCCTTTCCCTTTTCTTCCTACTTTATTCCTTTACCTCTCACAAGATGACAAAACGAAAAGCTCTCTCCTCCCCCTCTTGGTGCTTGAGCTACGATCCTTTTAATCTTTGCACCGTATAGAACTGTAGAGTATTCATAGCCGCCATCAAAAAAATAAATGATCGTCAAACAAGATATATCTTATATGATGTTTAAGATTATCTTATTTAATAATCGCTCATCTTTTGATGGCAGCTACCGAATGCTCATAGATAATCGGTATTTATTGTACTTCTGACCCTAGAATCTTTACCTTGCTTCCAAGACATCATTATTCAATTCACCCACATCCCCACAATGAAGACCTTTTAAATGAGCGCACAAAAGATACGTAGCATATTAGTTTTCTTTGTGATGTATTAATTAATTGTGACAACCAATATTTAAAGCAAATTTTTCAATTGGAACCATATCACCTAGTATATTTTAAATAAACAAATATATATATATATATATATATAGACATAAATATACATATATATATATATATGACTAATCAAAGATCAAATTATACTAATTGTTTAATTACTTTATGTTTTGGACATAAATACCTTATAGGTAAGTTTGTCCGACAGGGATAACATGTACATTCCTCTCAACAATTTACTGTAGAGGCAGGTTACCATGGATCTTGAGCATCACTTGTTTACAAGTGTTCGCAGCAGAATTTGATGTTGGATGTTGAAAGGAACCACATAAATGTAGGAGAAGGAAGCAGCATCAAGATTCAAGATAGTGATGCAGCTCTGTCAAAGAGATACAAAACCAAGTGTCCACTCAGTCTGAAGTTTGAATTCAGAAACGATGGCTCAGAGCTGTGAACATAGAATTGAGAAATGATGGCTGTGGTCCAAGGCTCCATTGTTGCTTTGTGGACTGCACATTCATCCCACAACTTGAAATGCGTGAAGGATCGCAAACCAAGGGCGTGCTCTCCTTGAGATCTGTGAAAATTGGTCAGCTCCAAAGGTTGATGAAAAGGACAGCGTGGGTACCGTAGCCCCACCTGATCCCTCTCTCATATCTAAAGTTCATTGTGATTCAGTGTAAAGCTACCAATATAAATAACATGAATTCAAACCAAAGATCACTATATCTCATTAGATGTGTAACAGCAGCAAACATCTTCTGGGATTCAAGAAAAATCAGAAGGTAGTTTTAGAAGACTAATAAAATTATTACTAATTCACTATTTTTTCAGCAGGGCCACCTTGTAAGCCAAACAAAGCAGCAAGAGAACCAATGTGAATGCGGAGAACATGCTAGTAATCAAAGCAAAGCCCCATCTGAATTATGTTTCATGAGTAGATGCTGTGATAACAGTAGCCTGCTGTAATTCCATCAAAAGCATTAACCAACGGATCATTTTAAGTTCCAACGATACCTGCTAAACTGCAGCTATTTGGAAAAATCATTATCATTTTAAATTCTAACATTATTGATCGAGATCATTCGTAAAAAGCAGCAATCTTTATATGTAGAAGTAACAGAACTGCATTTAGGACAATAATGTAGAGCAATATATCATACTAATATTCACCTATATACAGGATAGGATGCTTTTGAGAGTATTTGGTTCCAAATACTTCTTAATGGAAAACAATGCAGAGCCTCTCGAAATGGAAAAAAAAACAGCACTGTTGATCATTATCCGGGATGTATAGAAAGCTAAAAAATATTTAAGTTGGATCTCTTTTGCTAGCATGTCTAGCCATGAAAAATAAATGATTGCAATATATCTAGTTAGCAAAAACACAGCATAGACTTTTTGACTTGCACTTCAAACCATTGAACTTGATCTAAATATTTAAAATATATATAGATTAAACTTTACTTATTTTATATGCTTCTAAGCTATAGAGCAAATTAAAACATAATATCACGTTATTGAAATTATCAAATTTATCTTACTATGATGCATTAGCAAAGGGCCTCGAGAATTCATGATTTTTGGTTTCTAGTTGTTTTATATATTATATATCATGATCAATTTTATCAATTTTCATTTTAAGAAACCATTCATTATTTGGCTCTAAGTGCTTCCTAATGAAAACCAATAAAGGGCCTCTTAAAATGAAACCAGCAATATTGATCATGATTTAAGATATAAAAAATGGCTAGATCCAAAAACTACGAATTTTTGAAATCTTTTACTCCTACCAATGGTAGTATATCATGTTTTAGTTTGATCAATAGTTTAAAAATATAAAAATTAGCTAAGATTTATTATATATATAATTTAATATATTTTAGCTAAAATACCAGATATTTTGGGATCTCTCTTGTTCATCGATCTTGAAACCGGATCAATAGAAATTTCTCAATGGGTTCATCTATCTATAGAAAGATCTAGATCTCTATCAGAATCTATCTCCCCGCCGCAAAAAAGAAGCGGCTCTTCCTACGGCTCCGTCACCATTGACTCTATTTATTATTATGGTAAATCATTGTATCAAGATGTCAATCTTAGATCTTATTTCAGTTCGATATGTCCACCTACGATACTCGCAGCTAAAATTTCCTATAATAAAAAAAGCTTGATATTTTTGGTCTTTAGCCATAAACAAGAGGCCAACATACCCGCTAAGGTCGCAATTTGTATGGAGTCTCATAAAAGATGTGACGACCTCCAAAAGCTGGTGCAAAAGTGGTTGAAAATAATTGTAGGCTTCTCTTAATAGATCTTTTGTTCGTAGAACTGGTCATACAATTTTAGGTCTTGAATCACAAAAAAAATATGTATTTACCTTGTAAATTAATCAATCATCAATCAAGCAGTAAAAATTTGTCTAATGATTAATAATTCATGTTTTGGTTAGTTAAGTGAAATGGTAATCAAGATAAAACACACATGGCATCAGCATTAGAGGTGCTATGACTTCTAGTATTAAATATTATGAACACAGTTACAAGTGAAGATGCTTAGTATTTGAAGATGATGAGAGGCAAATTGAATACAAAAGTCAAGCCAACAAGAAGAAACTCTGATAGGATTATTTACCAAAAGGAATTGGAGGAGTGTGTGTGGAAGAGACTTTACTAAATAGGCTCCACAACATTATAAATATTGGTAAATATCCATAACTCTTAACCTTCATAGAGGCAAGATCTGAACTCTAGTGTGACACAACCACCAAGAGACTTTATTACCTTGGTAAATTAGCATTTTCCTCATATCTAAATAGTTGTTTAGAGGAGAGAATGCTAGACATCTATTTAAGAAGGTGAACTAAAAATACAAGGAGACAAACCTCGCTCAACGAGTATTGAGATGTCACCTTGACTCATTCTAATGTAATTCAAACATTTGAAATTACTATTGTAACTTAATATTGTTGTAAGTAGGGCTAATATATCTTGACTGGCACATTTTATATTTGATTAGATCTCTTCATGTATATATTCGTTAAGTTCAAGAAGATTATACTCAACTTCTACATGGTCATACCAAAATTAGCAAGATAAGATATCCAAAGACTAATTGTTGCTTGTCCCATGGACATGCATGAACTAAATTTTCCAATCAATGACCTCTTGATTTGGTATCTGGACCTAATAATGGTTGAAATTTGAAATAAATTTTATCTCGATCTCCATGAGGTAACTTGTATCAAATAGGCAATTTTTTCTGAAGTTTAAAACCAAATATGAAACCAAGTACAACAAATGCAGATCTCATCATATCTTCCTCCACCAGGTTGTATGATCCATTGATGCTTTAATTATGAACAAATTCAATGACAGAAATCAATAAATGGATCAATAGACCATTCTTGAGTGAATCTACTATATATATCTATGATATACATCTAAAATAGATACTTTGCTTGTCTAGAGCTCTCTATTCATCATGTGGATACCGATATTAATGATGCAAATATTAATCAATTTGGCCATCATTAAAATTTTGTTGCCTAATATAACGGATATTAATGACACTGGTATTGATGTGCTGCCATCACTAAAGTTTATAGCTTAATATGAAACAGAAATTTGTTTATTAAAGCCTCCTATCGAGTATAATTTGTTACATTGTCATATTGCATTTCAAAAATAATTAGAAAAGAAAATAAAATTATTCCCCACATATTATGGGGGGCCAATGTTAATGATGCCAACAATAATGGTAGAAATTTTTGCCCAAAATTAATGAAGCCGATATTCATACACTCGAACATAAAGTTCATTGCCTAATATGCAACAAACATTAATAATGTCATACGAATATAATTCGCCATATGAACATTAATATTAAAGATGTCAAAACTAATATGCTCAATCATTATTAAAGTTCATTACTTAATATGCAATAAATATTAATAACGTTAGTATTAATGGCTCTACCATCATTAAAAACTTAATACTTAATATATAATAGAAACTTAGTTAATAAATATTTGTATTTATTATAATTTGTTATATTATCATATTGCATTTCAAAGAGAGTCGGATGAAAGAGAAATTATATCCCATGCAATGCCCAAGGCCAATGTTTATTACACCAATATTAATGATAAGAGTTTCTGCATAGAGACGCAGCTTGTACAGAATCCGGAATTAGTATATTAGTACAAATTAGACTATATTAGTACCTTGTTTTCACTATTGGTATATACAATTTATTGGGAGAAAATAACAAGCAATTGTAGAAGACAGATCATCCGGAATTTTCAGCTAAGAATGTGCTATTTTTTTGCGGGTGTGTTTGCAAATCTCCATGAGTGTGGCATTAAATGTTCATAGGTTCGAGGACCTGCCACTTCTTCGATACACACAGCATCTGAGATTTCTATCAAGTCCTCCCCTGTGAGCTTCACACTTAATGAGCCAATGTTATCGTCCAAGTTCTTTATCTTGGTCGTTCCTAAAAGAGAAAAAGAATAAGATCAGTACATAACCCAAGTTCATAATAAAGGTGCATTAATTTTTAAATATGTCAATGTTATTACTATGCTTAATCATTTAATTTCGCATATTCCGTATGTGACCCAAAAGAAAACATCTTGTTCTTCATAAGTCATGGGACTTCCCATGGCAAGCAAAACCTCTTAATTAATAGACATCATTAAAGATATACAATTTTTCTCTTTATAATCTTAGTTGCCTCAACATTTAAAGACATCATCACCCCCCCACCCCCCACCAATAACAAAAACATAAAGGATCTTAGCTGCCTCCACATTGAAAAGTTTACATGTCGCGAGGCAAATTAGAAAAATTAAATAACAGGCCTTCCTACTTCCTTGCATTATGTAAACCATGATGCTACTATTAAACCTGTTGTACAAGATGAGACAAAGTCTACTTCAAGATGCTATTATTAAACTTAGATATTGGATTAAGTTGTAAGTTTTTAAAGCTTCACCTAGTCGAATGGGACTAAAAGTATGCATGCATTTCAGCATGCAATAGATAGCTTGGATTTGTTAGTCACTGCGACGATTATAATGTATCACTAGAACATATCAGAAGACTGACCATCTGCCTCATCAATGATACCTGAAAAAGACAATAAGGAATCCAGTTTTCATTCAATTTTAAACTTATCTGTTCAAAGGATTTGAGAGTCCTATATAACTCCAATCTCTTTTTTTTTCAGAAAAGTTATAATCTCAATTAATGTTTCATACAAGTTGACTCGACAAAGATGAAGTAAATCATTCATCATCATCATCATCATTCTTTTTCAATTGTTGAGGTTCCAACAGTCTCCACTAATGAAATAGGAAAGGCATTGTGACTCTCCCTTCTTAACTGACATTTCCTTTGTAACCAGACCATCTTTTTTTCTTTTGGAAAGACATGTGCCGAAGTTCCAATAATACTTAAATTAAAGGGTAAAAGCAAATGTCTTTCTCTACTCCATCAAAGAGGGAGAAAGGAAAGAAAAAGAGAAGAAATCTAAGGAAGCCGAATAGTTTAGCAGAGAAGGGAGAGAGAGGGGAAGGGGGGAGGTTGAGAGGGAGAAATGGATTATAGTTCTATGCCTTCCCTGAAATATTTTCCTTTTTTACCCCTTTGAAGGTCATGTGCAAAGCATATGCCAAATACTAATTACTTTAGATGAAAGGCAACCCTTCAAAGGTTCAAGTGTTTATCCTCTAATGAGAAGCAAGTGATTGCTTGCATCTACAATTTTTATAATAATGTATTCTTGTGCAATCATGTCTATTATTTATTTATTTATTTTGTAGTGAAAAATATAATTTATTTGTTGGCCTTCTTTTATCGACTCTAATATGCCTCATTATTTAGTAACTTGGTGTAGCTGATACTCTTGTTGTTTTGAAGGGTAGTTGCATGAAAAATTTGAACTCAACATGCTAATCATAAATCAAAATAGGCATCGATCAATGTCTCTGTAAAGGGAATGAGGACTTGATATCTCTTCCCCATGTTATTATTATATTCTGTTTTTTGTCTCGTATGGTATGGTGAGAAAATGAATGATTACAAACCAGTGAAATGATTTTTCTGTTTGACGCATTTTAGGCAATGTAGATCATGATCTACTGTGCAGAATTTAATTTTGAGAGCATTAAAACTATTGTCATTGGAAAGCATTTGGGGTGAAAAATTCTCAAAAGCTCTATTGCCTTTTCTCCATCTTTTTGTCTGTAAAAATATCAAAACCATCATTGCTGTCTATCATTTACGTGCTTGTGTCTATTTCTCTCTATGCAATTATAACCTCATCAAATATCTCAAAGCCTTTATCATATTTGCTTGAATAATAGTTTCTATCTTACAGTGGTTATTAGCTTTGTTCTTTTGTTTCCTATGCAACCAAGCATCTGAATCCCAAATACTGATACACAGAACTCATTTGCCTAAAATGAAGACTTGCTTCGGGGAGTCAGGAGGGTGGCACAACTGATGAAGGGTAATGATGGCTTAGCTGCACAAGCCACGAGGAGGTAATAAACTAAATTAGGGTTGATGGCCATCGAGGTATGATATTTGATATCTAAATGCCATTAACATCAAGTCTATAATGGCTGATCGAGGAAAAATATTCAGTGAGGGAAACAATAGTTTTGGAGAACAGGGAGAACAGAAATCAATATCAGGGATGTCTTCATGGATCATTAGTAAATAATAGATAGTTTCAGTTCATGTGAATTTAATGACTTTAAGTCTTATATAGCCATGTATTTTTTGATTGTAGGGGAGTGATGGGTCCAATGAGGCACCTCTACACCACATCTAAGGAAGATTGCCTTCTTGGTTCTCTCACAAACTGAGTATCTTTCCGCTGATCTATAGCAAAGAGCAAAATCGCTTGGCCAGCAAGAGGCTCCATGACTTAGTATTCATATACCACAATCAAGTACATCAATGATTCAAGATCATCAATGAGGGCAAAAAGAAGCATGATATGGCCCACTAAAGCATGACTTTGCCCTCGACAAGGATGATCCTATGATTAGATGGGTTGCTGATCAATAAACTCGTGACTAGCTAGTGTTAGATGAGCTAGGGAAATCCTCCATGACTATATAGAGCCATTGCAAAGGTAGGTGTTTGAAACACAGAAAGATGAGTGGAGGAGAATGTTTCACTCAGTTGAACACCCAACTGTCTGAAGAGGATTCTATCAGTAGCTTGATCACAGGATTTTCAGGAAATTAGGGAGTGATACACAAGCCTCCAAGGCTAGTCAAGGCACATGGATCACTAGCAAGCTAGGGCAAGGAAGGGCACAAGGAAACTTGGTCAAGCCAAATCAGTTTCATAATGGTAGCAACAAAGGAAAGTCAAAATGAGAACATGTAAGTCAATCCAGCGGATGCAACTAAAACATATTGGTCCAAGACGAAGATGACAAGACACCGAAGCCATCAGATCCTAGCTTGGGTAGATCATCTCGCGATAATGGAAATAATCAAGGTTTGTCGTACCGTCTCATACCGCCCGATACAAGGCGTACCATACCGTATTGGAAGAAAACTAGTACAAAACACACCTTCATATCGGTACAAGTCTCGTACCGCCCATATCAAGGTGTATCGCCTATATCAAGGCGTACTGAGGTACATATTGGTCCATACCAAGAGATACCAAGATAAAAATTGAGAAAAATAATTAAAAACTCTCAATATAGAGGTATGTCATACCGTACCGAACCGATAAAGTACCAATACGGTACATGGTATCGAAATTGCGGACCTTGGCGATAATGATAATGATAGCTTCGGTGACAAGTCTGAAGGTTAGAATGCACAAGGTGGTTAGGATGGAGGTGATTTCTCAGAGGTTCAATCTATTCACCAGTAAGGCAAGGTTCATGTGCGCCACACAAAATGCTGACCATGGGGCTAAATCAAAATACAATCATAAGAAAGACATCATACAAGAGAAGTTCCAAAACTAGTACCGAATGCAACAAAAGGTGGCATGGAAGACTCAAGAGCTTTTATGCGAATTGGAGGGAGTGGATATTAGAGATAGATCTACCAGAGCATTAGATAGCCATAGTGCCCAGCAAACTTCATCTATACTAGAGGTAAATCTCCTGTTGCATCTAATAGAGTGGATAGTATGCTCCATACACATATGATTGATATGCATACTTTCAGCCATCATACCATAGTAGAGACGACCCTATACAACATTGCCCCTCCTATAGATATGGGTATACTCAAGAGTCATAATCCTACCACCCTGACTAGGGACAGTTGGGCTCCTATGACTACCTGATATACACACAACTTCAGTAGCAAGAGGCATATCTAGGTTACTATTAGCCACTATATGACTAGCAGAGATAGGATAATATCCAAACTAGTATCAGATCCAAGCTCCAGATTGTGAACAACACACAAATATAGATGAGGACCACAAATGCTCGACCCAGGATTGAAATTTGTAAAAGAGTCATTCTTGATTGTTCTGTTGCAATATTATATTTGTCATTTTTTTAACTTATTATTGCAATTTTTTTAAATCCCGTCGAGTCCACGAGTATTGGAACTAGCACCGATACTTCGACATCACACACCCCGTTAAACATCACTAATTCATGAAAAAAGCAAATCAAAATTCACTAAATCCATATTACATATCAAAAGATAAAAAATTGAAAATAAAAAAATAAAAAAATTGTGCCTTGGTATTGTGCTGGTACAAAACCCTACCATAAGTTGGTACAGGAATATTGTTCTAGTTCGATAATAAATATATACCACCCTTAGTACCAGCATTTGATTTCTTAGCAGTATGATTGTTGCAGCTCTATGAGATCAAAGGGGTCAATAGGCTGAAAAAAGCACTAGCTAGCAGCTAAAAAGAGGTTAAAAAAGAGTAAGAAGGTACCCCAACAACATAAAACAAGCCATGAAGATTAATATCTGTCAAAGTTACTTTCAACCTGTCCTCAATCTTCTTGCACACTTCTAATGAAAGAAAACAAAAATGGGGATGTTTAATCCTTTTAGCTCAGTATCAACCAATGTCAAATGACATCCATCATGTAAAATTAACAAAAGTCAATACAGGGTATCATCATTCAATATCGAGCAACTTGCTTAGTATCTTAAATTGATCCAATACCAAGTGTAAGTTAGCCTAGCGCAATGGACGCCAACCACATGGTCTTTCAACAGAAGCATCTAAACAAATGTGGGATAAATATATATGTATCCTTAGTTTTGAAGGTTCCAGTCGATAGATCTTGAGGTCTACTAACCCTTGATGTGGTCTGAATGCAACAATTAAATATATTTGCACACATGGTTAATTTAGATGACTTCCATCTACACTACTAGTGTAGATTAAACAGTTCACTTAATAGCAAATCCTCCATAATATCAAAACCTAATTTATTTGTTCAAACTCATATGTGCTAGGTGATAACCAATCTCCTAACCTTATATATTTTCATAACATGATGTTCTAAAATATTGATCATGAGGATTTCAGCAGGTAGAAATAAGCTTTCATCTTATGCATGATATGCTAAATTATTATTAGAGAACTTCAGAATATTGCTCACCGGGGATGGGAACCACATCATTGCCTTGATGAAGTATCCAAGCTAGAGCAAGCTGAGCAGGGTTACAACAATGCTTCATGGCCAACTTCTCTAGTCGTGCATATAATATCTTGTTCTTTTCTAAGTTATCTCCAGTGAATCTAGGATGTAAAGCCTAACAAAAATATTGAAGTATAATTAATCAGTGGAATTCATTTTCATATATGGAGGAATTTAGCATCTTAAGGATGGAAAAGTTTGAATTTTATCCAAACAACAAGGTTAATGTAAAGAGTCAATTAATCAATTTCTTACCAAGTAACTTTGAGATGGCAAACTTTCTACAACTGCTTTTCCCCCAAAAAACCCACGACCCAGAGGACTGTATGGAACTATCCCAATGCCAAGTTCCCTGGATGTAAAAGAAACTTTATTTCTTTAAATTGTGGTGCAGCAAATTAACTATTTTAGAGAAAGGATACATAACGAAAGCTCCATAACTATGAGTCTACAATTATTCTAAACAGAGGGAAAAAAAGAAAAATTCACAATCACTCAAGATTTACTGACCCTTCTCTTCAAACAAGATCGATTAACCTTGAAAAAAATTCACAAATACTCACTCCCAGCCATATCTCTAACTCAACCCAACAAAAAAGTCAAAGACATCTGCAGAAGTCCATGTACCAAGAAAACAGGCAGTCTTCTGATTCATAGCTCTTGTTAGCAGGAAATTTCTAATCAAGTTTTCAAAGCAGACACAGTATAAAGTTCATCATTTTATATGCTTTCAAGTGTAAAATGTTAAAAGGGTATTATGCATATCTTTCCCCATGTGAAACTTTCAGTTAGTAAGTCTTCTTCCAAGACCTTGCAACTCTTTGGTGTTTATCTGCAAGTAGCAAAAAGAAAGAAAAGGAATCTTATAGAAACTTCTCTTACCATTAAGATTTTAAATAAGCATTTAGGTTGCAAAAGTTTAGGATTCGTTGCACCTTGATGCATGCCAACAACCCAAAGAGATATGGCGATATATGAATGGGGATGAAGGAGAAGTTTTAGTAATTATTCACCAGAACGTAGGAATAACTTATTAAAAATCCATAAAATCAAGGTTTGCCGTGCCGGAACTGGAATCCGGACCGGTTATCCGGCGGCACAGGTCGGTACGCCCCCGTACCGTTCCATGTTGGGTCCATACCATTCCATGCTGGGCCCGTACTAACACAATAGAGGAGGCGAGAGAGAGGGAGAACGAGAGAAGAAAAGAGAGAGAAGAGGGAGATAGGAAGGGAGATAGAAAGAGGGTGGCAGAGGCCGGCAGAGGGAGAGGAAGGAAGAGCAGAGGCCGGCGAGCTCTCTCTTCCTTCCTCTCCCTCTCCCTCTCTCCCCCACTCGCTCTCTCTTTTTCTCTCTTTCCTTCTCCTTCTCCTCCTCCGCGCGCTGACCGATCTCTGCACTTCCTTCCTCTCCCTCTCCCTCTCCCTCCCTCCCCCGCTCGCTCTCTCTTTCTCTCTCTCTTTTTCTCTCTTTCCTTCTCCTTCTTCCCCTCCATTGGATGCTTTTCATTTTGGTTGCCAGAACCATTAAGATCCGCCGCCGACACAGCTTGATACTCTTCGAACCGTCTGGTTTGGGACGATTCTGCTGACCTTGCATAAAACAGTATATAAACTCATTCCCAAATTTAAATTCATTATTCCTCTAACTGTGTCTTTTCCCAAAACCCTTACAACAATACATAAGGACACAAAAATAGCTCTAGACCAAATTTTATTGAACTAAAAAGAAAGTGGAACTCTTTCCTAGGTCTCAAAAAAGTAACATATCCTGAAATACTCTATATTCACAATTGAAATATACTAGAAATATAAGTATGTTCTATGCTCTACATGAGTACTGGGATCTATGATTGGAACATATGATAGCATCACCCTCTTTTGCAATATTTTTGATGCTGATTTGTTCATGATATATTTATTGAGGAGCTTTCATCAGAAGGCTTTAGAAAGATGTGTTCTTTCCTTCAATGGATATTTGAAGATTCAACAAATCAATAAAACATATGCCTCAGAGTTGCCTGTTTTAGATTTCCCACATAAAGTTCTCTCTTCCTTCTATCGTTGTTTAACAACTTATGCAACCTAACAACCATTTGCAAATTACTGCACTTTTAAAGATAAATTTTGGACTCAATGCTACATATGTTTTCTCAAGACAAAACAAAAAAAATGAAAACTTGCAACCACATGGCAATCATCTTAGGTTTGGAATTTTAAGTATACCTGCAAAGTGGGACAATCTCCTCTTCAATTTCACGAGTCCATAAAGACCACTCCATCTGCAACGCAGTGATGGGATGCACTGCATGAGCACGCCTAATTGTATCTGGACTGGCCTCAGACAATCCAATGTATTTGACCTTCCCCTCTTCCACCAACTTTTTGAGCTCCCGCATCTACCTCCCGCGGAAACCCCAAAAATAAAAAGAAAATAAAAATTCAAATCCATCCATCCATTAACTTAACCAACAAGAATTCTGAATTGACTGCTTACAGTTTCTTCTATAGGCACCAACTTGTCCACCCGGTGCTGGTAATACAAATCGATGTAATCTACACCAAGCCGTTCAAGGCTCGCCTCGCAGCATGCCCGGACATATTCCGGATTGCCCTTCACAATCACCCCAGTCTGATCAACCCCCGCAATACCAAATTTTGTGGCCAATTGGACCTTCTCGCGGGGCAATAGCTTCAAAACCTACAGAAAGAATCGATCTTTCTTACTTTTTGTCCATTAACAATCATTCAATCAATCAATTCCTCTCTCTATAAATCAATTTCAACGAAATCTTGAAGAGAAAAAAGAGGCGAAAGGGGATAGAATTGAACCTTTCCAATCAAGATCTCATTAGTATGGGGTCCATAAGCATCGGCGGTGTCAAAGAAGGTGATTCCTTCGTTGAATGCGTGCTTGATGATGGAAATCCCGGCTTCTTCGGGGACCGGGGAGTTGTACACTCCGGTAAGGCTCATGCACCCGAACCCCAGCTTGGAAACCTGGAAAAAAGCGAAAGGAATCAGCACCAAGACCACCATGAGAACAAAGAGGAAAAGAAGAAGAGAAATCGAGAAGGGGATTGAGACCTCCAAGCCCTGGCTTCCCAACTTCACTCTGGGGATCTGGGGCTTGCTCGGCTCCTCCATATGTTGTCACCTGGATATCTCTCTGATCGCTGCGGGTTAAGAAACGTTGGTGGGAGACTGGAAGTGCGCCACCAAGAGGAACACCCACCCCATGGTGGTAGCTTGGATCATGCCGTGCGTCATGGAAGGGGTGTTGGATCATGCCGCACAACCAAATCCCTGGGTTCTCTGACTCGATTCCTACCCACTGTTGAGAATGAGCACCCTCACCAAGTAAAGCTCAGATCCTTTACGGTGCATACCAAAATTTGCCGCACTGGTACGTGCACTAGTATAAATATACCAAATATCGATACGGTACGATATATAGTACATCAAGTATACCGACATTGGTATACCGATATTGGTACCTATTGGTACGGATACGATACACTCGGTACCGATCGGTACTGATCAGTACAGCGAACCTTGGTACATACTTTATACCATGAACAGATATGTGAATCTTAATGGTCTGGGACCTGTACTCAAGCTAGAGTGGTATAAACAGCCGCTGTAATAAAAAAAAAAAAAATAGTCTGAGACAAGACCGCACGACTAAATCTCTAAGGTATATGGCTCAATTACAACCCACTGATGAGAAAAAGCACGCTCAGCCCAAGCAAGTGTGGATAGTTTGCGGTACATATTTTATAGCATCGGGAGAGACACAATTTGTTTATATTTCTTATTTATTTTTTACTTTAAAATATTTGTTCTTTTATATCTATTATATGTTTATCATATTTGTTTGGAATTTCATTTTTTTTCCTTAACTTTTTCAAAGTAAATTCTTTGGGTGACACTTTCATTAGAGAAATTCTGTATGCCACATGATCAAGGGGAATTCATGTGATTAAGGGAGGCTACTACAATTTTCAAGAGGTTGGTCAAATAACAATATTACCATGTAATGCCATCTTGACGTAAGAAAACATTTTGTATGATCGAGTATTGTGCCTTATAGCATTTCTTTTTTTAATAATTTGATTTTATATTTTGTTTTTATTTTTATATCTTATTCATATTTTTTTATTTTTACTTTAGTTTATCTCTTCTCTTATTTCTACTATACGTTTTTGTGTATTCAGTTTTTTGTTTGTTTTATTCTATTTTTATTATTTAGTTTTGTATATTTTTATACTAGAGTAATGCTGAGAATGATTTAGGTACCACTCAAGCATAGGAGAATTTCCTCACACCACATGGTTGAGGTGAATCGGTGCGATTCAAGGTGGCTTGTGTATTTTTTGCAAGGCTGGATGGATAGCTATTATTGACGTAAGAAAACTTTTTTAGGTGATGTGGGGAGCCTTTTTGTACTTTCTTGTTAGACTTTGGTTTTATATTATATCTATATTTTTTCACTTGTTGTTGTATTTATTTTTTTTATTTTTTATTTCAAAATCATCTATGGGATTATCATATTTATCAAGAATTTTATTTTTTTTCCTAACTTTTTGAAAGGATGCCTTAAGTACCACTCATCATAGCATGGTTAACGGAATTGATACAAACAAGGGAGTTTGATTTCTAAGAGGTTGGTGTTGATCCTAAAGGTTGATTTTGATAATACAAAATAATTGAGTAAAAAGATAACTAATCTATCGCCTTGAGTTTAATTGATTGATTTCAAAAAGCAAAGAAGAAAGTTTTCAGTTACTCTCAAATAAAAATCATCGATCTAAAGCTCTCCATCAAGAAGTATAACTCCAAAAAAGCTATAAAAATAATTCTTGGAAACTCACATGTAGATATAGAAAATTTTATCCTAAGCTACCTCAAGAGCCAACCCTAAGTTTACAACAAGTCAACCGTAGCACACTGTCACTCACTGATATGCCTTCTCGAGCCAACTCCAATAGATCGTGAGTCGACCTTAGAACAGTCTCAGAAGACAGACTAAAAATTGTAGAATTCAGCATAGTGGCGAGTCGACATATAAAGTACATGAGTCGATTCTAGTCTAACAAGAATCGACTCCTGAATGGTCACAGAGAAGAGACAGAGAGCAAAAAAATTCATCGCATTAGCTAGTCAACCCATGAAAATTACGAGTTGACTCTAGTCAAACAAGAGTCAACCCTAGAAAATGAGAAGTTAACCTCTGAATATTTATAGTGGAAAGACAAAGAGCAGTAAAATTTAGTCTGTTGAAGAGTCGATCCAAAAAAAGAGAAGAGACAGAGAGCAAAAAAATTCATCGCATTAGCTAGTCAACCCATGAAAATTACGAGTTGACTCTAGTCAA
>JAOXJJ010001100.1:8049425-8065825 GCA_025769935.1 Phoenix roebelenii
ACTTGGTGTCTCCCAGCTCCCCTCTCACGAGGACTAAAAAAATCCCAGGCCTTCTTCCAAAATCCAATTCCATTGCATAAAACTGGCACATGACCCATAGTTAGTTGAGTGTTCCCTCACTTCACCCCTGCAAAAGTTAAAAAAAAATAGAAACAAAAAAACAGAAGGAAAAAAAAAAAAAAGCCAGCTACCGAGACACCAGAGGTATCAACAATGTAATAGATCGAGAGAGAGGATCCAGACGGATCAATAATACCATGACCCATCCAAAAAAAAAAAGAAAAAAAAAACTCTTTTTTGCTTTTTTTTCCTCTCTCATTTTCTCTTCGGATCTATTTGGGTTGGGTCGGGTTCGTTCGGTAAACCCAGACCCGACCCATAAAATGATTCGGATCCAATTTTAGGACCCGACCCGGACCCGCGGATCCTAAAATTCGGATCGGATCGGGTCTACGTGGGTCGGGCCGGATCGGGTCGACCCGATCCATTTGCAGCCTTAGCATTATAGCATCTCTTTTAAGACTCGTTTGTTAGTATATTCTTATTTTATTTCACTTGTATGCTTTGTTTATATTTCTTATTTATATTTTGCTTTTAAAGTTATTTTTCCTTCTATATCTATTATGTCTTTATCATATTTGCCTGGAATTTTATTTTTTTATTCATTAACTTTTTCAAAGAAAATTCTTTGGGTTCTGCCCTATCATAAGAAAAGTTTCTTATGCCACATGGTTGAGGGGAATTGGTACGATTTTGGGAGGATGGTACAATTTCTTGGAGGTTGATCAATTTACAATATTACCATGCAATGCTATGTTGATGTAAGGGAACTTTTTGTATGGTAGAGTATTGTGCCCTATAGCATTTCTCTTTTTAATGCTTTGTTTTACTTTTATCTTCTATTCCTATTTAATCTTCCTTTTTACTTTTAATAGTTTCGTTTATCTCTTCTCTTACTGCTATTATGTGCTTTTGTATGTTCAATTTTCTGTTTGTTTTATTTTCTTTTTTTTTAGTTTTGCATATTTTTGTCGAAGAGTAATGTTGAGAATGATTTTGGTGCTGCTCAATCATAGGAGAAGTTCTTTATGCCACGTGGTTTAGGAGGAATTAGTGCAATTCAAGATGGCTAGTACAATTTCTGCAGGGGTGGTCAAATAACAATATGCCACAGCATTTTCATGTTGACATAGGAACTTTTTGATAGGATAGAGTATGAGCCTTATAATATTTTTTCTAAGACTTCAGTTTTATATTATATCTTTTTTTTTTTTGACATGCTTGTTCTATTTATATTTCTTCTTTTTTATTTCAAAATTATCTTTACTTTTATTTATATTATAGGTTTCTCATTTTATCTAGAATTTCATTTTTTTCATAGCATTTTTTAGAGAATGCTTTGGGTGCCACTCATCATAAGAAAAGTTCCTTACGCAACATGATAGAGGAGACCTAATGCATTCGGGGTGGTTGGATAAATAACGAAATTACTATGTAGTGCCATACTGGCATACAGAAACTTTTTTATATGATAGAGTGGAGTACCCTATAGCATTTCTTTTTTAAGACTTTGATTTTATTTAATTTCACTTTTATCTTTTATTTACATTTTATTTTTTTTATATTTTCAATAGTTTAGTTTATCTCCTCTCTTATTTCTTTTATGTGTTTCAATATATTCTGTTTTTTTTCTTTCATGTGGTACAAAGGATTAGTGCAATGTATGCCAATTCACGAGAGATATCTGATGCCTGTGGCATATCGGTATCGGAAACTTTTCATGGGATAGCATTTCTCTTTTTGAAAATTTTGTTCTGCATGTTCTGTTTTATTCTTCCTGTTTTCTGCTTGTTGATCGCCTTAATTTTCACTTTATAAGCTCATGAGTGATGTCAACTTCTTTTGCTATCCTAAAGAGCCATCTTTAAGCATGCATGACAAGTTTTCTGATGATAGCATTGGGGTCAGATTGATGATGAGGAAGAGAGCGAGGTTAACAGACTTGTTTAGTTTCTAGCAGGGCTAGGCCTCATCAAGAATCTTTCTTTAGAATTCCATATGGAATATGGCAGTATGCTAAGGTTAGTCATTTCATTCTTTTGATCTTTGTGACCTAATTTGGTTATTTCTCCAGTATATCTATTATGCTCACAGCCTTCTTTTTCCCCCTGGAAATTGAACGGCTTGAATAGAGATTGGGTACTGTTCCAAGAACATTAATAACAAAAATTTTGCTTTGATTTTTCGTATGCCTTCTCAACAGCTCTCCATATTTGCAACAGCATATGATTAATGTAAGTCTATTTTCAAATTCTATTGATGGTTTTTATGGTGGTTTGCAAATCGATTAGCCTATGAATTTCGCTCTCTTTCACATTACCAAAGTACTGGTTAAAGAGGGACATAGAAATAGCTGAAGCAGAAGACATATTCCTTCAGCATGTGTAAAGAATCATTTGATAACTGAGTACAAGTTCTTGCAGCATTAGGTTGTATTTTCAAAATATTTGTTTACAAAATACATGTTCTCTGGAAAAGTGGTAATCGATGTCACTCGGAATCAGAGGAATGATCTTATTTTGAAAAATACAGAAAGTAACTGATGCCCTTGCATCAGGATATTTTAGATGTGTATTGGAGGAAAGTCTTGGTCGCAGCTTCCCTTTTCGGTATTAGGTCTATTTATATGTTTCATACTTGAATGCCATCCTGTTTCTTCAATATAATTCTAATCGATTTGCATTATGTGTGTTCTCACTATTAGAAGACTATATGCATGAATTATGTTAATGTCATACCTACTTTCCTTTCTGGTACTAGTATATTTGTACCATTTACACTTGTAACCTATCTGCATATTTGGATGTCATATCCTTACTCCCATATGCTCCGTAAACTTTTCACGTTTTATATGCTTTTGATTTTAATTCATGTCTGTGTTGAATAGTCTTGAATGTTATCTTGTTACTTCTATGTAGTTGTAATTTACCTGTGCTTAAGCATTGAGTAAGTGTATCTCGTACACAGTTTACCATTTTGTACTAGTCTCTCAGTAGTAGTAATTTATTTGCATCTTTGATTGCCATTACTTGTAATCCTTTTACGTGGTATTTGTTTTTCATTTTCTTCCTGTCTGTGTTGTGTAATCGTGGTGGTTTTATTTTTTATACAGTAGTATTTCATGTGGTGATTTGTTTCTTTCTTTAGCTCATATAAGCATGTTTTAAAGTCATTGACTTGCTATGCTTGTCGAATGATGAGCAGTTTTTTGTCAGGTAGAGTGATGTATGTGATCATTGGAATTGTTGTATGTGGGTCATTGCCTAATTACTCTATTTTTTATTCACTAAATGTTATTCAATTCGTTTCGGTTGGGTTAGTAGATGTATATCTTTCATATTTTATGGGATTCTGACATGATAATCCCTTATTTTGCTTTGAATACCAGCTTAGTTCCTTTTTGAAAAGGGACTAAGCTGGTATTCAAACAGGTTTACTAAAAGCAGAGCATTAGATGTTGATTTGAGTTTTGGCAATGAGCCAATTAGGTGTACCTTATATCATTACCCTAAAGCTTCTGCCTTCTCTATTGTTGTAACTATTTTGTAGTATTCCAGTCTTACATAGTATGAAATAATAAAGTAGTTTTACATAAGCGTCTTTTTTTTTTTCCTTCCTCTAAATGAGGTGCAAATCTATTCCAATCAAGAGCTGATTTTAAGCAATTTTACTCTGCAAGAGTACAGATACAAAGATAGACAACAATACAAGGACAAGCATGGACAGAAGAATGATGAATAAATTAAAACTTGTCAATGAATTCACAGCCACTGCATAGTAATTTTGTTATTTGGTCTCCTAGAACAACATCTTAAGTCTACTTCATGAGGATGGTGTCTTGAAATTAAACTAATTCATCCAAAATTAATATCTAAAGGTTTTAAAGGAGAAAACAAAGAGATGAGGAAGTGGAAGAGACGGGAAAAATAGAGCTTGATAGGGAAGAAGAGGGAGGGAAAAATGAAGACAGATGTGCTCGTTCTTGTGATAAGGCAGGCAGGTGAAGCTTCCTTAGTGGTGGGAAAGAGGGTATGAGGTGAAGTAGTTGGGTCACAGTCAGATGGGTTGAAACTCCTCTAGGGTATATTGGGAAAAATTAGCATTACTAAGGTTAATGGACTTGGGTCTTAGTGGTCTGTATGTCCACCAAATGAACCCTCAGGGTTGGATGTATTATTTACAAGATAGGGGATTAAGTTGGATCTCAAGACAGTTTAAAGGATCATTGCATCAAAGTTCCTTTATTCATTTGAGCAACAACGAATTTTTTCATTCATGGTCTTCTTCTCCATTGTTGCTCTCTTGATGATTGTTAGTGTCCTTTATTAAGCTACCTGTGAATATAGTTCAATTTTCAGGAGTCTTAGGTTTCTTGTGAATGAAACCTTTCTTATGCATTGAAGGATAGTGAAACAACACAACAATTGATACCATTTATACACAGATAAGATTCATGTTGAAAATTTAAGAATGGTTTACTCTGACAGAAATATATATGTGAGATAGCAAGGAGTACTGAAGGAAATATTAAGCCAACTCCAGTGAATGGGCAAAATCTTTCTTATTGTGCTTTAAGGTTAGCTGGATTTAACCTGGTTTTTGTTGTTATAGCCCATTCACATGTCATCTAACTAAATAGTGCACTTAATATTAAGAGAATAAACAGAGTAAAAGAAATAAACTAAACCCTGCTGTTCGGTCATTCTAGTATTTATTTTAGATGTTAGATGTAGGAAAGCTTGGATTGCATATAATACCCCCCCCCCAGGATATACGGCGGAACTGCATGATAGCTTTAGTGATCGATAACCAGTGAATGCTGAATGCAATGTTTCTTTAGTGAAAAAGCCGAAAGCTATTGCATATAAATTGTTAAATTTTTTCCCCTTGTATCCTCTAATGGTTGTGATTTATGATACTGATAATTGATATATAGTATCTTCATATATGCTGCAAGGGGACATACAAACATGCATGCATTATAATATACGTGCATGTCATTCATTACATAAATACATGCATCCGTGCATACATACATACATGCATGCATACATGCATATCAAGCATCAGATGGCTTAAAGAAGTTGACACTAATATAACCTATTTTTGATATTAGAAAAGATATTCATATCCTTTTTATGGGGACACTCTTAAGGAACTTGAAGGCTTCATCTATTATCAAGGGAGGTTTTTTGTCTATCAAAAGTTGCTGGTAATCTGGAGATCATTAGTTTAAAACACAGATTGTAGAAATTATGCCCACTCTCAAAGTGTATCTAGAACCGTAGTAAGAAGGTCCAACTAGAACAAGAGGAATACAAGAAGAACAATTGGAGAAGCAAAGAACACTCAAGCTTTTTTTTAAACTAGTGGAGAATATGAGGGGCTTATTTGGAGGCACTACTATACGCAATTAGTAGCTTACTACTTGCTTGCATACACATGGTAAACTTCCTATGGGTATATATAGGCCTTATTCTAGATCTTTTCATCTTTCCATGCATCATTTCATCTTATCATGCAATTGTTCATCTTCCTTTCTATACCATTCTAGTGTGCTGCATATTCTTTTAATCCCACACGTACCTGCTCTCTCTGATTTGCTTGTCTCTGAAGGAATTTGATTTGTTGAGTAATGGATAAGAAGTTATATCTATAGTTAAATAGAAAACAACAGTTGGTACAGAGCTGAAGTTATAGTTCCCCAACAAGGGCAAAGAAGAGGATTTCTCAAAATTAGCACAATCTGTTCTTATTTCACTATAAACTACAAGAGAGGAAAACAACGATTTCAAAAGACTAGAGTTTGACACTTATTGGTGATCCATCAATTTCAGTCATTAATGCATGATAACTGTGTAACACCCCTCAAAGATCATCGTACTGATAGAGATATTGATGATCAACATCATAATTTATTAAATACTTCAGAAGTTGGCTGGGACTGCTCATCCAGGACGAGCATATACAACTCATTGAAAGAAACCATACACATTGATCACATATACTGATACCCAAAACTAAACAACATAACAAGCATAATAGAAGTTTATTTAGCTTTCCCAGTGACGGAGACATGGAAGACAGGATTGATGAACAAAGCCAACTCTATCTTCAGCAAGTTCTAGCCAGCTACTGCTTTGGGGGTTTGGTTGCTAGGCAGTGGTGTATTACCGAACTTCCATGAGCAACTAGTGAAGAGATCAATATCCCTCTCACCACCAATCTCCTTGATCGGCACTGCCGCTGAAACTTCTTTCAGGTCTTTGTCAGATAACTTCACTTTCAAAGACCCAATATTGGCATCTAGATGCTTGACTTTTGTTGTACCTAATACAAAATCAAATAAGCAACCCAAAAATTAGGCAATCATACAGTGAGCAGCACTAGAGCTAATTTATGACATTGTTTTCTAAGGAACCAATTATATATTTAGACATTAAGAAAAAGTTATATAGAAGTTGTCCTTCTTTAATGTTTATCTCTTTGAATGCAATTGCATGTTAGCAAATACAATTACAAAGAGTTTTTTCCCGTAGTCTCATTGAAGGTAATATATCTGGATATCCAATCTAGAATTATATAAACCATTGACAATGTATTCAATGATCAAACTCGTCCATCAAACAGGAGTAGGAAAACTGTGTATTTTTACTCCCTGTTATGACGGTCTTTTAAACTAGATCAGATGTGAATACTTACAGTTGCTGCACTCCTAACAAAGTTTACAAGGTGTCTCATTAAAAAGATGAAGAAAAAAAAAGAAAATGTTTGTACAGTGGGATCAATCAAAGTAATAATAGAATGGTAGAACAGTATTATAATGGTTGGGTTTAACAGATTTGCTGATTTCTATTTTTTTAACTCTTCTCCAATATTTTAAAAAGGCATTCTCTTATTTGTCTGTCTAATAAAAGTACCCTATAGCATCCATTATGAATCTAAGCAATGTTCCAAAAGAATGGTATTAAAAGAAATGATATTGAGCATTGATCAGGGCCTAAAAAATAATGAAAGTTGTCTTGGTTTTTGGTTGACTTAACAATGTTATGTTTAGATCTCTGAAGTGTTTTAACCAGGAAAGATGGACTTCAAATGTGATCCATTATCAAATTGGGTCCTGTCGCTTGCTTTTCCCTCTCTTTCTACTTAAATCTTCAGTAAAGGTGAATTCTGTGTCTCTGCCCACCTCTTCCTATTCTTTTGATGACACCACTTCTAAGTTGAATTGGGTGTTCAATTTTGAAAACAATCTGTGGTTACAAGGCTTAAGAAATCTTGTCATGGTCTGGTCACTTATGCCAACTCAAGAGGATAGAAATGATTTCTTCTGAAGATGATTGTTGGGATTTCATCTGGTAAGCAGCCCTTGCATCCTGCTGATTATGCACAATTCTCATAATTTATCCACATTCATTTTCTTCTAACCATACAGAACCTAACTAGTTTCTCCAAGTAGTGAATATGGTGATCATTAGAAAACACTATGTACTGCTATTGAATTATCTGATTGAAAGTAGCACCTGTCCTAAATATATTTGAATCGTCAGTTTGGTGGGTGTCAAGGAAAAAAATGTGCTTAGAGGTAAGAGAACAGTTGTTAGTGATTCTATTGTGCATCATAAGACAACAGAATCTAATATAGAAATCTTTATAATTTTCTATTTTATCTACGTTTAGTCATGTTTCTGATATGCATTATGAGAATTATTATTAATTGTTTCTCTTCCAGTCTTGGAAGCTATAAAAGCTAACAGAGAGCTTGTATCTTTGATTATGGCCCACAGTTTTTTGCTCTTTCTTTATTTCATTGTTCATCAATCTATGCTAAAATTCATACCAACATTTGACAATCAAAAACCTGATCTTCATAATGTTAATTACAAGCTTCAACAGTGAATCACTACAACGATTATCTAAAGTATTCTGCTTCTGAGAAGATACTTATGCATTCAGCTCAACACAAAATTTTCTAAATTTTATTTTTTCTCTAATAAGATTCTTTTAAACTGGAATTCATTTATTTTTCCTTCATTCTTCAGCAAACAAGTAAAGACCTTGTATTGATAAGATTCACGAGATTAATTTATTTTTTGCAGCCATGATGTAAGCTCAAGAATAGGTTACAAGTGCTAGCTGATTTTCTTTTCATTAATTGCCATATTTGAGTCATTTGCATGCAAACTTGCTGCAAATATAAAATCCCCAGCCTCTCATGAAGGATAAAAAACAGTTACCTGGGATAGGTACCACATCTTCTCCCTGATGGAGAAGCCAAGCCAGAGCTAGTTGAGGAGGAGTGCACCCATACTTGGCAGCCAGTTTTGCAACGCGCATGTATATGATCTTATTCTTGTCTACATTCTCACCATTAAATCTTGGATTGAGGGCCTATTCACAATCAAATTAGTACATAGTGAATAAAACAGTACCTTTTAGTATGAAAGAATATTGCATCATTTAACAGAGTTCTGTTAGCCATGTCTGTACCAGTATACTTCCTTCGGGCAATCCTTCCGTATTTGCTCTTCCAGCGAAAAAACCATGACCAAGAGGGCTGTACGCAATTACTCCAATACCCAGTTCTCTGCATGAACACAGACATGGTTTGTCTCAAAACAAATGTATTAATGGTTAGGGAAATTCTTAGGGACATATATAAAGGGTACTTTATTTTCAGCTAACTTCTTTCACCAGTAATATATAGAATATGTGAGTGTTTTTTTTCAACTACATAGTTGTGTAAAAGCAAGAATTAGCTATCATTATTATCAGTTATCTTGGATCTGTTTGCCTATCCTTCTAGAGAGAGAGAGGGAGACAGGTAGGGAGAGGAGCACAAGTTCATGAATGGCAGCATAGAAGAGTTCAGTTGAACAAACTTGCAAAGGGGGATAATTTCATCCTCGATATCACGAGTCCACAAAGACCACTCCATTTGCACTGCAGTGATGGGATGAACAGCATGAGCACGCCTTATGGTGTCCGGACTCGCCTCACACAAACCAATGTACTTGATCTTCCCTTCCTTGACTAACTTCTTTAGTTCACCCATCTATCTCATAAAAGAAGTTCTTAATCAAATCAGTCATAAACTAAGATGAATCTCAGAAAGCTCTGTCAATTGCATTCGGTACTTACAGTTTCTTCTATAGGAACCGTAGTGTCTATGCGGTGTGGGAAGTACAAATCAATGTAGTCAACACCAAGGCGTTGGAGACTTCCTTCACAACATTTGCGTACATACTCTGGTGCACCTTTAATCAGCAGCCGCCCATTTTCAAAACCAGCGATGCCAAACTTGCTTGCTATCTCGACTTTTTCTCGAGGTAGGTGCTTCAAAGCCTAAAAGTTAAGAAGGTACTAGCTGAAGTGAACTATGGCAGTGAAAGAGTATCCATCATCTTGAATGAATTACCAAACGCTTCAATTATTTGAAAATAAATAAAAAGCGCTGCAGCATTCATGAGATTATGGAAAGAGAGCTTTGCTCAGGGCATGTAACGTCCTACATATTCCGTATATATGATTATTCTCTTGTTTTTTTTCTGATAGCAGTTGAGCAAGTATCCAGTAAACACATTCTCAAATCCCTTCTCATTAAGAAATTAAGAGTTATCTTTTTCCTTGAATTAAACCATAGAATATTCTTCTCTCCAAAAAGAAAAAAAATGATAACCAACCTCTCTTGCCTTGAGGACAAACTTTATTTGCTAGTTGCTAGTTATTAATTACTCCTACTAACACTAGTTCACAAATACTGACATCTACCGGTATGTTTCCAATATCTCAAAACAGCTAGCTTCTCCATCAGAAAGGTCATATGAGTAGCCAAAATGGCTCACATTGAAGTTAACAGATTTAGTTCTTAGGTTTCATTGGCAAAGAGCACTCTTGAGAGTTCTTAACTCTTCATCAATGGATTTTAAGAACTAACGAAGGTCATATCATGCAGAATACTACTGTTTGTGGATTATAGAACTTCACACTAATCAGTGTAGTGAACCAAAACTTTTGAGTCCCAAGAGAAAAACACAGACCTTCCCGATAAGGATTTCGTTGTCTCCATCGGCATAAGCATCAGCAGTGTCAAAGAATGTCACCCCCTTATTGAAGGCATCTATGATGAGGGAGACACCTTCTTCATGGGGAAGGGGATGGTTGAATATCCCAGAGAGTCCGGAGCACCCAAAACCCATCTTGGAAATCTGTTAAAAAGATGAAGCTTAAGAATTAGCGCAACAGATATCCATTGAAGCTTGAAATTAATACGGACATAACTATTAGGCTATATTGGCTCCTTTTCCTCAATATATGTATATACCATTCAAACAAAGATGAAGATTAAGAATTAGCGTATGAGATCCATTGAAGTTTGAAACTAATAAGCATCCCAACTATTAGGCTCTATTGACTCCTTTTCCTCAATATGTATATATAGGAGTATGTTTACATTCTGATATCATAGTCTAGGGTACTACCAGTTTCTGATTGTTAGGACTAGTTTGCGAATATCTATAATATTATGTGGAGCATTTTCTCAAGCAATTCATGTTTGCTGATAATTGCAAAAAGATTCCATAAAAACTAATTTGAGGCAAGTGACAATAACCAAACATCAGTTAAAGAATAAAGTAAAAAAGATAAAGGATATTTTATACTTAAATTGAAAATAAGTTACGCATTAGTAGTTTGATTTTGCAAGAAGAATGCTAACAGTCACTTGGCAAAAAACAATCATTCTATACTACCGAAAGAAGAATTCAGAAACATACTGAAAATAGCTGCTGTTAAGTGACATGAATGAAGTAACTAATATATTAAACAAGTCCATTAAAAGGACAAAAACACAAGAAAGACAAGGATGAGTTTGTGAGGCATTACTATACGTTCCCCATGGGTTAGTTTTCAATGCATTATCCTTTTTTGAGCAAAAGCTTTTGAGGCATTATCATACATTTCATTGTTTCTTCTCAAAAAGATCACACTTATTGTGTGGATTTTATACATAGCCTGAATGGAATCGTTTGCTTTCTCAAAAGAACAAAACAAAAGAAAGGAAATGAAAAGGCACATCTTTTGCAGAGAAACATGTTAATTGACAAACTAGAACTCAAACACAAGGCAATGCTGCTCCACTAACTTAGCTAAGAGGAATGATGCTAAGCTCTCAACCATGGCAATGGGGTCTTACCTCAAATCCTTGTCTTCCCATCTTGATCCTTGGAACTTGGAACTCTTCCTTGCCCTCCATACTCCCACACTTGGAGATGATATTGTCAAGCTGCTACCGACGCACAGAACACACCAGAAACAAGCTGTGAGTTCTCTGGGCGCACCATCTGTTTCTTATATAAGCAAAGATGCTCCGCTCCTGGCCCCATGGAATGTTTAGGTGAGTAGTTGAGGTTGTGATCACGTGAAGAAGGGTTTGGTGTGGGCTTTGGGTTTGAAGGTCTGGTGACGAGAGGTTAGGATGGTGGCAGCCGGCAACCACTATTTTATGAGAACCGGCTCTAGATTTTAAAGGGCAACCTGCCTTTTTTTTTTTTTATGAAGTTTAAAGGGCAACCTGTCAAAAGGTTTTCCTCTTACGGATTTCAGCATTTGGAAGTCCAACGGAATTATATTATAAAAAACATGATTTGAGTGATGGACTGTCCCCAATCAGCCCAACGTAGCATGGACAAAGGGATTAAAATATTGGAGGCTAAACTTTATGACCTAATTTTGAAGGGTTCAGTGTGGCAAGTGGGTCATAGAAGATGTTTGTAGTTGGTCCAACTTGATACTTTTTTTTTGGCCTTCTACAGTTCCACTTATTGTTAGTTTAGGTTAGTCATAGATCTATAATCCAATGCCCATCCAGATCGATGTTTGGGAACCAAAAAACTTTGGCTCGATCCGACTTCCCATTGGTGCCCCGTAAGCGCACTCAAATGACTCGACCAAGCTATTACCAAGTCTAAAATTTTACGATGATATAATTATAAAAATTAAATATAAATTAGAACTTAACTACTTTTGAGAATATATCCGCTATCCAATAAGAGTTGCCCCTTATGTAGCAACCACAGGTTTTTTTTTAGATTTTGAATCTTGAATTGTAAGTTAGGCTAGACTAGGATATGCTTCTTACAGTATCGGGCTTCAAATACCTCCTAGTCGAAAAAAATAAAAAATATTTTAAATAAAATGAAAATCAAAGTCATTGGTCACGGCTTAATATATTTAAAATACTTGAAAACTAAAAAATTTATTTGAAGTCTTTTGTCTAAAATATAGCAATATAGCATAAACTTTATAATTTGCAATTCTAAATATTGATTCCAATGCTTGGTTCTAAATATTTATATATGTATAAAATTAATACCCATGCTTGGTTCTAAATATTTTTTAAAGAAAATTTAGGGATAATTCACTTGGGGGAAAAAAAACAAGCAAGATGGCAATGGCAAGTATCGCGGTTGCATCCTTTGAGCAAAGGAAGAATCAACTACTGTAAAGATCTCAAAGTGCTCCGAACTTTATCATTCATCTGTCCACACAAGTCTCAAAATAAGCAGCAGATGATCCAATGGTAGGTGAGGGTGAAGGAAGATGAATTCTTCTTTCACGTGAAGGATACAACCACATCCCTAATTGCAATAAAGATGAGATATAAGAAGATAAGACACAGATATCATGCATTAGAACAGCATCATAGACGAATTATATAACCTATACCTCATGCACCAACTTGGTAGTCACACCAACCATCTCGTCTCCTTTCTAAGACGAGCGAGCATATGATGAACAAGATCCATAGAAAAGAAACGAGGCAATTGGTGTGGTGCACGAATGCAAGGATATCATTTTTTGTGGACCAGGTGCATGCAAGAATTTTTGTTTTTCCCTTCTTTTTTTTTTTCCCAACTAAAGCCCGAGGCGCTTGTTGACGTGCGGGTTGGACCTGGCACGGCTGGTGGTTTAGATCACGCGTCGTGGGAGAGAGACCTTGCCTTGGCGGTTAGGTGACTTGAATCACAGTAACCAGCCTTATCTACAGCGTCATACTACTGTATTAGTTGACCAGATGCCATTGTAACCTTAAAAAAAAACAAAACAGGATTCATGAAGGTGATGGGTACGTACCATACAAAGAATGCATATCTGACATGACCCATTTAATTCATTTCGTGGGAGATTTTTCATTTCAGAGGGAAGAACATATATTACTTGTTATTATCTTGACTGATGTAAACTGGTATATGGTGAAATATTAGTTTTTATGATATCAACATTCATTGGGGAAGATAATTTTAGTTCTTCTTATTATCTTACATTTTTTAATGTAAAAAAAATATTAAAATTAGAGCTGAACAATATTGGGGAATCTCAGCGTAGCCAAGGTATCAATATCATGGTTCCTATATAATGTCCTAGATCTCAAAATGTTTTGATTCTTTCGAAAAATGAGATTTTAGACTATAGGTTATTTTAGTAGCTATTATTGGATAAAATTACTGCAATCTTTACAACAAGAGTAGTTTAGAGAGCAAGTAAGATGAAAGAATTTCGGAATAGTATGGTATGTCTGGTATTGCTTTTGTTTCTTTGGTTTTGTTTTCAAAAAATCCAGAAAAAAGGAACTATAGAGTGAACAGATATATATCACGAAACCTATATGTTTTTTAAATTGTTTAATGTTAAGAGTTTCTGGCAGCAATGATTGATATCTTTTTGGAAATATAATAATAATAATAAAGTAAATATATCACCAAGTGTTTGCTCTATGGATCGCCTTTTGCCACTTGGCCAAGAAGTTGGGGTCTAAATTAGGTTGGAGCCAAACCCCAAGGATGAGGTAGGTATAAAATAGAAAAGATGGGGAATTGGGGATTGGCCCCTCCAGCCTCAAAAAATAACTAATAAAGGAATAAAGGAATTGAATGCCCAAAATTCCATGTAACAACTAGAACAGGTAAACAGGTAAACAGGTAAACAGGTAAACAGGTAAACAGGTAAACAAGCAAGCTGTTCGTGAGTTAAGGGAGGCAATCATGTTAATTTGGAGCCGATACATATTGGCTCAAATACAGGATAGATCAAAAAAATCTGTCAACCTAACCTCAATCTTTTTATTAATTGGGTCAAAAATGCATATATGAATCTAATCATTTTACTAAATAGGTAACCTAACCTGATTTATAAATAGTTAAATCGAATTAAATGGGTTTAGCATTGCCAACCCTATCATGAATTGATTGAAGTTCAACTTGATATATAACTCGAGTTCAGCTCACTTAGTTAAAAAATGACTGATCTAATTAAATAAACTTGAAATATTTATATATACATAAGTTACATATATTATATATTATTTGAATGATTATTAATTATATAAGTAATTATCTTATAGTATAAGTATTCTAATATATTAAGGATAATGTAGAATAAAATGTATTCTAACTATAAATTAAAATGCAATCAAGATTATTATTATAAAGTATGTTGTTGCTGGAAATTGGACCCGGAGGTGACCACTTGGCTGAGGAGGAGGAGCTCCGGTGCGAGAATCGGCAGGTGACGGTCCGTCGGTGTGCGGCATCATCTGGAAGACCTGCAAGAAGCCGGTGGCCGGGGTTTCCGGCGCCGGCCCTCCGATGCCTAAGTCAGAGGGGGCAAGTGTATAAATGTGAGAGATAGTATAGGTCTAGAGTTTCAACCTTCCAGCCCCCTCTAGATTGGAGTTGTTCTCCTTTTATAGAGGGGCGCTGGGTTACCTGTGAGGTGATGGAGCGAGGTTGCCGTACAACTGAGCACGTCGCATGAATTGGCGCATGATCAGGTGAATTAATGCTATCGTAGGAAACGAGATCGAAATCAGGGAGTTGTCACGGCTGACTAGACGCAGCCGAGCTGACTTGCCGTGGAGGACTGGAGATCCATAGATAGCAGGTGACACGCGTATTAATTGTTGAGTGAGTGAGAGGTCTGCAGGAGCCATGTATGATGATGGTTGAGTAAGCCGGAGTCGTGCATTAATTATGGAGTAAGCCGAAGATCTGCAGAGGCCACGCGCATTAAATGCTGGGGGCGGTGGCAGGGTATGGTCTCTGATCGGGCTACGGAAGGATGTGACCGTGGTAGGTGAACGGCGAGGTCGGACTTCCGAGGTGGCGAACTCCGAAGTCAAGAGTTCCGAGGTCGGGCGTATCCGAGGTCAGGCGTATCCGAGGTCGGGCGTACCCGAGATCGGGCGCCCGGTCGGGCACCGGGTCGCGGGCTCGGAGGTCGGATATACCCGGGGTCGGGCACATTTGAGGTTGGGCACCTCCGAGGTCGAGAGTCGGGTGCCCCTGATCATGTATTCTGCGATGTGCTCATGTGCTTCGGGGTGATTTGTATTACCCCAACACTACCCCCGACTTCTGAGTTCGAGCCGCTTGCGAGCTCGGACGTGGGAAGTACTTGTCTTTATTGCAGTGGTGGGGGTCAGGGAGGCTTTAAATCGTTCCGGCGCTTCGCGCGTTTCGTAGTACTCTTAATGAGAGGAGATGGGGTGACGCCCTTTCGTCCTCCGAGACCGCTTCATGAGGCGGGCTCATGATGGGGTCCCAAGATCCGACGGGACACTGCCTCGATTGCGCTTCGGTTTTCGGGGCTGACGCGTGGCGTGATCTGGGCAGGAGGCGGGGTTTTTCCCCGCCGATCCGGGCCGTTAAAGAGGTCCATATAAACCCCTATTCCGGCCCTAAGGGCTCTCATTTGGCTGTCTCATCTTTCCAACGTCCTTCGTCCTCTTGTTTCTCTCCGACGACGTTCCGAGGCAATCATCCCTCAACACTCAAGGCTTCCGACGAGGATTCCAGTAGATGTTCCCCTCCAGTCTGCTCGGGAGGCTAGACTAATTGACTGAGCGAGACTCCATCCAACTATTCTGCATCCATCTAGCAAAGCTGCCCTATTGTTTTGCCTTCCCTGCCTGACTTTCCATCTGCTTTCCTTGCACCCCTAAATGCTCAACCACCTGACACTTGCCTGACAGTTCGGGCTACTCAGTCTACTGGACGACTCTCAAGCACCGGCAGATAATTCTGTCATGTCGTTGGCGCATTTCGAGCTATTTGGCCGTCCAGCGAATGCTCGTTCTGTTGTCATACAGAATTGGAAGCCCTTCTCTAATAGGGTTGATCCGTCGGAAAGAAGACAGAACGAACTGGATTGGAGAAAGAAAATCGAAATCATCAAATCTCTAGAGCAACCTTAACTTGATCTCAAGGATGGGATTCATCAAAGGGATTGAGGACATCCCACTGCCGCCCGCATTCTGGGATTGCTGAAAGTCTGGTTCTAAC
>JAOXJJ010001100.1:8065925-8094916 GCA_025769935.1 Phoenix roebelenii
TCTTCCACGAGGTCCAAGTTGTTCCTGAGTTGGGAAGAATTGGAGTCGGCGTCGTAGTGCTCCACCCTCGGGGAAGGGAGACCAATTTCCAAAGGGATAACAGCCTCTGTCCCATATGCCAGGTTGAAGGGAGTCTCGCCCATAGGTAGCCGAAATGTAGTCCGATAGGCCCAGAGGACATTGTATAAGTCCTCGGCCCACTGTCCCTGGGACCGATCGAGCCTGGCTTCGAGTCTCTGCAAAATAGTATGATTTGTTACCTCGGTTTCTCCATTTGCTTGTGGATGAGCGACCGAGGTGAAGCGGTGGTCGATGCCGAGCTCGGAGTAGAATTCTTTGAATCGAGCGTTGTCGAATTGGCAGCCATTCTCAGATATCAGGATGCAGGGGAGTCCAAATCTGCAGATTATTGACTTCCAAACGAAATTCCGCATCTTTTGCTCGATGATCCGAACCACCAGCTCGGCCTCGACCCATTTGGTGAAATAGCCTATGGAGACGACCAAAAACTTTCTTTGCCCGGTCGCCATGGGGAATGGCCCCGGGATGTCAATTCCCCACTGGGCAAATGGCCAGGGGGCCCTGACTGAAGTAAGTGGGGCCGAGGGTCGGCATTGAATGTTGGCGTTCCGCTGGCACCGGTTTAATCTCCGGACGAAGTCTGAAGCGTCCTTCTGAAGTGTGGGCCAGTAGTACCCCTGGCGCAGAATCTTGTGGGCCAGTGCTCGACCTCCCAAATGGTTTCCGTAGATTCCTTCGTGAACCTCTCGCATGACATAATCTACCTCGGACGGGCGAAGACATCTGAGAAGGGGAGAGGTAAAGAATCTGCAGTAAAGTTTACCTTCGTACAATATGTATCGGAAGGCGAGACACCTGATTCGGCGAGACTCGAGCTCATCGTCGAGGAGGACTTCGTCTCGCAGATAACTGATGAGCTCGTCCATCCAGCTCGGCTCGGCCTCGACGCAGAGGGTCGGCTCAGGCTCCTCCGTGCTGGGCGTTTGGAGATATTCGAGCATCGTTGCTTTGGGAAGCTCGCTCATGCAGAAGGTCGCCAATTTCGACAGTTGGTCCGCCCTCAGGTTCTCCGACCTTGGAATATGTTGAATGCCAAAGGAGCTCAGAGTAAAGATGAGGCCCCGCACCTTCTGGAGATATTTTTGCATTGTGGGCTCCCTGGCTTCAAAGTCTCCTATGATATGGCTTATGATCAGTTGGGAGTCACGGAAGACCTTCAGGTCGTCGACCTTCAGCTCTTTAGCCAATTTGAGCCCGACGATGAGTGCTTCGTATTCCGCCACGTTGTTAGAGGCGGGAAACTCGAGGCACAAAGCCTGCTCCGCCACTACTCCATCTGGACTGGTGAGGATGAGGCCTGCTCCACTACCCCCGAGTTCGAGGAGCCATCGACGTGCAGAGTCCACGACGGCCTCGGGGTCTCCTCTACTAGTGCGGACTCGAGCTCGGCCTCGTCCGGCACAGTGCACTCGACTATGAAGTCGGCGAGTGCCTGGACCTTGATCGCTGGTCTTGGTCGGTACTCAAGGTCAAACTCTCCGAGCTCGACGACCGACTTCGTAATTCTCCCAGCACGATCTGACCACTACAGGATTTGCTTCATGAGCTGGTCGGTCAGTATGGCCACCGTGTGGGCTTAGAAATAGGGCCAGAGCCTCCGAGCTGAGATGACCAGGGCGAAAATGGTCTTCTCCAGCTTCGAATATCGGGTCTCGGCATCCCTCAAGACCCGGCTGGTGTAGTATACTGGTTTTTGGAGTTTATCCTCTTCTCGGACCAGGACCGAGCTCACTGCAACTGGGGAGACAGCCAGATACAAGTAGAGAAGCTCGCCCTGCTGGGGCTTTATGAGTAGTGGAGGGGAGGCAAGGAGATGCCTGAGCTCTTCAAAAGTTCACTGACATTCCTCTGACCACAAGAAGTTCTTCGGCCGTTTGAGGATTGCAAAGAATGGGAGGCACCGCTCAGGCGATCTGGCAACAAACCTTCCCAGAGCTGTGACCCATCCCGTGAATCATTGTACCTCCTTAACCGTCCTCGGGGGCACTATCTCCTACAGTACTCGGATCTTCTCAAGATTTGCCTTGATTCCGTGCTGGGTGATCATGAAGCCGGGAAACTTGTCCGAGGTAACTCTGAACGCACACTTGGCGAGGTTGAGCTTCATCCAGTATTTTCTTAGTGTGGAGAATATTTCGTTGAGGTCGGCCACATGATCCTCCGCCATCCGGCTCTTCACCAGCATGTCGTCCACATAGACCTCTATATTTCGGCCTATTTGGCTCTTAAAAATTCAGCTGACCAGCCTTTGATAAGTTGCCCCAGTATTTTTCAAGCCGAAAGGCATCACTTTGTAGCAATAGGTGCCCCCGTCGGTGATAAAAGTCATCTTCTCCTCATCTTCGGGCGCCATCCGAATTTGGTTATACCCCGAGAAGGCATCCATGAATGTCAGCAGCTGATGCCCCAAGGTGGAGTCTACGAGCTGGTCGATGTTGGGGAGTAGAAAGCTATCCTTTAGGCAGGCTTTGTTCAGATCGGTATAGTCCACTCACATGCGCCATTTTTCGTTGGCTTTCTTGACAAGGACCACGTTGGCGAGCCAGTCCGGGTAGGATATCTCTCGGATGAAGCCAGCCTTGAGAAGCTTGTCCACTTCCTCGGCTGTCGCTCACTGTCGCTCTAGGGCAGAGCCTCGTTTCTTCTGTTGCACGGGCTTGCTTGTTGGTTTCACCTGGAGCTGATGAACCATGATCTCGGAATCTATTTCCGGCATGTCGGCGGGCGACCAGGCGAAGACGTCTATGTTGGCCTGCAGGAACTCGACCAAGCGACGCTTTTCATGGGCACTTAGGCCGGAGCCGACCTGCACAGTTAGTTCTAGGCAGTTCTCTTGCAAAGAAACTTAGGTAAGAAGCTCACCAGGCTCCACTTGTTTCTTTCGAGGGCCATCCCGTGCCTCCGAGGTTTCGATGGAGAGAGTATGGCCCGATGTTGGAGTCGACGCCTTGGCTGATCGCTCCCCTTGGCCTGGTGTTTTGACCGGTTGCTTCGCCTTGTGGGTCGCCATGTAGCACCACTTTGCTACTGATCGGTCCCCATGAACTTCGCCCACTCCTTGGCTAGTTGGGAACCGCATGAGCAGGTGGCTGGTCGAGACCACAGCTCGGAGGGCATTCAACCCTGGTCGTCCAAGGATGGAATTGTAGGTCGAAGGCAGGCGAACTACAAAAAAATTCATCCTTACAGTACTTTCTCGGGGGGCGAGCCCGACCGTTCCTAAGAGGTCAATCTCTCCCTCCACTAGGACCGAATCTCCGGTAAATCCGACCAGCAGGGCATTCATTCTCCGGAGCTGGGTCTCCGCCATCCTCATTTTTTGATAGGCGTCATAGTACAAAATATTTACCGAGCTTCCATTATCTACTAAGACGCGCTTTACATCAAACTTATTTACAATCATAGAGATAACCACAGCATCATCATGAGGGGTTTCAACCCCTTCGAAATCCTCGTCCGAGAACATGATTTTAGAAGTGCGCGGGCATTTTGGGGGAACCCTTTCCTCGGATGGCTCTCCGACTGAGGTTCCACCAATGGTGTTGATGGTGCCGGCGATGGACCTGTTGGCATCCGGATCTTCGGGCTGTGCGGGGTTTTCTGCTGGCCTCCTTTCTTCTCGCCGGTTCCACATGAACCGGTTCAGCACTCTGCGGCGGATGAGCACCTCGATCTCATCCTGGAGCTGGAAGCAATCCTCTGTGTCATGGCCACGGTCTCGGTGGAAGCAGCAGTACTTTCTTGGATTGCGCTGAGCTCTAGGATCCCGCATCAGGGACAGGGGCCGAAAGTAATCCCGTCCCTCGATCTCCATGAGGATCTCCGTTCGGGGAGCGTTGAGGGGGGTGTAATTCTCATACCTCCCCAAGGGTGCTCGTGGTCGCACCGGAGAACTTGACCGAGGCGAGGATCTCGGTCGGCGCTGTCCTTGCTGCCGAGGTGGACTCCTTAGTTGGGACAAATTCTTGTTTCAGCGGGGAGACGGATTTTTGGGACGACCGCGCTCCTCGCGGCATCTTTTCTGCTTCTTGGAGTTCTGCTCGGTTGCATTCCGCCGGGAAGCAATGGCCTCTTCAGCCTTCGCGTATTTCCGAGCTTGGAGCAGCATCTCGGTAAAAAAGAGAAACATGTAGGATCGAGCTCCAGTCTTGAGCACCGACATGGCTATCGACTGGTCGAGCTCACGGACCTCCCAAGTAGTAGCAGTGAAGCAGTTGAGGTAATCTTTACAAGACTCCCCCTCCCGTTGCTTGACGTCGAGGAGGGAGTCCGAAGTCCGCCGCTGACGTCGGTTGGCAGCGAAATTGGCGGAGAACTGTCTGCAAAACTGCTCAAAAGAGGACACGATACTGGCTTCAGCCTAGAGAACCAGAGCCGAGCTGCTCTCCGAAGTGTAGCCGGGAAGGCCTTACAGTGCATGGCCTCCGAGGACCCTTGCAGTGCCATGAGAGCTCGGTAACTCTCCAAATGGTCGAGAGGGTCGGTCATGCCATTGTAGGGCTCCACCTGGGGCATTTTGAACCTCGACGGGACCGGCTCATCCTCGATCTGGCGGAAGAAGGGGGACTTGGTGGTGAACTCAAAGTCTCCCTCGCATCTCGCCTTCTTGCTATGGAGCGCCTCAATCTGGCGCTCAAGCTTCTCGACCTTCCCGTAGAGCTCTCCACTTTGGGGGATCGCCACGGTGGTTTGCTCTGGTGCAAGCCATCTCGGGACTGATTCAACTTCCGATGGTTGGGGCCTGTCGCCTTGGTCTCTCCCTGGCAGTCCTCTCCAAGGAGACGCCCGGGCTGAGCCCTGGCAACAGCATCGCTCTTCAGCCTTCGAAGAGTCATGGAGGTTCTGACCCTGGGGCGGTGGTCCGTATGGTGGAAGCGCCGGCAGGACCTGTTCCTCCGGGGGCGGCTGAGGCCCCATACGTTGCAGGCCCTGGACCGCTGTGGCCAGGGCTTGAACTTGCTACATTAGGATGCTGAGTTGTTCCGACTGGACCTGGGGGGCCGGGTCCACCGGGGGTCTTGTTGGTGAATCCTGGACATAGTGTCCAGGACTCGGCGGGGGACGCCGGGAGGCGGTGGAGGCTCCTTTGCTACTCAACTTCATGGCCACGACTCGGGCCCTTCCTCTAGCGCCAACTGTTGCTGGAAATTGGACCCGGGGGTGACTACTTGGCCGAGGAGGAGGAGCTCCGGTGCGAGAATCGGCAGGTGGCGGTCCGTCGGCGTGCGGCGTCCTCCGGAAGACCTGCAAGAAGCCGGTGGCCGGATTTTCCGGCACCGGCCCTCCGATGCCTAAGTCAGAGGGGCAAGTGTATAAATGGGAGAGATAATATAGTTCCAGAGTTTCAGCCTTCCAGCCTCCTCTAGAATGGAGTTGTTCTCCTTTTATAGAGGGGCGTTGGGTTACCTGTGAGGTGATGGAGCGAGGCTGCCGTATAACTAAGCACGTCGTATGAATTGGCGCACGATCAGATGAATTAATGCTGTCGTAGGAGACGAGGTCGGAGTCAGAAAGTTGTCACGGCTGACTGGACGCAGCCGAGCTGACTTGCCGTGGAGGACTGGAGATTCGTAGATAGCAGGTGACACGCACATTAATTGTTGAGTGAGTCGGAGATCTGCAGGAGCCATGCATGATGATGGTTGAGTAAGCCGGAGTCGTGGATTAATTATGAAGTAAGCCGGAGATCTGCAGAGGCCATGCGCATTAAATGCTGGGGGCGGTGGCAGGGTATGATCTCTGATCGGGCTACGGAAGGATGTGACCGTGATAAGTGAACGGCGAGGTCAGACTTCCGAGGTGGCGAGCTCCGAAGTCAAGAGTTCCGAGGTCGGACGTATCCGAGGTCGGGCGTACGCGAGGTCAGGCGCCGGGTCGGGGGCTCGGAGATCGGATATACCCGGGGTCGGGCGCATCCGAGGTCGGGCACCTCTGAGGTCGAGAGTCGGGTGCCCCTGATCATGAATTTCGCGATGTGCTCACGTGCTTCGGGGTGATTTGTATTACCCCAACATATGTAAATGAGAGTCTCAAATTATCTCACATTCTTATAAGATCTCTTAAAATAGCTGTTTGTGAATGCTTGAGTTCGACTAGATTATTAAACATAGCTCAGCTCCTGTTTGGCTCGTTTACATTCCCATCTAACATCAATATCCTTATATATTTTACTAATATATAGAGAAATAAAAATACAAAAGCAAATCTAGTTGCATAAGCATGGCATATTAATGCCTAGTTGACTTAGGTGGCTTGTGTAATTTAAACCTTATGTGATACATTAGATAGAATGTCAAAGAACAAATTAAATATGCTGTCAAAAGATTGTCCACTAAGGAGATCTGCCTTCTGCTGTCTCATGTTAAACCAAGCATTGCTAGGGTTGAAGTTAAGCATACGTAGATAGACATAATTATTTGATTGACTGAATCAAGATGAGAACTGCTTCATGATATGAGCAAATTTCGTGGTGAAATTTTTTAATTTAGCATCTATTCTTTTTAGGCTTCTTCCATGTCACGGTATAACTACGTCCTTGACCACTTGGCCCACAGATTTTCTTAGCAAGGAGACAGGTTAGTCAATATTTCAGCCCAAATGTCTCCACCCTCCTTTACTACCGGATGCTACCCCAACAAATAAACATGATTTAACTTTAGAATCACTCCAGCCATATCCTTTTCTCCTTTACAATAATTCCACTATCCTTTTCGAGACTCAAACCTACCGTATAATTTGGAATTGCATGCAAAAAAAGTCGAATAAGTTGTCTCATTCTCACAATCGAAGGAAAGGATCTTTCCATATGTAGCCAACTTTCTTAGCTACCATTCAAAATATAGAGCTAAAACTGGTCATTTTTCTCATTTAGATCCCACTATGTCACTTAATTATCTCCACGTCTATTTAATTTTGGAACCCAGTACTCTCCCCTTATCTTTTGTGCTAGTTCATAGGTAATATAATTACAAAAAAAATTGTCTTTCCCGACGCTTTTTAAGCATATACCGACGCTTATAAGCATCGGTAAAAAATTTGCCGATGCTTAAAAACGTCGCTAAAGAGTCGGTTTTTAGTGACGCTTAAAAGCATCCTAAAAGCCACGCTTGTAAACTTTGGTTTTAGCGACGGTTTTTATAACGATACTTTAAAGCATCGTTATAATTTTTTTTTAAAAAAAATATTTTTTTTTGCATACACATTTTTCGCTGTAGGGCGTACTATTGTGGAGGGCAATGGTGGACTCCTGAGGGTTGATTGAGATGAGGACACCCTCGTAGCAAATCTCAGCTTTGGAGGTGAGGCTGATGAGTCTCCCGATGTACGAATCCACCGCCGGCAATGACGAAGATGAAGACGAGCCGGAGCTCGGTCCCTCAGCAACCACCCTAACTTCGGCTTCGAAGCCAAGAAAGTGGAGATCCAGAGGCCAAGGGGGAACGGAAGTAAAAGAAAAGGAAAAGAAGGGAAGAACCCCGAAGAGATCCGATGAGAGAGAAGATGAGACGATGCTAATTACCCCATGCACACGAGAAGCTGAGAGATCCAAGTAAGAGGTAGATCTGCTGCGAAACATCTAGCATCCGGACCGTGACCCACCATCCACGAGCACCGCCGGATTTCCACCCACCATGCTAGGTCCGTCCTGCAATCGGATCCAGAAAAAGACTTAGACCTAGATTTAGGGCAAGAGGGAAGTGGTCGGCTAGATGGGGATGATCCCCAACTCCACAACTTTATTTTTTAAATCTCAAATCGAAAGAAATTTCACCTACTCTATATGACCTTGAGGAAGGTAGAAGATCATCTCCCCATCGCACGTCCTCCGCATCTGAAACAAAGAAGTTGGGGACCTTCGGCGGTCGCAGAGCTCTACCTCTCCTAGGAGCGGCGAAGGCCAGGGTTCTCGTAATGTCAGTGCCAGACTCGCTGCATACGGAGGAGAAGCTTTCCCCCTTCTCATTACCGCCGTTTCCCTTCGTTGTCACCTCCGGCGACGCCATATCACGGCCCCCATAGGAGATCTATCATCCACGCCCCAAAATCAAACGCCATCAGTTAATCGCCTCCCAAACCTCTAATCCGACGAGATCACAGATGAGAGCAATCCCTAATTCGAAGATTTGTCGTCGAAACTCCCCCAAAACCCTAGATGTCGCTCCGATATCTCCTTCGAAGCCTCCGGATCTCTCTCTCTCTCTCACCCCTTTCTTCTGAGCAAGACAAACAGAATAAATAGAGGAGATGGGGATCGGGAGGTGAGTGAGGGAGGAGGGCCTTCGACGACGCTTTCTAAAGCATCGTTGGGGGTGGGGGCGTACACAGTGTTGGGCCATCGGCCTCCGACGACGCTTTTCAAAGCATCGTTAGGGGCGGGGAGCGGTTTTTGGTTTCCGACGACGCTTTTTAGCGTCGTCTAAATCCACCTTCCGTCACAGGAGTGGAAAAGCGTCCATATCTCCCAACACTATTTAGAAGTGTCGACAAATTTTGGCGCGCCGACCAAATTACCGACACTTCTCTCTAACATCGATAGTTAAGTGTCAAGAATAACTATTTTTTCTATAGTGTAAGCTTGGTGAGATGAATATTCATGATCTAAAAGATTTTGCTAAGACTGGAGTTTTGTTTTTCTTTTTCACTAAAGCAGATGTATCATACCGTTCTTTGGAACATTTGAGACAAACATAGAAGATTTGATCTATTCTTATTCCATTGAAGACTAGGCTTTCAAAATTTCTATTAATATGATATCATAACATGGTTTGAAATATCGATCAACAAATCGTACCCAAACTAGCCTGAACTGAGGAATACAGCCTAGTACCGCAGATAACTAAAAAAACTTATTTTGCAATTATTCTCTACCATTTGAAAGTGGAAACAAAGTGAGGGAGATTAGAAGATCGCCTGAAGAGATTGCTTTATATGGTAGAACTAAGGTTTTCAATTTGAGACTAGAAAATTATTCTAGCAACGTAAATCATCTCCCTCCTTTTTTTCTTATTTCTTCAAAAAGTTGAGCATAATTGATAAAATCATTGAGACATTTTTGTCAATGAGGATCAAAAATTATTTGATCACTCGATTCATAGACTATTGTGTGAATCCAAGATGAAAATAAATGATTTTTGAAATTTAAGTTGTACCCAAAATTTAATTAAAACATAATTAAAATTTAAAAATAATCAAAAAAGAGGTATCAAGGATATATCATCCATATTTGTGCATACCCGCCTTGCACTTTGATTGCACCATCCTTGATAGACCATGTGATATACCACCTCTACTTCAAATTCCCTAACACCTTATTATTTCAAACGTTAAGAATAACATGTTTTTAGAACTTGTTAAAATCCAATTAAGAGCCTCCTATTTGGATATTCTTACAAGATTGGGCTGAAAATTCTATAGGAATTGGGTTTGTTAGCCTATCTAGCTTTTATTTTCTAAAATCCTGTCCAAAATCAAACTTAGTCATTGGGAGGCAGAAAAAAAAAAAAAAGACCTATGGAGATATTTTTTTCTTCCCACAGGATTTGGATAGGATGAAGTTTGGTTGATACAAGGCAATGCTTAAATGGATAGCCCAATCCACAACAGGATTTTCAACCCAATCCTGTAGGAATAACCAAGCAAACTCTAAGGGCTTGTTTGGATGATTGGACTGAAAATTCTATTGTATTGTGAATTAAACCAATACAACCAACAAAATTATAGGATTATAGGCTGGGCTAGGCTTATATTCATATCTTTTTTTTCCTATGAGATTCAGACCGGCCCACTCCAAAACTATTTTTGGGTACTTATGAAAATATGTCTAGCCCAACCTGTAATTATATGATTTTACTAGTTGTCCTAGCTCAATCCATAAACCGAATAGAATTTTCAACCCAATCATCCAAAGAAGCCCTAAATGTTCAATCGTAACATTTATTTCACCAAGGTGACAACATACAAGAGTCCTCTTTCTAAAAAGTGGGGATATGGAGGACTTGGATGGAGAAATGCATGGTCCATTTGTCCTATTTTTGCCCCTCCCTGTCCCGTTAGCTTCACTAGTTACTTTTTTTATTTTTAATAAATATTTGATAGGTTTGAGCATACTAATTCAAGGTTTCTTAGGAGTCTTGGTTTCTAGCTATAAATACTAGTAGTAGGACAGGAACAAGAACAAACCTGCTTGGCATTGGTTTTCTTTTTGAAAAAAATAAATTTAAAATATGTATGAAAAATAAGAAAAAGAATCATTTCACTTTTTGATTTTTCTTTTGTGAAAGCCCTTTTTAATTATACAGAAAAGTGAAAGCTCCAAGACTATCTTTCACATGGTTGACGGTTTAAATTTTTGTGACAAATAGAAACCAATAATAGCCATCATTGACACTACCATCGTCATTGTTGCCACCTACTACTGCCATCATTGGCCACACACTACTACCATTATCGATGCTAACCACTGCCAGCAATATAATTAAAGTGACCATCAAACAAGTTTTGAGTTTCGATTTTTTTTGTTTTAAAAAAGGAAACTGATTTTGATTTTTATAAAAATTAGAAAATGAAAAATCTGAATTAATGTCAAATGGAACTTTTGTTTGTTTTATTGCTTTGAAGTTGGAGTTAAATATAGTTGGAATAGGTCTATAGTTTCATCATTGCTTTCTATATCTTTACATTTTATTAGTTCTTTTTGTCTCCTACAAACTTGAGTTTGGGTTTTGCATCACCAAGTATCACAGTAACCATTTCATCAATTCACTCCCACACTGGAACTGCTTGATTCTGAAATAAAATCAAGTTCTAGAAATTTTCAAAAATAAATTCAATTCATCCTATCATATGTAGCTCACTTGTCAACTTTCCACCATCTTCAGGATGTATTTGGTTTTGAATTTCTCCGTTCGGTCAACCTTTAGAATCTTGATAACATAATGAGGATTGGATACTGACTGCTCCACCTCCTGAAGGCACCTCAGAAACAATCTTGTAAAACTTTAGTCCATCTTCCTTGGATTATCCACTTTTCATTGGAGATTACAAGGTTTATTTGGTTTGCAAAGAGAAGGCTATGCTTGAGGAGGAGAAAATCTATTTCTTTTTCTTTACAAAAGAAGGTAGATTTTGTAAATTTTTCTTTGACAGATAGGTTTTGCCAATTGAAGAGAATAATTCAACCCTAGAGAAGGAGATGATATGTGGGTTTTTGAAAGTGTAAAGATCAGATATGAACCATTGGTTTGCTTAACATGGGTGACTTCTGTGGAACGAGAAATAGCAGGCAATGAGAAGATTGATGCTTGTCAAACTTCCAGATAAAGTTAGCAACATTTTTTGGCATCCTAATGCCCCAGTAGAACTCAAATACTACAAAATTCCAGGAATGATGTCTAAGCAAGCTTGATCCCTGATTACCTTAACACTATAACTAGACCCTGACCACCCTCCTAATTGAAGTACATATTTAGATGGAACTGCAAGATCTAGAAAACAAATGAGTACTAGTTCTACCATGAAATCAAAAATGTATTTGCCCAATCAAAAATGTACTTTTCTCATCTACCTTGCCATCATACTTCATGTTGGTGTTCAAGCTGCCTAGATGGGTAATTTGCAGAATCGAGAAAATGAGACGGCCTTTTCTTTCGAAAGAACGGGACAGTGTCAATGGATTCCATTGTCTGGTGAATTGTGATAGTGTGTGTCGAGCCAATGAGCAAGGAGGTTTGGGAATGAAAAATATATATAGAGCAAATGAATCAGCCCCTCCTCGCCAAGTAGGCATGGAAGCATATGTAAATTCCATTCTTTGCTTTTCCTTCTCCTTCTTCTGTGTACCTTCTTCATTGCACCATATGTAAATTCTTGCAAATCATTTAATAGAATTGGGGGAAGCTCCTGGCTCCCTCCAATTTATATCAAAAAAATGTGCTAACACCACCACTCTTCTTTTCAAAAGCCCAACACATTCTTACCAAAAAAAATTCCTTCATGACATTCGCCATCTTTTAGGTGAATATACAGCCTTTCGGACCTCTACTGTGTATAGAAAAGCCAACAGTGGTGCGGATTGGATGGTTTTTTATGCGGCCTAACACTTCGAAGATGTCATCTGGAAGGGACACGACCATGTACCGTCTTCTTTACATTTTCTACTTCTTTCTGTCTTTATGGGCTATACTTACACCTGTTGTATGTGAGTAACCGCTGTACCCAAAATAATAATAATAATAATAAATAAAAGTCTAACACACATGCTCACCAAAAAGATTTCTTCACCCGTTCCACTCATAGACTCTTCTAATTGGTTGCTCGTTGGAAAACATATTGAATCATATTTTCCAATTGACTATTTTAAATGTGGCACTCATTCAGGTTTGGTCCCTTCACCTCCCATATATGCCATCCATAGAATCATTCAGCAAGAGAAAGAACCTTGCAAAGGATATTGCAAATAAATCCATCCTCTCCATTTCCATTCACACCTATATTTCTATGTATTAACAAATTCCAACAGAAAACTCCCTTTTGTTTTGGAAGTAAAGATGCTCGCCCATCTTCTTCATTGAGACAAGGAACAAATACTATATGAACCAAAAAAAAAAGGGTTCAACTGAAGCACTTTTTGCCCAGAGTCCAACAGAAACAGCATGTATTGTCATTTACTATGGCATGGTTGCCTAAAGTATCATTTTTTCCTAATTAAAATTGAGACCTTTTACCCCATCCAAACTTAAAATCAGTCTCACTTTGTGATGGAAGCATTAAATCCCATGTTTATATCTCTCTTGCTAAGTAGGTGTTACTTGATAGCTGCCCTTATTGTGCAAGTTCTTTTATTAATAAATTTATCCTATCCTGCTAAAAGTAGAATGCAGCTTATTCCTTTTGATGCATTTTTTGTATTACCTTGCAAGGTTTTCATCACTACAAATGGTTAATTATCACATAAAAAATATATATCCATAAAATAATCTGAATTCAGACTGAAACAAGTTTGTTAAATCGACCGAACTAACTATTTTAAAATAACTGTCCTCATCAAACACAAACAGGGAAAGGGATTATAAATTTCCATTTGCAGATATTTCTAACTACTGATTTTAGTTTAGGGTATCATCAGCATTCAACTAAAATCGAAGAGTTTGAATTATTAGTTGCCACTTATGTATAGAGTTCTATTATTTTATTATGAGTTATATATATTCAACTATATAGGAAAATACTAGTTATATTAACATTGATGAATTATTAAATTTTTTTAAAAAACTAAATATTAAATGTTTTAATAATAATTCATATTTCATAAATAAAGAGGTTTCTTATATGATATCTAAGGTCCTGCATTGCTAATAAAAATTTGATCTAGAAAAGGTTTGATCTTTTTCCTCTAATAATAAGAAAAGCTTGAACAAGTATATTCCAATATTCATTTTTGCATTTCTACAGGTACTTTTGCGATTTATGAGAATATTTTTTGAGTGTAGAGAACATACTAGGTCAATTAAGAGTTTGCACTTTAGCTTTATTAAAAAATTTCGAGAAATTTATATTGATGTTTTAAAAAAGTTATATTATCACATTAATATTATAAATTAATGATCTATCTTATAGTTAAGAGTCCAAACCTGTGTTCAATAGCCTTTGTTTCACTACCCATAAAAGCTTGTCACCATTCATGAAACTTAGTTATGTATGTGTAATTTATGTTGCAAAATATATACTTATATTCCTTTTAGGTGACAATATTTCTTATCATGAAAGTAGACATGTTTGGTGGCCAAAAAAAAATGTTGTCATGAAAACCTTTAAGTTTTAAAAAAAAGTTTTAGCCGTGAAGATACGCTTGATGACTATCTTGGGAAAAGTTTTATCCATGAAGGTACACATGACGGCCTCATCACAACCAAAATCTGGTCATTAAAACTTTTAATGACAAGATTTTGCTTGTCGTAAAATCAACATGTAAATCTTCAAACTAAAATTTCTCAATAAAACTTAAAAGGTTTTCATAACAATAAAATGATCATAGAGTGGAATAGTCATGACAAATAGAAAAATACTAGCTTTCATACACATAAATAGTTACCGAAAAAGGGCCAGCGGGCACCGAGCAAGGGACATTGCCCGATTGTGCGGACTGGTTGGGAGCCGGGTCATCAATAACCTGGGAAAAAGCATTGGCATAACTAGTTCCACAGAGCGGAAAAGGGAGAAAAAACCTTGCTTGCATTGGAAGAAGAAACCTTAGCCTTGATTGTAGGGAGAATCCCTAGCTTCGGTTCAAAGTAAATCAACTGATGGATCTGCAGATTCAACCCTAAAACTCCAAATAAAAGAAAAAAAATAAAACCCTAGATCACCAATCATGAAATAGGGCTTGCCTCTAGTAGAATAAAAGGGGAAAATTTGACTTATTAGAGATTAAGCTATGAAGGAGGAGCTCAAGGTTGAGAAGAAGAAGAAGAAGAGGTGATCTAAATTACTTGAGGGACAAGTGAAGTGAGGATACAGGAGCGAATAGCTTAGAGGTTAGTGTTCACTTTCAGTGACTTCAGCATCAGGGATGGTTCAAAATCATTGAAAGGAGGAAAATAGACCAAAATTTTAAAAGTGAGTCAGGAATGGCTTTCACCCCAAGAGTGACCTTTATGGTAAGCCACTCTCGCATTTCAACAACTAGAATTTTCGGGAGTCATTTGGAAAAAAGTATTCACGAGCCACTTTCAAAATAGACCTATTCACATGCCGAGTAGCCTAGCTCGAACTCGAAGCCTTTTGGAGCCTTGTGGTCCAAGACAGACCTGGTCAGCATGTTTATTAAACAAGATGGACTCGAGCTTGAGGATTAAAGCCGTCTGACCCTAGCCTTGCTCGAAATTTTTTAACCCTAGTTTTTTATGATTAAATCCAGAATTTTGTTGATATATAAACTTAAAAAAAGAAGTTCTAGAATATTAGAATACCTTATTTTGGTTCTTAAAGTGTTGAATTTCTAATATTTAGTTATTTATATTCAGCATTTATTAAGTATTTTTAAGTATTTTTTAATATTTTAAGCATTTTTTACTCGGGTTAGGAAGCTTGAGTAAGGGCCAAGCTTGGGCCTAGAAAAATAAACCCCAAGGTTGGACTAGGCCCGAATGTAATATATTGTGTTAACTTTTGGGCAGATGAGCATGTTTATCAAATTGGACAGAGTCGGGCTTGAGGATTAAAACCCCTGAGCCTGCCCAACCTAAAATTTTCTAACGCTATTTTCTTGTGATTAAATACTAAGTTTTGTTAATATGTAAACTTAATGAAAGAAGTTCTAGTCTTAGAATACCTCATTGTGTTTCTTACTCTTAAGTATTTTTAATGTTTTAAGTATTTTGTACTTGCGACAGGAAGCCCAAGTTTGGCTTGGGGCTAGCAAGTAGGCCGGAAGTCTGGACCGGGCTCGGGTCTATTTGTGTTAATTTTTGGGCAAAACCCAGCCCGGCCCGCGAACAGGTCTACCTTGCAAAGCGGCCCTAAAATAGACCGGTGATGAGCCGACCCAAGGATGACCCCGCTTAAGTTAGACCGACGGTTCATTGTAAACGAGATCCTCTCGACAGCGTGAGCTGAGTTTTCGTCGGAAGGCCCTCGTCTCCGATCCTTTCCGAATCTTCGTAACCCTCGCTCTCCAGACCCTTCCGAGTCGACCTGAGTAACGCCTAGGTAAGAGGAGAGTGAGGATGAGGACTACCGATCAATTGATCTATCTCGAGTAGTTCAGATCGATGGAGAGAAAAAGGAATAGATCGATCCGGTCGCCTGAGATCTTTCTCCTTCTGGCACTTCTCGCTGGCTGCTTCCGCCGCCCGGCCGCACTCTCCTTCACTGTGACCGACGTGGAGTGCGTCTACGAGTACATCCTCTACGAGGGCGACACCGTGTCCGGAAACTTCGTTGTCGTCGATCACGATGTCTTCTGGAGCTCGGATCACCCCGGCATCGATCTAGTCGTTAGTGCCGCTAATCCCCTTCGTTTCATGTTACATTCGCCCTAAAGTTTCAAACTTTTTGAGAATTTTGATATATTTATAAGCAAATAAAATTGGCGTCTTTCCTAACTTTTCCTTCAAAATTTGGTCACCGAATACAGGTAGGTTGGCTTTGTCTATGCTGGGTAGCTCTGTAAACTTGAAAATAACTATTTTTAATTTCCTGTTTCCTTTGTAGGATGTAAAAATGCAATTTTGATGCTATGCTGCAAGCAAGAAAATGTGACATTATGCCAATGCCAATTAGTTAAAAAAAAAAAAGACTTATTCTTTATATATAAATGGATTCAGAATGTTGCTCGCTTCAGTGCCCCACTAGAGTTAATTAGATGGCTACATTTTTGTTGCCTACGTATTACTGCTTCATTTGGTAAAGATGATCACCTTCGTGTTCCTTGTTTGGATAAGCAATGGATTGAAAGAAAAGAAAGAAAGGAAGTGAGACAGGCGAAGAGAACTTCTGAGAGAAAAAGATGAGAAGAGAACTTCAATATCTCTTCTTTCCAAATCTCTTCACTTTCACAGATATTAGCACTCTTTTTACTTTTTAGGTTAAGGGATTTGGAGAGAAGTGATAAAAAAGGAGAGAGAGTCAAAATCTTTTGTTTGGTTTGGAGAGAAGAGAAGAGAAACTGAAAAGATCTTGTGTGGTAGTTACATTAGGAAGGGAGAGAAGAAAAAGGAGAGAAGAGCTTTATCTCCTAACCCAAATTTGTAATCTGTTTATAAGTGGAGTTATTCAGAGAGAAGAGAATCTCGTTTTCTCTTTAGTTTACTTTCATGTTCAAAGTTTTCTTATCTTTCTTTCTCTTCCCTTCCCTCGTTTCCCTTCTATTGTATTATCTCCCCCGAAACAGCACATAAAAAAGGGGCTCATGGAGATATCTCCTCTCTCTGTTTCTCTTCTTTTTTGTCCTTAATTCACTATCTAAACAAAGAATTTGACTCTCTCTCTTCTTCTCTCCTTATCAAAATGAGGGTGCGGGTACCAAGTGAGTCGCCAAGGTTTGAGCATGGTACAAAAACAAGCCTGGGACGCTGTGGGTGAAGCATACGGCAAGGGCTCAAATTTAGGGTAAATTGGGAGGACACATCTTCCCTCCACACTAGAACCTCATTTTTTTTCTTAAATAACACTTTTAAATGCTTAATAATAACAAGTGGAAATATCTTGAAGATTTGAACTAGAAATATGATTCAATTAAAGTTTTAGACAATTATGGAATTTCAAATCAAACTAACTCTGCAAGTCATTGTTGATTAAGATAAGCTAAATACATAAAGTTCAGCATTAATAAGTCTAGCCTGCAAATTGGTATGAATTGATTAAACAAAATGAAACGAAGTTGAAGAACTGAATAAAAGTCAAAAATTACAAGACAGCAAATAATGTCTTTAAGTTACTAAAGTACAAGAGGATGGAATACATTCAGTTAATTCATCATACAAATTGATAAAGAGATGTAAGCGCATTCTATGCCTCTGTCTTCGTGTCCTCTCTGAAAAGGAGTGCACTTTATCTATGTATACCTATTTCAAGTGGCTTCTCTTAAAGATACATAGGAAGCACTAGGCCTAGCTCATGTGCAAATTTAAATGCTGTTAAAAATGTCTTATGAACTCCACATACACATGAAGATGCAGATCAACACCATTAGTTGATGACATTATGTATCCTATTAGGGTAGTCTGCGATACATAGAATGGATTGACATACAATGTTCATAAATATGCAAATGGCATAGGCTAGCATTGTAGAGACACAAGCAACTGACTCTTGTGCAGAAAAAAATCATACATAGATTATCAAATGATTATAAATATGAAGCCTGTCCCTTTGAAAATAATGAACATAACCCCTTACTGCTAACAAACCACAGTTCTCAGTTCTTTATTAATCAATTTAAGGCCTGCGGTGATAGCATTCAAGCTTTTGATGTATTAGGTTGGTTTTCATTAATTTTAGGTGCTTATTTGATGCATGGTCATGATTAGACGCTCCTTTGGAATTTGCTAGTTATTTACATGTTATTGTACATTCTAGAAACCACAATAAAGATTACCAAAGTAGCCTGCTGACATGGGGACCCACAATTAAACAATGGAATAAACAATTCCAGGCAATCAAACACTCTCTTCCCTAAGAAAAGAAGGGACCCAGTCAAGTATAGAATATCGAAAGAAAGGAGGACAAAAATGAGAATAGAAACATAGGAGAAAGGGGATAGGAACAAGAGAAGAGAAAAGTCAAAAGAAAAAAAAGAAGAAAAAGTACAAAAGAAAGGAGTGAGCCATATGTAGATCACTTCAACTCAAGAAAGATATCTTTCTTTTCCACAGTATGTTCTCAACTTATGATGCTCTCTATGTTCATCCATATTATCATGGTGGTTCTTTTATTATTTTTTATTAGATCTCCATGTCGGGAAATCTGCTACTTCTCTTGGGAAAGCTTTCACCAATAAAATTTTTTAAAAAGATTTTTCTTATTTCTTCATTTTCTTTTGTTGTTAAGTTATATAACCTTGTCTCTTTCCTAAAAATTGTGATTTGACCCCCAAGCAAAAAAGTTAAATCTATATCATTTCTCATTGTAGTCACATTTAAAATTGAACCTCAATTCAGATCTTGATCTTGGTGTAGAGTAGATCAATCAAAACTCTAATCTGATGAACTGTAGCTGTTTTGTGAGAACTTGCTTTTTCTCCTTGTCGTGTCTTATTGCTGCCTTGTTTTATATATATGACTATAGAAGGTAGCACATCATCTGCCTCAAGCGAACCATAGTTAGAATCTTGAGTTGGATGCTTAAAGCCATCAGCTTTTTAAATAGTTTTACCCATGAAACTTTGCAACCTTCTTCAAAAACATGTATAGTTCCATTGTTTCTGCTCAGACAAGAAACAGGCTAGGTTGCTTGCATGGAGGGTTGTGATTGGCCCCTATTGCTGAGAAAATTGTCGACATAGGGTGCTCCACGCTATTGCTTAAACCCATTTAAATATTTTTTTTTTAAAAAAAAGTAAGGAATGAAGTGAAAACCCATTATTTTCATCCAATCCTTCCCACCAGTCCCACATATCCCCCCCCCCCAAATCTTCTTCGACTTTGAGACCGCTTGCTCAATTACCAATGCAACCTGCCATTCAGGATGAGACTGAGTTTGTGCTTTTTGGGAATGAGTAGATAGGGTTTACATAGGCATGGGCTTAGGGGATTAGGTGAGATGACGAGGGTAGAGGATATGCTGATGATGCCACTACGGCCAGTGAGGATGGTGCTGTGTCAAGACTAAGCGAAGCCTAGCAGGGGAAGGATGTGAAAGGAGAGGGATACTGGCTCACAAAGGACAAGGGAAGTGAGGTCTTGGGGTCACCATAGGTAACATCAACAATGAGGGCAGTGGTCTCAGCCTAGAGATATATAAGAGGGAGGGAGAGGCAGTGACAAGAGAAGAGGGAGGCCAAGGGCAAGGTTGAAAGCATAGAGGGATGGGGGTGAGGTGGCTACGATGGTGGTGAGGAGCAAGGAGGTGGAGCAAAGGGAGGGCGGCAAGGAAGGGTGGGGAGGTGAAGGCATCGTGGAAGGGGCAACAGGTTTTTTTTACCTTCTCACCTTTGTTTTTTATTTTTTTAATGACATTGAGAAATGGCATGGATTGCTATTTGTCGATAGTTTCTCCTAAATCTGGAAGTTTGGGACCCAATAGCTAAGTCGAATAGCAACACTCGAAAGGAGAGGCCCAATTTGTTTCTTATTTGAGCACGAATAGCTGAGCCACACCCTTGAAAGACCTTTAGTATTTGGTAATCATCATCTTTTGAAGTATGGTTAATCATCATCTTTTAAAGTATGGCTATTGCTATGTGATGTTGTAGGGGTATCCTTAATCTCATCATAGGTTATACTTGGCCATGAGAGTTTGAAGGATATCTTGGATGATCTTGAAGATTCTACAATAGGACAGCAATTCTCTATAATCTTTATTCTCTCCTAGGCTATAGTATCTAGGTTTTTAGACATTCTCTATATCTTACATCAGATTTGAATCCTTTTCTAACACTCAAGCCTCTAGCATTAGAGTCATTCCTCACCATTGCCTCGAACTTGTTGTCATGTCAAACTTAGTAATAGAGATAGCATAGTCATCACCAGAACTACCACCTCTATTCTTTATGATCTTTATATAGTTCCTAATTTGTGTATCATGCTCATCTACCCATTTATCTACATGCTTAACATTTCCGGAGTTAGAAGAATCCGTGTCTTGGTTAATCATTTGCCTTATCAAGATCAATATTGTTGTAAGTGATCACACTTCATCTCGTATTTTGTCTTGGTTGGGTAAGAGCTAGATTCTCGTATCCTTTCAAATAAATATAACAAACAAAGTTGGAAAGATGTCCTTCAGTTGCAACAGGGGAACATGTTGGACTTTTGGAAGTTACAATGCGAAAGATTTTTTTTTTTGACATAAATTTTAAAAAGTGAAATGAGCTTCGAAAGATACTATACAACCCTTGGAGAAAAAACTAGTCGGAGAACTAAGTTATTTTTGTATATTCAAAATTCAATTTCATGCACGTTTGTGCACATAATATATGTGATTTCATGTGCAAAAATCATACTCCCTTACTTCATTGGCTTGGTTAGTCATATGGTATGTTTTTGTTCATTTGGCATATATCATCAATTCTCCATTAATTCATTTAATTATCTATTTTTAGATTTTGAGCATTAGTTTTTTCTAAAGCTATAATTTCCAAAATGCTCAAATTTGATAAGTAGAAAACTTTTGTTATTTAACTATTTTGTTTATAATTGTTATTTGTGATTCAATTAGCTTACATGATGCCTTTAGTGCAAGGGCAATTTTTTTTTACTGCATATACACTCCCTAGATGCAGTAGTTATAATTCATGGTTTGGCACTTTATTTAGATATTTTCTATTCTAAATCCTTCATGTGATAAAATTCAGGTGACTTCTCCAGGAGGCAATATTGTGCACTCATTAAAGGGAACATCTGGTGACAAGTTTGAGTTCAAAGTTCCAGGGGCTGGAATGTACAAGTTTTGCTTCCATAATCCACAAGGAACACCAGAAACTGTATCTTTCTACATACATGTTGGGCATATTCCAAACGAACATAATCTCGCTAAAGATGGTTGGTAGATTTACTATGTCTGCTTTCTAGGATCATCATGTTTATGTGTGGGCAATCAACGTTTCCTTCATTATGTCTCTTAAGTACCAAGAGCAAGCTTTAAAGATGTTGTCCCTACCATCCTGAATCAGATTGGTGAGCAACCGGACCCGATGATGGGTTTAGGACCTCAGTACCTATGATAAGACGGATAACAAGAGGAAGGTGAAAGAGAGGAAGAAAGGGAGAAAGCTACGCGAATGAGCATCATAATCCTAATACATGTTGGTACTAGTAACATGAATACGCAATCCTAAATTATCACAAACCAACCATAGAAACCCCAATAGTTATTAACAACAACAAACAATAAAGAAAGAAAGAAAAAAGAATTGTCGTCCCACTGCATATCGAGGCACCTATTTGTTCCAAGCGTTAGAACAGTACCATCTCAATCTGGTCCCTGACTAGTGCTGGGTTCGGGACTGGGATTTGAAACCTTCACCAAGTTGTTTTCTTACTAAGACTGCACTTTTAAAGTATAATTTCATTAGGAGAGGGTAAAATTTCTGAATTTATATCATATCGTAATTCTACTCTTTAATCAATAGGAAAATCACTGTAAATCTTATAAAAAGAGAAAAGGTCGAATATCTGAATTTCAATATTTTGTCAGTATAACAAATAAGATTTATGCAAAATATCTTGGTCATATTTAGTGCTCTGTATTCACTTATATACTCTTTTTATTTTTGTTGCAGAGCATGTGGATCCTATAAATGTGAAGATTGCAGAGCTTAGGGAAGCACTGGAGTCTGTTACAGGAGAGCAGCGATACTTGAAAGCACGGGAAGCTCGGCACCGCCGTAGTAAGACTGCATCTCCCATTTAACACTATTACGAGTATAGATCTAAAACATTTTTCAATCACCACTAGAAGGGAAATGCAAAGGTGGTTCTAAATTCCTTCCACTTTTTAATTATTATTGTGAAGGGTAGAGGTATTGGTTCTGCAATACATCTGGCCAGTTTAAGGACTGAAAAAAGACATGCTTCAACCAAAACAATAATACTACAAGATTGATTCGTAGATCAACTTGATAAATCTGATACAAAATGCATGAAAATAGACATGCTTCAACCAAAACATTAATACTACAAGATTGATTCGTAAATCAACTTGATGAATCTGATACAAAATGCATTTCTCTTATTTTTTCATGAAGTAATAAAGAAAATTATCCCAAACAAAAGCATGAAACACTTAATAAAATTCACTATGTAAGTGACAGCATGAGTTGCAGAACTAGCAAACTACTATACTAGTACTAGACAATGAGGTGGCTTATGATTGGTCTCCTTGTTGTGATCCCATGGTCTATGTTGACACGGAGAAAGGCAAACTATATGTCGATGTTCGTAAACTGCTTGTTTTTGGCATTTTACCACCTAACCGAGCAAAGTAGGTGCTCATCCCACAGTCATTCTATTTGACCGCCTGAGAGTAATTTGGGCCAATAAAATTTCACCTTTACCAAGATTATCAACATCAACATATAATCCATGTCCTCTAGAGAGCCATTGTCCTGCCAATATTTTTTATTGTTGTAGTCAAAAGTTAATTTACCCTGGCATATGCTTATATTTTCGATGAAGTTTCCATGCTTTTGACTTTAAGAAACTAAGACATATCAATATGGGCCTTGAATCTCTCAAAGACTATATTTCTCTAAGATTGACCATTCGTGAATGTTTGTATGTCGCTTATGTAATCTCACCCTTTTCTATTCTTAATAACTCTAACAATATTGAAAGCTTATATTGATCAAATGAAGCAAAGCCATAATTTGATTTACAAATTCAAATCATCAATTCAAGATGAAGCAATTCCCATGGCAGCTTATATTGATCAAATGAAGTAAAATCATACTTAGAACTATGAATTCAAGTCTTGATTGTGGCTTAACGCATCCTTTTAGACAAACTGTGAGGAATTTGTTTTCTTATGAGCCTTGAAGTGGCATCAACATTACTAAGATTGAATGGTTGGATTTTGGTGGATCTTGAAGCTTTTTAATCTTGGATTTGGTCAACCTTTTCTGTGACTAAATTTGAGGACAAATCTAGTAGTATCCAAGAATGGCTGAACCATCCCAAACCACCAATTCGGGACATATTGATCTGAACCAGTCAATTACCTGAATGAAAAGGCCTCTCGGTTTGGTCTGGAGCTTTTTATAATTTGGTTCGCCTTATCTCCTTACCGGCTCATCTCCTCATCAGCTCATATCTATTTCGCGCCCTCTCTTGAAGCTTCTGACTCATCTTGACTTTCGGTTCTCTCTCAAAACTTTTGGCTCATCTCCTCACCACCCTCCTCTATCGCCCTACTGTCCTCACCTCCTCAAATGCTTCAACTACAGCCACCATCGCCATTCTTATGACAACCTCTACCATTGCGAAACATGCCACTACTGTCTTGAGACTGGACCTCGTCGATAGTGATGCTCCTCCCATCTATGGTCTACCTATTTGTCCTTTCGATGGCATCCCTCATCGTCTACTCGTTCCTGAAGGTTGGAAATCCGAAAATCCTCGACCTCCCCATTTCCCAGCCAATGATGATCTACAACAAAAAGACAACCAAAGACCATCAAATTTGAGATCAAGAAATACAAAAAGCTTGGATTCGAGCATCTTGCTGGGTTGGGTCGAGGGATCGGGACCTTGGGTTTGAGGATCTCAACGCCCTCTCGAGCGAGGCATCGTTCATGGCCCAGGAAAGCTGATCTCTCTCTCCCCCCTCCTCTCCCTCTTCCTCCTTGTAGTTCAGTTAAGTGTATCTCATCAACTACTCATTCCTTAAGGTCATGAAATGCCCCTTGACCTCCCATTCTCTCTATCGATGATGATCTGCACTAAAAAGTAGCCAAAAGCTATCAAATCTGAGATCAAGAAACATGAAAAGCGTGGATTCAAGGATCTCTCTAGGTTGGATCGAGGGATCAGGACCTTAGAATTGATGATCTCGTCGAATTGGCCGAAAGCCCTCTCGAGGGAGGCGTCATCTGTGGCCTAAGCAAGCTGATCTCTCCCCCATCCTCCTCTTTCTCCCCTTCTCCCTCCCAGTCCTCATGGTTCCTATATGCATCGGGCCGATATGGTATGACTGATACGGTACCAAGCCGGTTGCTAGCTGATATGATCCTTGATACCAGTTTAGTGAATAGTATCTTTTGCAATTTTTGGTCCAAGAGCTAAAATTTGTTTATTCAATGTGACTTGAGGCATTCTTCTCAACTACATATGACATGACGAAGATTTTTGTCTAAGACATGAAATACCGGACCTTTATATTGTTTTTACCATGAGAAGGTGGCTAAGTGCAGAAAATTAGTTGCTTGTTAGTCTAACCATCAAAATCTTTCTTAAAGGAATCTCTAATAATATCATGGGCATCGTAGAGGTTATGCATCCCTTGCGTACACATGAGGGGTCGGAGGTTTGCTTACCTAGGGGTAAATGCTCCATTGTCTAGCCATAGATTATTGCATGATGATTATTAGAAGAATGACAGAGATTAATTGTTTAGTATGAAGCGTGTATATGGATATCATAAATTGATGAGTCACGATACAAAGATGACAATGTGGCAACCTTTAGGCAATAGCATAGGGATATGATGGTGATACATCAGAAAGTACATTTTTTTAGCATATATAACTAATTTATACAGGATACTTTAAATTTTTTAGTCTTAAAAAATGTCATTCTAGGTCTGCCAACTCTCTTTCATAGGTTCTCTATCTCTCAAATTAGGACTGACATGACAATGAAGACCTAAGATGGCTTTAATCACCTTAAAATTATGGCTTTAGATGTTACTTCCTAGCCTTGTTGGTTCAAACTTATCTAGAGTGTATCTTTGCCATATCAAATACCAACTTTATAAGCAAACGGACTGAAACTATATGGAATTATGGATACTTATAGGAAGTATCAAGTGCATGTTGGATATGGACATATGTACTTTAGGAAAGAATTATAATTGAAATTAGTCACGTTGGTTATGTGTGCTTTATGAATAAGAAATTATAAAGCATTATTGTGATGTGGGTAGCCATGAGATTTGAATGTGCCATCATAGTGAATGCACTTCCTTGCTTTCAAAAGTTAATCAAATTAGGTATTTAACTAAAAAGTGATCTATAAGGTAGCTAGAGTGAGAGATGAAGGAAAAATTTCATGGAGGAGATTAGGATGAAGGAAAAGAGAGTTGCGTAGAAAGAGGTCCTTTGTTAATAGTTGATATATAGTCTATTATTACAATTAGATTCCTAAGGACATGGTGATGAAAAAGAATATGTTTAATTTTGTTATTGTGTTTTCTGATGTGGGTGTGTGTATTTAGAGAAGGGGGTGGAGGAGGGAAGCAGGAAACTGAGATACTTCTAGGATACATGTCTGATGTTTATATTAAGTATTCAATTTTTCAAAATTAAAAAACACTCTAGATACTTTCCAGATACTCTCAATATTCTTTTGAGATACATAAAAAAAAAATGAGGGGAAGAGTTTTTACTTTACAAATACTAGTCTTTTAATGATGAATGGTCAATTTCGGAGTTTATGATGTGGATACTCAACTATGGATTGCAGATTCTAGTTTACAAATTTAAATGATCATTAGGTGATGAGTTTGTGGAAGTTCATGCTAGCATATGTAATACAGACTGTTATTTTGTTAGCCTGCTATGCTTTATAAAAAAAAAGTATCCTACCGCATGCGGCTCCCACCACTATGAGGTTTAGAGGGGGTCAAATGCACACGGCCTTATCCCTGCTTGTGGAGAGATTATTTTCATGTTTTGAACCCCTGACATCTAGGCCATAATGGAGCAACTTTACCATTGCACCAAGACTCACCCTCTAGCCTACTGTGTTGTAAACGTTTTTCTTATGTAAGAATTATTTTTTATTTATTTATTTTGTTGGGGTATTTTATCTTACTTTTCAAGATTTCTCATGTCATCATGTCATATTCATATCTTATATCCATGTCCATGCTTTCTAGGGATCTATTATGTACTAGTTGAAAGTCCTTTTAGCATTGGAAAACATTGTTCAGACCCAATCTTTTTGCTGTCTAGCAACTTTGAACAGTGATGTTTTCGTAAGGTTCTATAATTTTTTTAATAAATAAAAATTTGAGTGCTATCTTCTTCTCTTTCTAGTCCTCAACTGCTCTTTGTTCTTTCTTTTGCCATCTGATTCTCTAAGTATCTCCATCTTCGTATTCTTGCTGCCCTATTCTGATGATATTCTTCTCTTTTCAGCAGCCTTTGTTCCATCGTCGGAGTTATTTCAGATTTTCTCTGAAAATAAATTTAGTGAGCAAAGCATTTAAAACAGCCTTATAACCTAAAGTAGTTCTATCAATTGGTATTAGAGGTTGGAAAATTTGACATTTGAGACTTCTTCAGTTGTTATAATCATGGCATCTTGGAGATCATGACAGATCATGACATTAGGCTTCACTGCCATGAAGACCACCTCAAAACTATGGTTAGCATGCAGTGCCAATTGAAATCAAAGAATAGAAAATTTGGCTACCAGAACGAAACCATGAAGAGAACATAAGAAAATTGGGAGAATGTGGGTTTTCATGTCAAAAGAATTGGAGCTTTTTCTAAAATTTTAGCTTCAACAGTGTTTGAAGGCTTATATTATTTGCTAACCTCTTAGTTGGAGAAGATTGTATGTGCTGAAAGCCCGTGCTCATGGACATCAATTAGAATGTTTTGGAGTGAAGGATAAAGGATATTCTTTGAGAGAAAGGTAAGATGTAACCACATAACTATTGATAGAGAGAGAAATGCTGAATGTTATGGAGCTGTTGTTATCTAATTGATTACCACCTTCAGTCATGGGGAGGTCTTATTGAATCTGACTTGGACATCCAAGAAGGCTCATCTTGTTTATGTGCAAGGCTATTAATGGTCAGATTTGACGTAGGAGATCCAAATTTTTGAATAAGCCCAACACAAGCTCACCCAAACCCTGGTTATCCCCAATTAAGAGAATTATTTTCGTCTGGATCTGGAACCCTAAAATGGTAAGTAGAAGATTTCATTTCCTAACTGCAGTAAGTGCTCATTGGAGCAGATCTGCTAGTTTGCTCAAATAGTTGATCAGAAAACCATATTTGTCAAGTCACTTGATCATTATATAGGGCACATGAGAAAAGATGTCTACCTGTATTCCACAATGTTTTAAAACTTGTGTAGGTCGATTGGGCCGACCCACCCAACCTGTCATCCATAAGGAATTACAGGTCATCTTATATTATCAAAACTTGGTTCCATCATTTGAACCAGATGGATGGCCAAATCATCCAGGCGAATCACTTGCTCAGGTTGGTTATTATAACAGCATGCCTCCAAGAGAGAGAGGAAAAAAACAGAGAAAGCTATACGATACTCTCGTGCACCTTGCTCTCACATTTCTCTCAAATCCCATCATGAATCTAACAGTCGAAATAGGGAGACGAGGGTGTTTCAACAAGGATGGCGCTCCACATTGGCGCCAGTGGGGTTCTTCATCAGTGCCATTGGAAAAGAAGAGGACAGCTTGCAGGATATGTCATAGAGAAAAATGGGATTTGAGTTGAGCTTGAAGATGCATCACTATGGACCTCTGAGGCCCTGGCCCTTGGTTGATACATGGTTGAACTGTAAACCTGTGATCCAGCAACCAAAACAGTTTAGATTAGGTCAGCGAGTTCATAACTAGCATTGATGTACTACAACTTGTGTCACATGGATTCAGGTACTAGTGTCAGGTTTTGATGTGTCTTAAGTATGAGATCCTTATAATATCTATGAACTTCTAGCGGACCTATTCCCAAGTGTCATATGGATAACATAATCTGGATGTCATGCACGTTGGTAAACTAAAGGATAACAATCAAGTAAAATGACAAAAGCATTCTGAACCGTTTCTCTCCTGTTCAGATCAAAACAGTGAACTCCAACCTAGCAGAATCATAGGTTCTCTCAGCAAATGATTGTATGGCTTATTTATATCTTGTATGTCACCTTTTTCTCTGCAAAACATACACTTGTTCTTTGATGTCTTAATTTCTTTTTCTCATATTTGGTATGACATGTATGTGATATTACTCATGTGATGACATTTAATCTTGATGCAGCAAATGAGAGCACTAGGAGGCGTCTCATCTTTTACACAGTGTTAGAGTATCTTACACTGGTCTGTGCTAGTGTACTTCAGGTAGTTTACATCCGCCGCCTATTCAGCAAGACGGTGGCATACAACAGGCTTTACTAGCTTGTGTATTCTTATCTGTCATATCTAACAATTTTTAACATCTTAGATTTTTTTTTCATGGAATTAACAATCAAACAGATTGTTTGTACATTTTTTCCCTTTCTGTTAATCTCCTCTTTGTCAAATCATAGTTGCAGACTGCCACCAAACTTATTTATTGGGTCATATGACCATGAAAGTCAAATTGTGGTGCTTGAAATTTGAAAGATAACCTTTTGTTCCATGATTTGGAGAAAGTTCGTGGGGATTCAGCACCAACAAATGTAGCATTGGTATCTGAATTTGGATTGTAATCAACTAACTTTTAAATGTTTGTCCCACTTTTTCTCACTGATTAGCACTGATGCTGGACTGAGATATTCATATGCTCTTAGAACATGGCTTACA
>JAOXJJ010001100.1:8107968-8119272 GCA_025769935.1 Phoenix roebelenii
ATAAACTAGATAAGCAGGCAGACAGACACATATACATAATCAACTAAAGCATTACCTACAAGCCCTAGAAGGTCCGTAAGCATAGTATAACATAAAATGTTTTAGAAGGTCCAGAACAAGGAGTACAGTGATGATTTGCAAGCAAACATGTCATAGAGGGATCATGAAAGGATATCATCAATTAAGGGGCAAGCACAAAATCATATCAAACATGTTCTGTGTCATCTGATCCAATTATTTAAATAAAGGGCAAAATCACATCTACAAGAAAAGAATGAAGTTCATAATCAGCATGAGATATCTAATAAGTCTGAAAGGATCTAGCATGGCCTAAGCAGAAATCTGACAGAAATCCAATTCCCAGATTTGGTATTTGACCAGTTTCCTACTTGAGCATGAAGAGATGTATGCTTCCTACAATCATGTATCTGACTGCAAATTTCGTTTGAATCGGGCAGTTTGACAAGTTTTGTGACAGATTAGGACTGTATCCAGCTGCTTTGGATATAGAGATACATTTGGATTTTGGTTAAATTTTAAAAATTTCTACAACAAGAATGGTAACATGTATCTATAGTGATAGATAATTGGTCAATGGGGAAAAACAGAGGCCTGTTTTCATTTTTGCAAATAATGAAATCAATCCAAAATTCAATAAGCCAGATTTTCTTTCCAGGTCTAATTATGTCTAGGTCCACAATGGTGGAACCGCTGCAAGATAAGAGACATTTGCAGAAACATATTGTAGACTTTTGATGTGCAAAATGCAAATTATCTTTAACTTGAACAGTTATCGGCTAACTGGGGTCAATGGTATTAACACCTTTAAAACATGCAAGATATTGAAACATCACAAAATAATAAGTTATAATTCATATGCATTAAAGATGACAAGATTCTCAGACCTCCAGTGTGCTAAACACTAATCGCATCCGACTTGCTACAACTGATGGCTCCTCAGAACTACCCAATACAGCCATTTGTTCTAGTTGCAGAGTCTTCACCGGTAGCCTGTGTTAGGACATGTTAAAAATCCAGTTGAGCTCAAATTAGACAAGTAGATGAAGTGCGGACCATGTTCCGAATAAAACAATATTCAAAATGAAATAATGAGTTATTAAAATTCACCATCAATGAAAAACTAGATGCAACATGTCAATAAAACCGTTTAATGCCCTTGATAATAGCAGGATTTAATGTCTTGCATGCAAGATTTTAAACACAGAGACAGGTTGGCCAGATGAGTCCATAAAATTTCGTCCACTCCTCATGGGAAATGTAAGTTTGATGGACTAATAAAATTGAAGCCAAATAATTTTGGAAAGCAAGTTATAAGCTTAGGTGAACATACTTTCTCCTATGGTGTTTCCTCTCAGATTTTAGAACAACCCCACCCACCCCAAATAAAAAAAGGAGTTCAGTTCTTGTTTTGAAATAATAATAATAATCATCCAACCCCCCAACAAGCAATTCACGACTTGTTTTGAAGTAAAAAAATATGATAACAATAATAATAGTAATAATAATAATTGTAATAATAATAGAAAATGCATGTGTTATTTGGGGAAAGAATTCCTGAATTAAATACACTTATCCTATCCTCGTGTGCATATCCATCTTTCTGAATACATTCAAGCCTAGTTAGGCTAACTACGTCAACAAGTTCATGACCTAATTCAATCTAGTTGTGCAGATTATAATGATAGATCTATATACTATTTTAGGATCAAAGTTTCTTTTCAACTTAGCCGCAAAAAGAAAATAAAACGTGTTATCAGCTACCTCCTAACAGCAGCACAATTATCTGCCTTAACTGTATAAACTACATAGATAAAGCAGAAAACAAATGACTTTAGTAATCACAAACAAATAGAAGCAATATAACTGAGATGGAAGAAGAAAGCTACAGTGAAATATTAGTTAATACTCACCATGCCATTCCTCTTGTATAATAAGCATTGGCTATGAGAGCACAAAATCCTCGCCATTGATGCATAACTTCAGATGAAACTGGTGATGTAGAAGACCACCTAACAATTGTTGGTTGTGGTGTGCACAGGATAGTGATAAAGACAATGCTCAACCACAAAATGCACTCATGCACCTGCATAAATAAGATGACATGAAATTTGTAAATCTTTGATTTATTAATCAGAATCACAAGTTACCTGGTCAAAGTACTCACCAAAACTAATTCGTGCAACTGCAATTAGTATTCATTACAACTATCTAGAATTTGAAAAATGAAAGAGAATCCTTTTCACAAGGAAAGAAAAAATACGCAAGTGGAGTACAATATTAAAACAAGTCCCTTCCTGCTTATTCAAGACATTTTTTCTACATTTATCATGCAGTAACAGAAATAAACATGGCAATAAGGCTAGGTATTTCTTTCTCTTGGATCATAAAATTTACTAGATGGTGTTTTTTCAAATAATTACTACGTGAAAAGTCAAATGGAAGATCAAGGTCGTCATGAATAAACAATTGCCATAAGTGTCAGACTCTCAAGATTTTTAACCAACCCATATACTCAGCAAATCTAAAACCCAATACAAGTTGTTTGCGAGCTAGACACTATCTGCCTTTAAGCGAATCCCAAAAAATGATTGGTTAAAGTCGTTCAATAGTGCCATTTTTATGCTTTTGACCTAGTACTCGGGATCTTCTGCTGAGGGTGACGTGCCTGCTTCAGAATCTTCCCAGAATCTCCAACATGCACCGACTTCCTAAGTGTTTCCTTGCTAAAAGGGTTTCTAAAGTATCCGCATTCCCATACTTGCTTTGTTTCTGGATACTAAGGCTTGTGATATATCTAGCGACCAGCTTATTCCTGAAGAATCAAAGACATTTGTACAAAATGGTTTTACCAGTTTGATTTATTGAAAGGCATGATAATTAGTGTCCTATGATGAGAGGTTGTCAAGCATGAGGCTTGATTCTCTTTAGATATAAAGTTTACATGTAAGAAAATTAAAGCTTCTTCCAAATCCTTGATCTAGTTGTGCACGTGCAGCTAGTTTCATTTCTTTAACTTCCAGAAGGCCAGGCACAAGTTTTTCCACTAGGCTTGAAATACGTGTTTCCTAAACTTGACATGGATCTTACATTATAATAGTGATGACATGTGTCCTAAGTTAACATTTTCAAAGAGACGGTCTATTCGTGTTAGATTTCATGATAGTGATGTGGCTGTGAATTACATTGATAATCTAGTCTTTGTGTCAAGGTTTTAAATATCATGGAGCAAGGTTGTACTAGTTTTTCCATGAATGCCCAGTATCCTGACATTCGGGATGGGTGATGTCCCATCCCATCTCAGACCATTTCCCAACTTCTCCCATCCTGACACTAGGGATGGTGCCCCGTCCCGACACTTAGGACAATGGGACACACTATCGTCCTACTAGTTTAAATACCATGGGATAAGGATGCCCCAATTTGTCTGCGAAACAAGATGCTCCACGTTCCGACACTAGGGATGGTGCTCCATCCTAACACTTGGGATAGTGGGACACCACACCATCCCACTAGTATTTAAAACCTTACCCTGTAGCATGCTACGTTTTTCCAAAGTAAAGCATGATTTGGATTCCATTTTAACAGATGACATGAAACTGATCTTCTTTGCTTGCCTTAGAAGTATATTTATGACTTTGGTGCTTGATTAGATATATTGCTGCTTAGGATTAAGAACAAATTACTAGCCATGGTAATATGCAATGCTCGAATAACCTGTAATTTATCAAGTTCATGCATAAGTTACACCCACCAGCCATATATATAAGATTCCAACAAGGCGCACACTGAGCCAAAACCAATCAGTGCTAAAAAAATGCGTTATGTCATGCTATGCTGGAGGCACTTATTGACAAGATATGCAATACTGTGAATTGATGCCTTAATAAATGTAAATAATCACTCAAAATAATGATAAATAGACATGGTTTAAACCCCAAAAAATACAAGCTCATAAACAAAATTGCAACACAAATTATTCCAAACATGCATGTAAATTGATCAATGCATTGCATGAATCGAAGCAACAATATACAACATTATACAATCTCAATCTTAAGAAAAGAAAAAAAAACTCACAATTTTATGATGTTTCCCATATACATACTGCGAATTATTTTAAAAGGATTATGATGAAAAATATATTTAATGATTGTTCTAGTCATATTTCTAGTTATCAACTAAAACTTGTGTGCACAGTGCACTAACCATAATAAATAAATGAAAACAAATGATATGTGAGACTCAAGAAAACAAACTTACAAGATAGCATATAGAGAGTATATTTACATGCAAATGATAAGACAATTAGTTTAAGAAATGAAGAGTAACAGCACATTTTTCAAGTTAAATATCAATGACTCAAAAAAAAAATTAACCTCCTCAGCAAGAATTTTGAACTTCACACTTGTTCCTCCACCGTAAGTTTGTAGTCCTTCAATCTCAATGCCAGAATCCTTTATATTCATAAGTTCTTTTCTTAAACCCTCATCAGTACATCCAAGTGCATATGCATTCACCCCAGCACTGATAAATTCCTGACAAGAATTAAATGAATGTACCATGTGGAAAAGGAAAACTATATGTCAGTTTACCATCAGGAAATGTAGATCACATATGGTATATAAAATTTGAGGTAGATGATATACTTTTAAGTTGTCGCCACCTCCACGATCAACTACATTCCTATACCGTTTAAATAGGCTGATTGCAATGTTACGGGATGAGCGATAGTCCTCATCGGATGATGCATTAATATGCAAGCAGCGCTGTATAAGAATATAAAAACTCATTTAAGAGATGAACATATCATTTACTACTTCAGGAAAACTCTTCTCATTGAACCTTCTGTTCATTACTTTCTTCTAAACAATAATTCACAGATTGGAATGAAGATAGTATACCAGCCAATTCTTTGTGCTTCCTTCTTTGGACGCTCCCCACAGATGATGACTTCTTAATCTGCTAGAGTGATACTTAAAGCTTGAAAAGTTACAAGATTTTTGCACTTGGATTTCCAAGGAATTCTGACAAGCTACAGTGTTACTCGTGTTATGAGCATGTAGAATGCCGCCTGGACAGGCTTGCAGAAATGGTTTTGGTTCTCCATTAGTCCACACACTTTTTATTTTCGTTGAAGCATACATCGTCAACATGGTTGCTTCATAGCCAACGAGACATTGGGGTTTTCCAAGTTATACTCCAGACATCTGCATATTCCCCAACAAACAAACAAGCCTTTCACTAGCATATACCTTAATTTATATTCAAAGAAAGATAGAATAATGAGAATTATAACCCAGAATTTATTTGAATACGCAGGAGGCTGATTTAAATTGATGACAAACTATAACCAAAATGAAGATGCCCCCTAAAGAAAAAGCTCATGACTTGGAAGTCTCATATTCTTGCAATTTCTACAACAGGATGGACCCTTAGGTTGCACGCATGAGGCACAGTTGACTGCAATAAAAAGAAAATAGGAACTCCGCACTTTTTTTGCGTTGAAACACCACCTTTCGCTCAATATGTTGCACAGCTCAATTACCTTTGTTTTTCTTCATATCAAGTAATCATCTTCGATTGCTTAATAAGATACGTTGCAGAGCTCAAGCACTTTCGTGTTTCAGGTTACAAGAAAAGTAGCTCTGCCACGAGTTTGTTTAAATCAAGTTTTTACATCTCGGTACTAGGTCTCCAACCATGCATGGTATGGTACATCCCCATACCATTGCATGGTAAAATGCTAAGTCAAAACAGCACCCGAACTATGTTTCCGTACAATAATGAATCAAGCCCTATATTGTACTGGTTCCTTACCAGTATAATGTGGTACGCCTGGTACAGACCAGTAAAATCTAGTACACAAAATATTCAATATTAAAGAATGCAACCATGCTGCTCAAGTTTGGTAGCAATTAAATCTACCTCATTGGGAGTTTTTAGTCCATGAGAGATTGCACCTCTGCCTTTATGAGTGGCTTCAGGAAGCAAAGATCCTAACAAATTTCTCAGCACTTAACTTTTGGAGCGGCGGAGTTCAATTTCTAGCAAACCTACGTTTTAACCTTTGTTTTCCCAACTCTTCCACTTGCACTTAATGCACGGTTTCAATATTGTTCTTTCCTGTTTTGCTTATGGAAAACAATTAGGGCGTCCTTTCAAATATGGCATTAATAAAGCAAAGGTTGAGAATTCCTACTCTTCGAATATTTCCAATTCCTGCTCTTCCAACATTTACAATTCTCAAAGTCATTTTAAAAAAAATCAAGGGATATTTTGGCTCTTAATGTGGTTGTACAGTATAGATTTGTTGTTAAATCAAGTATTTTTTGGAGTTGAAAATTTAGAATGACTAAAGATCCATATAGATTATTTTTTTCTATTTATGTAAAGCAGCAAGCTTTCAACTCCACCAATGACAGCAAGCACTTCTTTCTGTTATGATAGCAAATTTTGGCTATTACTATTAGATATATATGATTTTTAGGTACCATTATTTGCATCAATGCTACTGAAAGCGACACGCAAGAATAAAAATGGTAATAGGAAGAAAAAGGAAGAGGGAGGAGAAGGAGAAAAGGACATACGAAATAATAATATTTTATAACTCCAGATAGTCAAGAATGGTTACAGCAAATTAGTCATTCCAATGTCTGCTAAGACTATCAAAAAAAACCAGCGAATTGCATAATCCATGCAAACCTTCTAAGTTGTTTCCTACAGTTTTTAAGGAAATGCAACAAAACATTCTACATGTCACATAATTGAATTCCTGGAATTCTCAATAACTAAATAAGCACACACCATTCAACTCTCTCCCCTCCCTGTCCCCCTCCTCTCTTTGTGCATGCTATGTATTGCTCGCAGCTACTGTATTAGGGCATCGTTACCACTCAAGACAACACATTAATCTACCCTAATGCATGCACAGACATGCACATGCAAACATGCACTTACACGCACGCATGTGCATGTGCACATGCACATGCTTCTCCTTTTGGAATGATTAAGGCTTTAATCCTACAGGGGCAAAAATAATGAATAGTTATCCAGGATATGCACTTTGATCATGACCCAGAACATCTAAAAATACCTAGAAACCAAAAACCATGTGTTTTAAAGGCCGTTTAGATATGTATCAAGTGGTCCTAGAATAGTTTAAATGGCTTGATGCAATGTTTTAATTTGATTTATGATTTGGAAGAACCCATACAAATTAAATTTGGTTCATGCATGTTCAAAGATGTGGAAATCATAAACAATGGTGTGGATCCAAAAATTATAAATGTTAACATGCAATTTAATATAATAACACTGTTGGCATTGTCCATTGTATATCCTTCACTTGGTACATACGCACATGATCTTCAAAACACGAGTTTTTTTTAATTATTTAGGCATTATAAATACTATATCATGATTGATGGAGTAAATCCACAAATTAAGCATTAGTTATTTTGCACTTGTAGGATTCAGACATCAAAATTCGTGCATGCACAAGCAAAAAAGGCTTCTAGGGAAGGACTAAGAGGCACGTGTATGGAAAATAAATGGCTTAAAGTTATTTTTTCTTTATTCCCATACACTTAAAATCCAAGAACGGTTCTTTCATCATGTAAGAAGTGCATTAAATGCATCCCAAAGTTAAACATGTCAAATAATGATGGCAAATCTACATAAACACATAAAATCAAGAATACTTCTAAGATATCATCCACATAGACAGGTATAGGATTTCATCAGATATCATCACATAAAGCCATTAATTTTTCCCAGTTCATGTTCAGTGTTTGGTGTTATCGTAAATGATGATGTAGTTAGCCATTAATTCTTCCCAGCTCAAGGGCATTTTCTTCATAACACCTCATAATGCAGCATGTACAATGTCATAATAAAGGAAAAATGTTGTAATGTCTATTGGAATGTTACTCCAAACTTATGCATGGCACCTTCTGCTCATGCAAACATATCGAGCTTAGATCCATTCAATCCATGAATACACATATTACTTCATGTAGGAAGTAAGATCTCTTAGTGTACTGGTTTAGATGTTAAAAAATGATTAACATTGAATGCAGATAAGCCCAAATAGTCTATATTAGAAAAGGACAGATTCTTCATTCTTATAGTATATATCTTTATTACCATAACTGTTTAGCAAGGTTATATATCTTTACAAATTAGTGCAGGAAAGTCAGTGGCCCGTTCAGCACAGCAAAGGTGACCTAATAGCAATTAAATTTTTTTTGTTAAAAATGCAGCTATTTAATGTTTGAAGTAAAGCTTGCTCGGAGGTGTACTAACATATAGACCCCCTATTTGTAAAACAGGCTAGTACTAAATGAGCATAATCATAATAAATATAAAATCAGGATGAGTTTCAGAGTTTGCCATGCTTTCTACAAGTGGCTGTAAACCTACCATCAACCATACACATTTTTTTAAGCCTAGGATTGACACTGGTGGTATTAAAAAATATAAGTGTGGAAATTTGGTGATACGTAAAAGGGAAAGATACAGCTGTCCATTATGCAGCCATATAGTATCTAGTATTCCAGAACTGGAATTGAACTGCACTCTGGCATCAGACAGCTGTTGTGCATGGGAAAAGTAAAGCGCACTGGCAACAATAAAGTCCGAAGGGAGATTAGCAGATTCCTTACTAACAGAAAACCAGCTCAAGTGTCAAGCCCTTACCATCTATCCATCCTCAATAATCCATGAGCAACTTATTTATTGAACTATGATTTTTATGTTTCCTTCAATCCAAATTTCTTAAGGATGGTAAACAGACATGCAGGCCAAACAACTGTGCAGATCACCAAGTAGCCAATCTTTCATTCAAAAATAAAGGAATGATAAAAACTGGAAGAGACCCGTCAAGACCCAACTTTTGTGATAAAGTTATCCAAAGAATCAATCAAAAAAAAAAAGTAAAATGATTGAAAACATAATGCACCAAGCTATGCAAATTTAAAAGGGACACACTTATTTCAGAAGAGGAAACCATGCTGCATGAATTAATCTGTGGAATAACGACTTATCAAAGTAAGCAAGAAGGTATCGAGTGTAACCAAGTTCTATTACCCAAAAGAAGAAAGAGAAGAACCATCGAAAATATATGATGTTTCTACCTAGAAATTCTAATCTTTCAACTAACTCAAACAGCCTGAAATCTGATCCATAATCTTAACAACTCAGCTTCCTGAATGTTCCATTCATTTAATATGCAGAAAAGGCCAAATGATCAACTTCAGCGCTAGTTTTTCAACAATTTGACAGGGTTTTTGTTGACAAATATCTGTACTTGTGAGGATCCGTGCGGGCGTGTGTTTAGTCCCACATCGGTTATTCGCTGGGTAGATCTTGGGTACTACAGGATCAAGGAACCCAAATAATAACTTCCGGCTAGCCATTTTGGATGAGGTCTTTGGTTGTTTCAAATGGTATCAGAGCGGACCCGGCCCATAACCTATGCGGACTAGGAGACACTGCAGCACGGATCTATTGGAGCTGACCACGGGCTGATCGTGGTGTTTGTGATTAAATTCGAATGTATTTGAACCCTTAACCTGACGAGGACGTCAGGGCTTGAACAGAGGGAGTATGTGAGGATCCATGCGGGCGTATGTTTAGTCCCATATCGGTTATTCGCTGGGTAGATCTTGGGTACTTATACAGGATCAAGAAATCTAAACAATAACTTCCGACTAGCCATTTTGGGTGAGGTCTTGGGTTGTTTCGGTACTGGTGCAGCATGTCCAGCGATCACCACAAGCATGATCTTGCAGCTTTCCAACAACATAAGTCTAATAAAAGCTGACGCTGATTTAAAGTCTACTGAACAAATAAGGAGAAAAAAAAATGAAAGAGATCTTCCTACAATCTTCATGGTCAGCATATATTTTCAAGTACGGGAACAAGATCATCATCCAGGGTTGCAGTTACAGCTAAAGACAACATTTTCAGAAGAACTCAAAGTCGTACAAGTCTCCCCTAATAAAAAGAACGATTACTGATAGGAATGAAAGATTGGTATCTAATAAAAGACATCGAACAATACCAAAGGGCATTTATACTACTGGAATTACTTCGATCAACCCGACAAACATGGGGTTATTTTACCGTTAACGACCAAAACTAGTGCGAATTTGAAGCTACAATGGATAGGCTGATAAAAATGACCCATGAACCACAACTCTTAGAACTCAAAACCAGAAATTTTATTCAGTTAACCAAAATTCGAGAGTCAGGTCGAATGAGAAATCTAATAAAGCTAATAAATTTGAAGAAAGGGAAGACTAGATGCCTCTGAGACTCACCAGACTTGGGGATTCAACATAGACGAAGAAGTTCTCGAGAGAAAGCCAACCGGCGAGCAAATAATGGGACAACGAGGAGGGCAGAAGAAGGGAGGAAGCAGAGAGTTCTTCAGCCACAGATATACGAATGGCGAAGGGAGAGGGAAGGAAGGAGAGGAGGAGAGGAGCGGAGGGGCCACCGTCGAGGTTTCGCTTTCATGGAATCTGGCGGCCCTCGCCATTTTGTAGCTCCGCTCCAAGGCAATACAATCTATCGCTCTGAGGATTCGCAGATACTAATCATCTGGTTCATGAGCTCCTCATCAGTTGGACCCAGGCTGCCGGCCCAACAGAAAAATTTGGAGTTAGAATGTATTTTTATTTATAATCTCTGTTTGATATCATATCCTCCCATATTATAATGTATTTTTATTTATAATTAATAATTAGTAATTGTTGGGGGAAAAGCTGTAATCAAGCATCCCTCCGAGCAGGGAGCCACCAAGCGCCCTCGGAGCAGGGAGCCACCGAGCGCCCTCCGAGCAGGGAGCTGCCGAATGTCCTTCCGAGCAGGGAGCGACCGAGCACCCCCTGTCGTATTCTCTCACCGTACGCCCGGCTATTCTTGGCGACCAGCATGTACGATCATGGCAGACACCTTGTCTACGCAACAATTAAAGCGTATGGCTCTTCCAAACGCCAAGTTCACTCAACAATCAAGTGTATGGCTCCTGTTATCTACGGATACCTAGTTTCATACGGCGAACCTGCTCAGCCATAAATGCCAGTATGACTTCGCAATAATACAAAAGCTTCAGCCTATTCCTCTACGGAGATGGTCCGCTGGCACCTCGCAGGCCATCGGGCTCGGCTCGATCTCCATCGACCATCATTGACCATCGAGCTCGGCTCGATCTCCATCGACCGTCGAGCTCGGCTCGATCTCCATCGACCGTCGAGCTCGGCTCGATCTCCATCGACC
>JAOXJJ010001100.1:8119372-8151197 GCA_025769935.1 Phoenix roebelenii
CCGACGGATCGCCGCTCATCGACTCGCACCGGAGCTCCTCCCTCTCGGCCGAGTGGTCGCCCCCGGGTCCAATTTCCAGCAACAGTAATCATTATTATTAAAATAATTATGAGGAGCTCTTGAGGATAGGACTCTTCCCCTTTTTAACTCTACTTTTGCAATAATTATTTATCTATTATGCAACTCTCAGTAATAGATCTAAGTATGCAATGAGAAGTTATATTTGCACTATTTTTAAATTTCATAGATAACTACATTTCACATCCATGAAATAAATACTAGAGCAACTACATATTGCACACCAGAATAAAATGGATTGTTGTGATCTCATTTAATTCCTAGTAGTTGGATATTTTTTAAAATAACATTAGAAATCCAAATCTTGTGATGTTTCTACAGATATACAATAGAGTTCTATCTTGAATATCAGTGAGGGTTTGATTTTCTTTCTGAATCTAAGAAAAAAAAGAGGAAACATGGAGCCAGATCTATACTTTCATATTAGGCACTCATACAAGTAGAATTCCACCCTTCTCTTAGTTACACCTCAAGATTCCACCATCCTTTTAATTACACCTTTTAATCTGACATGTATCTCTCTAAAATAGCTACTTATACTCAACATTTTCATTTTTCTCTTCTTCACATATATGTTTATTCAATACCCAATGCTAGTAATTAAAGACTAAAGAATCCATACATGAGAGTATGATGGATGATTGCAATCCCATCTTATCTATTATATTTTAAAGGAAACTCCTACAGGCAGGCCTCGGCCATCCTTTTGACTCCATTTTTGCAATAACTACTAATTTACTATACAACTCTCTACAATAGCTAAAGCACTCAACTATCAAATCAATAGCGAATTCTATTTGCTTTGGCATCTAACTTTACACCTAAATTAGACTGAATCTATATTTGTTAGACTATTATCCTTTTGTTCCTTCGAAGATATAAAGTAAGACATCGACTTGTCAATAAGATCAATTATGTTTATTGTATGATGGGCTCCTTTGAAAAGTATTGGCGCACATGTAAACAAGATGCTCTATGTAACTAAACTATAGCTTTTGTCGTAGAAATATTGATATATGAATAATTTCTTGCCAAGATAGATATTCTATAATCCTACATTATAGCTCTCTGATCCAACCATTGTTTACATGAGAGTATGATATATGATTTTAATTTCATCTCTAATATTATAATAGGAGCTTCTATAGGTGGGAGTCTGCTATCCTTTTAACTCCATCTTTGCAATAATCACTAATCTAATATGCTACTATCTACAATAGCTAGAGCATATCCTTATATTGAACATGAGAATATAATGGATGGTTGCAATCCCATCTCTATTATTATAATGGAAACTTCTAGAGATAGGACTCGACCCTTCTTTTAACTCCACCTTGGAGGCAATTACTAATATAATATGCAACTCTTTGCAATAGATAAAAGCACCCATTCTCATTTAATGTTTAATGATAATAAATAAATATTAGAGCACCTCTGTATTGTATTAGAGAGTATGACAAACGATTACAATCTCATCATTTTTTAGCAATGTTTGTAATCTTATCTCACCTATACTATTATAATCAAAACTCTTAGAGGTGGAACGCCACCCTTCTTTTAGCTCTACCTTTGCAATAATAAATAGTCTAAATATATACAACCCATTACAACAAATAAATCAAATAATGATGCTAAATATGTTTTCTTATTTTTTTCTTGCACAAGCACATATTTTGCATGCCTAATACTAATAAATAAATATTGTAACACTCATGCATTGCACATGAAAATGAAATGGATTGCTACTATTTCTTCTTACTTATAGTAGTCAAATATGTTTTAGGCAAAATTAATGATCCAAGTCTTGCTATCTTGCTATGCATATGCAAGAAAAGTTTCACCCTTAAGTACCCATGAAAGTTTGATTTACGAGGAGTTGCTTTTGCCAAACAAAAGGAGAAAAAAACAAAGAGAAATATTGGTGGATGCGAACTAGGTATATATATTTTCATTTTTATCTACATCCTTTTTTTATATATTTTGGACTCGCAGTCACAACGGTATTCCTTCACTTGGTTTTTCTTTTTTCATGAGAGTCTTGGTCAAACATTAATCTCATGGCAAATTCATTCTTACTTCCTTTTTCTTTTCATGTAATCACATAGAAAACTTAAGATGGTTGAATATCTGAAGTTTGCATTGCATATATTAGTAAATCAGATTAAATTCTACTGGACTTTAGTTGGGCAGTCAAATATGATTTTACTTTTCTTATGTGCACATGTACATTCAAATTAAAAAAATTCATATTTTCTATATTACCAAGAGATTTCTATTATAGAAGAGCAATCTAGCTATAGAGCAAAAGGTCCAACCGTGCATAACACTATGATTAGTATAGTAGGGATAGATAACTGATGTAACAAAAGTGTTATGATATTTTCAACATTTCAGTCTGTAAATATTTTTGTGTATTAATTAGAAATTATTGGATTCCCTATTAATCCTACTCTTATTTATTTTCACTCGCATTTTATCATTAATTCAACATCATATTATATTAAAGTACTTTATAGTTTTAGTTCCACTAGAAGATAAAAAATATGACGATATGCAATTGGCATTCCATACATGATGATAATATTCTTCAAATTATCAAAAAAAATTGTAAGTTCTTCTCAACTTTTCCTTAATCAAATGATTCTTCAAACCATTCTCGATAAATAAATTGATATAAAACTATTTAGTTATTCTTTGGTTACTTCAATTATTTATAAATTATTAGAGCCTAATTCAAGAAGTCCTTGTGAATGACAAAACAATAATAATAAGGATCACACTCCCATTTCATGATATATTTTACCTTTACATCATCTTCTATTTTGTAACCCTCCCACCCCCTTCAAGCAAAAACTAGTTTATATCAGCCTCTGATTCCATCTTAAATGGTTGGATTTTTTTCATTCCCTTTTTAACTTATAAGAGAAAAGGCTCAAATTAAGTGACAATTATGAAATTTGAAGAACAAATAGGGTTAGCTTTGAAGAGAGAAGAAAGAAATTCTGCATTCTCATTAACTCTATCCCTTTTCTTTTTTGATGATTTTTGTATTTCTAAAAGAAAATCTAAATCCAAACCATACTTTATCACAAAGTGGGAATAAAAAATGTAAATTCTAAATCCCAATTATGTCTCTTTTCTTTCTTTCTTTTTTGGGTGAAATTTATATTTTAGAAAAGAAATCTAAATCCTAATTGTACTTTATCACATGTGGGGAAAAATGTAAATTTTGAAACCAAATGATTCTCTCTTTTTTCTTTTTTCCCAATAAGATTTGTATTGTAAGAAATTTAATTCTACCAATAAATGTGGAGTTTTCTCTGGGTGGGATTTTTAAAAGTTTTACAATGGGGTCTACGAGCAAAGATCGTGCATTTATGGGTTAAGTGGGTCCATGTCTAACAAGAGAGACTTGTTGATGTTTCAATTTTTTAAAAAGATTATGTGATTGGCAATTACGCATGGTAGCTGGTTGTGATGGAAATTAATTAAACATGAGTGATAGGTGAGTATGGAAAGTTTGAGAACCACTATTTGCATGAACCATGAAATTCAAGCTTCCTATCAAGCCTCTCCCTCAAATTATAGATTGACTTGGTAAGCTCTAATGTTTACCAGAACTACAAACTGAACCCAACTTGATTCTGACTCAAACTTGAATATTTCAGATTTAATCTAGGTCATGATAATAATCCTTCGGAGATAAAAATAATTCTGGCATTCTAATTTACTCGGACCTAAAAAAGTAAATGGATCTAAAATATTTTTCATTAGTCTAACCAACTCTGATTAGCTAATGGTTGGTTATGGGTCCAAAATTGGTTGGATTAAGATGAAACCTGGCAGCGTTCAACCTATACCCTCTATAGCCCTAGTATAGTGTCTTTCTCAAACTAGCTCTAATTTGAATTTGAATCTAGTCTAGCATCGCAATTAGTCCCTTAGGTGCCTTGGTTGATATTCAATTGTTATTTAAATCGGGTGAGAGATTTCCAACCAAATTAACTTGTGATTATCGATTGAACCCAATAACTTTCATGCCTATTGGTCATGACTACATCTGCAAACAACGTAGATTCACAAAATGGTGAGATAGGTTGGGTTAAGATTATATTGAACCAAACATAATTGGAATAACAAGGTGGTGCAAAATATTATTTTTTATGGAGTACATTTGGAAGATGAAGAGTCTACATGGAGTATAAAGTTTGGACCGAAGAAAATTTCATAAGATTTTGTAATAACTCTGCTTTTCTTGATATAGTCAGCTCAAGCTTGATCATAGCTAAAACAAATGTCGCATTAGGCACATCACAAATATAAATAAGTTAGGTTGGAACTACATTAATAGGTTCCATATTGATTTCAAGTATAATAAGAAACAAATCCATTGTCATTAAGCAAGAAGCAAATATAATTTTGAACTACCACAATATACATGATTTTAATGACTAATTTGATTTCACCTCGAGTATAGCTAAATTAAATTGGCTTAAGATTGGACCAAAGCACATGAGAATGTTATCTACCATGATGATGACGATAAATTATTTTTTTGTTGACAAAAATAGTAAGCAATGCATTTTACAAAACATTCAAAAAATGATCATTTGAGATTTTAAAAGTTCATTACATATATTTTGGTATCAAATATATATTTATTAATTAGAAAGAGATAACATATTGTTATTCAAAGTCCAACTACACCTGGAAGGTTTCACATTGAGAAATTATACCAGCAAGAACTACAAACAATTTAACAATTGAAGAGGAACCTCCTAATACTTTCTCATCAAAACGACAAAAAGTTTGCAATAAATGTAATCTTGCAAATGGATCTTCAATTATCCAATTACAAAAAAACATATCAAGGAATGAATTGATCATTCATGAATTAGTCTTAAAACATAAGTTGCAAATATATATAATTCGATATGAAGGAGTGCATAAATAGTTTTTCTTTGATGAGGATCCATTTTAAAGTAAAGTACTATTTGCTAGGGGACCTATAAGTAACTCTTTACTTTTTTGGATAGAAATAATTTATTTTTTACTTATCATCTAAAGTTATAGAAAAACATTTGATAAAAAGTGATATGTCTGGTCAAGCTTAATTGGTCAGAATAAATAATAAAATAAAATTTATTTAGTAAAGTTGATTTTCCTCATCTTTTATCAAAGGAAAACATAGAATTATTGTACATAAGTCCATTTAATAGGATATATATCAAAATAGTAATGAAATATTTTATTATTGATTATTTGTCTTGTTGGTGAGAGAGGTGCTAGAAGCATGGAAAGTTAGAGGTTAGATCTTTCTTTATACACCATTTTGGATTTTTCAAAAGTTTATATATGTGTATGGTACCGCCATGGTTTCCACCTATCTTGAAAAGTTTTTCAATATGTTTAGGGAAGTCGACAAGTTGTGCTGACTTCCACACGAATACCATATGATCTTGTAGCAACCCATTGGTTCAAAAATTCAATTTTAACATCTTTTCATGGCCTCTCTCTCCCCTCCCTGCTATTGCACAAACAACTATGAAAATGCCGCTATTTTTTTTAAAAAAATAAAATTACTTATCTATCTTTATTTCAAAATAGAGATAAAAAATGTAAATAAGATAAAATTACTTTTCTATCTTTATAGAAAATATATTGTTGTTGGTGAGAAAAATATTAGCCATCCTGATATCGGGTTGATCCGACCTCCTTGATTGCGGTCTTAGCCGAGATAAATAAGTCCAGTATGGACTGACATGCTATTCTAGTCGGTCTGGCACGAGAATAACACTGAGGATCTTTACATCAATAACAATAATGGCTTTAGCGACGATTGCACAAATATGACAATTAATATACAATCCACACAGTTATCGCCAAATAGTAATTGTGGGAAGCTGTTACTATGCGGTTGCATGCACGATAATCCGTTACCGTGCAGTTATAGCATTACTCGATGAATCAAATAAAGGACATCATTATTGTCCTATACATAGAGACACTAGAGGGATCCTTAAGTAAGCAATCTACTACTCTTGTTGCACTAAATATCCAACTTAAGCATCGGAGAGTCCTCTGCCATAAACCTTCCGATAAGTGAACTTCTTCGCAAGTTGATCACGCCTTCTACATTGGTTTCAACCGACCTCAGAGTATCTCGGTCCCATCCAATCTTAACGCACATCGATTTCGACTGATCTCAACACTTTGTAGGTGGAGTCCAACCTCAATCCAAAGTCTAGTGCAACAGTTGCCACAAAAGAGAATATAAGGTAAAACATCTTTGCTGGGGATAAAGAATTATATGTACAAAAAAAATCCTAATATTAATTGTTGTCGTCGTTGGTGGTGTTGTTGTTTTTTTATATATTCTTTATTATTCTTATGTTACACCTATATTCATATGAACAAGTAGATAAGTATGTCAGTCAACTTATTTTTATTGACATTTTTATTAATTAATTATCTCTTTTTTTTTCAAACTACTAGCCATTATTCTCTTATTCTTTGAAATACCAAATATAATCTTTTTGAGTTGGAATTTAGATGACGCTCGCTTGCGCGCTCTCTCTCTCTGCGCGCGCATATTTTAAGAAAATAACTAATTGAAACAAAAGTAGTGTCCCAATTTGCTTATTAGTGGAATTGTAGAACAAAACAATAATAATTCTGGAATCTAGACCATCTCATTTGATATAGCAGTCTTCCCGTGACATGGTATCTGATTTTAGGTGTATAAGTGGACCAAGTAGAGTTTGATTTGGCTAGAAATCAACCAAATCAGAATCTTCATCAGAATCCTAACCATGCTTGGAATCTACGACATAGAGGTAATGTGACCTCCAACTCCGAACTCTAATTAGGCCGCATAAGACTATTTGGTGGACAAAACTAATTTGATAGTAGATGATTAGTGCTGCGAGGACGGTTTTTGACCAAAGCCTCACACAACAGCATAGCCCACATTAAGCTAGCAGAGAAAGAAGACTGTGTTCCTTCCGAGGTATTGTCCGCTTTGGGCGCTCTGGCCCGCGCATCCAGCGCAGAGGGGGGAAGATCACTGCCCTTTGGGCGTTTCGGCCCGCACATCCAGCGCAGACGGGGGAGACCACTGCCCTCACGGTTTTACCTTTCAAAAGGCGCCTCAAGAGGAAAGGATTTTCATCCCCCATTTAAAGCACAGAACCTTTTCGCTACTAGCCGATGTGGGACTAAATTCAAGACCCTCTCCCCCCACAATATAGCCCTCCAGCGGGAAGGTTCTTGAGCCTCCGCAGTCCTGAGGGGTAATCAACGATGGGAGGAAGCGTCCCTACCTGACGCGCCATCTGTCACAGCGACGATCTTTAGCCGGAGCCTGACACAACAGCATAGCCCACATTAAGCTAACAGAGAAAGAGGATTGCGTTCCTCCCGAGGTATTATCTGCTTTGGGCGCTCCGGCCTGCGCGTCCAGCGCAGACGGGGGAGACCATTGCCCTTTGGGCGCTCCGGCCCGCGCGTCCAGCACAGACGGGGGAGACCACTGCTCTCACGATTTTGTCCTTCAAAAGACGCCTCAAGAGGAAAAGATTTCCATCCCCCACTTAAGGCACAGAACCTTTCCGCTACTAGCCGATGTGGGACTAAATTCAAGGCCCCCTCCCCCTTCCCCAACAATTAGATTATTATTTTATTATTAATTCCGTGCGAGATATATATATATATATATATATGACTCACACTGATCTCAATGCAATTCACAGATCCCAGATGAGTTTGAATCAAATCTGCTGTTTGGCGTTCGATGCACCATAGCCGATCTCTACGCGTTCAAAAGGGTCCGCCAATGCCGCCCGTTATTCCGCATCTCCGCGTCCTCGACCGCGCTTCCGATCCCGCACTTTTCCCTTCCGAACCCACGCCACGTGGAGCCCACCACCACCACCACACCTGCTCCCTAACCTCTCAGGGCCCACATAGTCTTGCTCCATGGGGCCCACCACAGATGTATCTTTCTCTAATCTCTGCCAGGCTGCCGTACGGCACATCTCTTGCACGAATCTCGAGGCTGTCTTATTTGGAGACGACTGGGTTCCGGCCCGGTACTCGTGAACTGGTTCGTACCAAGGTTGGTGGCAGTCGGTGGCTGCTGCCGGAGGTCTCTGCAGGCCTTCCATTGGTGAGTTGGGTGAGTTGCAATGCAGGCCGGACTTTTTAAGCAAGAAGGCCGTCTTAATTGTTACGCTGTATGTAGAATCTTGACCTTCATTTAGTATTTTCTTTGTTATGGAATAGACAAAGTCATTTAAGATATAACTAGTATTTAGAGCACCTATTTTAGTAGGGGGGTGGGTGTGGACTTACCAAAATAGTATTTTCTTAGAGAAAATATTTCTTTTCTAAGCAAAAACTTTATCAGCTAGAATGGATGATTTTTTATGAAATTTGATAAATTGCCATGTTAACCGCAAATCCAACCTCAATTCAGATCACAAATTAAATGTGCTTAATTGTACATTGTCGAGTTTGACTCAAATCCAATCACCCCTTGTCATACAACAAGCACGGTTTTTAGCAAATTATCATTTTGTCTTGATTGCAATCCAAATAAAACAATAATCTTTTTGAGGAAAAAAATCTTTATAAATCCCTATTTTCAATATTTTCAAAAGTAAAAAAATTATATCTTTTTATTAGCACCATCAACATCGCCTCCTTCATCACCACCACCATTAAAACTATCGCTGCCATTGCCATTCTTACTGTTGCTGCCACCACATCCATCTTTACTGCTTCTTCCAATATTATCATTGCTGCTATTATCATCATTGCCACAACTATCACGATTGTCACTTCCTCTACCATACCATTATTACTGTTATCATCATTTCTATCACATTGCCGATACTCTCACTACTGTCACCATTGTCGCCTCCCCCACACTATCGTTCTCTGCTATACCTTCGTCAAACCTACCACCAATATTATTGTCCTACCATCTTCTCCATCATCATTCCCATATTTATTTTTAGAAAAAAATTGACTGTATCCAAATATATTTATATTTTTAAAAAATAAAAATGATATAACTAATTTTTATTAATAATAATATATGCTCAATTGATATCATTTTTATTTTTTATGTTTAAAAACTAAAAAAATAAAAATGATGTCAAGTGGGCATTTATTATTATTATTATTATTATTATTATTATTATTATTATTATTATTATTATTATTATTTGTTGCGTTTTTCTGCTTGAGTTTGTTTATGGTTTGCGCGTGCTTGCATTTAAATGATCCCGGCAAAGCACCAGATCAGTTTTGAAACGAGATTGGCGGAGACGTATACAGACTTGACGCCCGCGCATAACTAGTAAGGCTTTTAAAAAGGAGGAAAAGTTAGCCTAAAAAGTAAAAGCACAAATTAAGCCCATTTATTCTCCAAAAATCACAGATGGATCCCTTGCTTTTATGTTGCGCAAAAGATCAGCTTAAAGATCCTGGAGTTTGGCACGTTTGCGGTGGGATTTTTTTTGACCTGGCGAGGGTGACCCGATCCGGTCTTGACCACGAGGCTTGAGGGGTCATCAAATGGAGCCGGTACAGATCCATTGCTTTACGGTGTGACAAGTTTCTAGTCTTCAAAATCCAACAGAGTGGGATGATGAAAGCTTACCCGATTCTAAATTTGCCATTGAGTGATTCAATGTTGAGGGGTAGGTGGGTAAGGTAGCAAAATATATATTTAACTTTGATGTAGACCAAAGGAGAAAGTAAGATGGAGTTTTTACTTTTTCTTTTTTTTATTCGGAACAACAAAGAGAGGAAGAGTTGCGGCTAAGGTAAAGCTTGGGTTGTTGTTCTTTGGAAGCTTCTTGGCCTTTGACTCTTGAACCCTCAACTAAAGCACCTGGTGCTTAAAGCCACCTCCCACACCCTTGTGCTAGTGCCACCATCAAATTGGTGAACATTTTTTTTTAAAAGAAAAATAAGCACAACTGTTTAGAACTGATTACACAGGTTGAATGTTAAGAATAGGTATTAAATTGTCAACTATCCATTGATGATCAGTTGCGGGTCTTTCTTCTCTATTGGTTACATCAGAAGACTAGGTCCTTTGCGTAGCAAGCCTATTTGTATAGTTATTCGGTGCAAGTGCCGTAGGTTTTGAATTCTTCACATTTTGATAGAGAATCTTGCCTATTGAGTTTGTCTCGTTATCCCTCTCACTCTCTCCCCCACTAACATTTTTTTTTATTTTTATAATTAAAGTCAACTTCTACTCCAATGTAGAAGGGAAATTCCTCTGCTTTTCATGAGAATTCTTATCAAGTTTATCATGCATAATGTTGAGTTTTTTTATAATCAAACAATCAATAATGCGGAGTCCATCATGAAGCAACAACTCTATAGAGAATCCTTTAATGCAAAGAGACCAAAGAATACTTACCAATTATTTTGGTGAAAAAGTTTTCCAATTATTGACATGGCCTTAAGTAATCTTTGGAGCATTGAATCTTGATGACAGCAGGCAATGGTGTGGAAAAAGCTTGTTGGCATGGAAGGCCCTTTCTTAGCAAATATACTCGCAATACATTTATATATCCCCTCATGTAATGTCCCACTTGCATTGGTTAATTGGGTAAAAATGTAATCAATATTATGACTCGAGCTAGATATTTCCAAGGATGGTCTCCATGTCAATTTATGTTAAAAGATCATTTTTCAATTATGTCTTGCTAGAGGTTCTTTTGGTCTTCTCAAGTATAACTATTTTATATATGTAATGTGTAGGAAATATAGAAAAACCCAAGTAAGGTAAACCCTAAACAGAGGAATATTTAAGTCATCCAGACTCAATTACAAGAATAATTAACCATGGTTAAAATCAATTTTAACTAGTCTTAATTAGAGAAAATAGGAAAAAAAATGTAGGAAGTGTTAATTTGCGCACTAAGCTTAATTTGGAAATCCATTTCATAGCACATGCATGTATATACTTGAGTGTTATATAATGAGGAGCATTTTTCCATATCTTATATAATTAAAGCAATTTACTTTGTCTCTTACACTTCCAAACTTCATTTTTTTCCCTTTTATTCTTGAGGTATCTCCATTTTTAATGGCATTCAATTATTACGTGATTTGAACCAAATCTAATAAAACAAATGAAGTAGGTCCCATCTAACTCAATTCCATCAAGTCCTGAACACCATTTAACCTGGGATTCTATTAAACTCAAGCCATGAAATAAATAATACATATTACCTACAAAATCTAGATTCGAGTCTCACCCTAGATCCAAGCACAATTATTCTACACTTGACGGAAGAGGGCCAAAATCAACACCAAAGGTCAATCTAAAATCAACCCAAGCTCAATCAACACATCCAACAAACAACCAGTGCACCCAATTCCACCCAATTTCAACCTAGCTTGCTTTGGAGTCAGGGATAAAATTACCAAATTACATGCACTTATCATAGGCAATCCTGGGCAAGTATTCTCACCGTAGGTAACTGCAGCAGGACGAAGTCTTTCCTTTCCCCCATCACCACCGCCCCAACACCGTCATCAAAAAACAATTTTCTTTTGAAATCTTCACCACGCCACGACCATCGGCCCCGCTCCCCTCCGCCACAGGCCCAAACAGCTCTCGCACTCCTTTTCAATCTATTCCATCTTGACTTTACAAGTCGTGCAAATAAATGCGTGAATCATAATTTCCACCTGGCACGGATCTAACGTGGAATTTGTATTTTATTGCGATGACACATTGACCGTATTTGGCAAGGTGGGCCACTATGAGAGGCTCGCACGTTTGTTCCGCGTTGCCACGTGGCAGTGTAAGCCCGTCCGACGTGGCACCGGCGCGGGCGGCGATATAGCCCGCAGATGAGAGAGAGAGAGAGAGAGAGAGAGAGGAGGGAGAAATAAATCGAGAGGCAAGCAGAGAGCGCGTCCTGACCGAAGCTCATTGTATTCTGGTTCTCGGACGGCGAGACGAGAAAGGGCAAAAAAAGAAAAAAAAAAAAGAAAAAGAAAACCTCTCCATCTCGACCCCTCCCTCCCCAACCGAAATCGCGTCTCTCTCAGCTTTCTCTTTGTTTCTCTCATTTTTCTCCCTTCCCTCCCCCAAGAAATCACCTCATTCCCCTACCCCCAAAAGAAATCCCTTTAAATCTCTATAAAAACCCGATTTTTGATCGATTCCGATCGGAACACCGCGGCGGAGGACGAGATCTGGCGTCTCGATCGATCCCAGCCGTGCCGCCATCGTTTCTTTCGCGTTTTGATCTGGTTGTTTCTTGATTAGAGGTGCTGGGTGTGGAGGTCGAGGAGAAGGAGAAGGGGATCGGGGTCTCTGGATCCGGGGATCGGATCTAGGGTTTGATCGGGAGGTGGTGGGGATTCGTCGGATGAGGACCACATGTTCCAGTCATCGCGGAAAACGATGAAATGGGCCTCATTGCTTAAGGACATCAAAGAGAAGGTTGGCCTCTCCCAGTCCCAATCCCAGTCCTCCGGGTCGTTTGCTTCTGGGCCTGCCGCCGTTGCCGCTGACGGGACTTATGAATTTGGAACGCCGGAAGCGTCGCCGCCACGATATGGCTTCCTGGGCTCATCCCCTTCCAGGTCTGCGCTCTCCCTCCCTCCCTTCCTCCCTCTCTCTCTCTCTCTCTCTCTCTCTCTCTCTCGCTTCAAGTTCCGACTTGTCTCGACTGATATGTGCGTGTTCCTTTAGCTGCTTCCGATTGTTAGCCTGTTGATGGCCCCAAGGAAACGTACAATGTCTTGTCATCACGAAAGAAGAAGAAAGATCGACTCTTTCTGATCCCGCGACTATGAACTACTGGCAAAAGCGGAGCTTTTTTTTTTTGTTTTTGAGGAGAAAATTAGATAGGAAATACTGGAATCTGCATTTCAAAATTTCAAAGATTTACAGCTGAAAAACTTCTATATTATGCAACAAGAATGTTTTCAACAGGTCAGGGATGCAATGCTCGATCAAAAAATTATGGGCATTTTCTAGATTTATTTAATTTTTCTGCTTACAGATTAAATTGTGAACAATGGTTATCCCTTTTTTTTTGGGGAATTTCAAGGCAGCTACTTCCAATCATATTGGACACGCTATAAGACATGTGACGGCTGGCAGCATAGAATAGATCCTTGAGTACTTATTAACTCAAGCAATTAAATTTCAAATTTCTGGTCAATTCTGCAAGGTGTATCAGAAGCAGAGTGGATTCTCCATTGTTGGATTTGTTGCATATATTTGAATACCAATAATTGTGCATAGTGTTTACTGCGACGTCTAATTTAGAATCAATGAAGCGACCAATCCTTTTTTTTTTGAATAAAAAAAGGAAAAGAAGTCAACTAGGAAAGTGACAATATTACATGTGCGGATGTATGACTGGTTTTTGGTTCGTGCTTTTATCAATATGCATGGCTCAGCTGGCGAAGTGCCTTGGTTTTGATTTAAATTTGGTTGGAAATGTTACATCTGAGTGTAATTTCATGAAAAATTTGAAAAAAATGAACGGTTTAAATTGTCAGAACTAGGAAATTATTACATTAGCAACAAAATAATCTTTGAAGATTTTGGAAACTCGAGCTAGGAAAAGAAGACAAAAGGGTAATTTCTTGTAGAAATTCACCAGTTTGTTTGGCTTCCCTAACGTACTTGCTTAATTAGAAAATTTATTTGGGAAGGAATGTGCTATAAAGTCTATAAACATTTAGGGATAAGGGTATCAATGATTTAGGGAGAATATGCCATAGTACCGGGTTAGGGTATAAATGAGGGAGCATATGCCATAGTACCATGCATGGGATGTAGATACTACATTTTTTATATCATGTATCTTGGTAGGCTTACATGTATGATGTCACCACTATTATACATGTATATGTATTGAACCATTTCCCTCATTAGCTAATGCTTTATTTCATAATTTGTTCATCTCTTTTTCACGAAGTGACATGTTATTAGAGGCCCTTTAGCCTTTTATAATGGTTCGGGAGAGAAAATATGTGGCTAGCTTATTAATTGCCCATATTTATTATGGAATATGCATCAGATTGCTTCCTTGAGCCATGTGTTTGCTGAGAAATCACTAGAGCATGGGGATTTGGCCATTTCTATTGGATTAATGATGAGTCCATTGAGATTTTTGTTTATGGAAGAGAGGAGAACTTAGATAAAAAGAGGTTCTTTGTACATTATTCAGCTTGCACACACCTTTAAAATTTTTGATGATTGTGGGATGCTAGAGTTAAATAAATTATTGATATGCCAGCATTGGATCATAATTGCTTTGGTTTGGTTCTTCTTCCATCCCAAATTGGCTTACTGATCAACCCTTCTTCTGGATCTTCTTTTACTTTGCATCTAATCAAACCGATAGGTGCCTTTTCACACTGTTTTAAAATGCGGTGCATAAGGCTTCTTATGTGGGAGGATATGCATATGTTGTCCCCTGACCGCACCACATGCCCTACATGCAATTGCTATTTGCAGTCAGGCCACAGATGGGCCAAAAAGATGGTTACTTAGTACTTTACAGACACATGCAGTTTGATGAGAATCGCTTAGCTACATATGCAACCTATTTATCATTGACTGACCGTATATGTGGACCTTTTAGGATTGTGCGCTCACATATATTGGCACTTTTATTGAGACCTATGTAAATCATGCATACTCAAGCTAATAGTTGGATTGGATGTGCGTTTCTAGCCATCCAAGCAGATGTATATTAATAATGTCAATATGTTTATTATGCTATAATTATTGCTATTAAGAATTAGGTACTAAGTATTAAGCATTAATTGCTAGATGTTATTGTTATTAATATTGCTATTATTTATAAAAAATATTGCTATTATTTATAAAAAAATATTGCTATGATTATTATCATATTAATATATTTTATGTATTTGCAAACATTTAAAATATCAACCGTGTATGCATCTGCCTATGCGGCCTGCATATTGCATTTGTGCTATGCAGTTCCTTGACCGCCCTTATATTGTGGCCGCTTATTAAAACATTGTCTTTTCCATTTTGTTCCTACTAACCTTTTCGCATTCTTTACTCTTTTATTTTTAGCAAATTATATTTTTTGAAGTAAGTGCTATTTGATCCCTTGGCTACCCACATACTATCTGCAACTTCTAAATATTGCCGTCCTCTTGCACTTTAGCAAAAAACATAATTTCTAATTTGTAAACTATGGCTCAGTAGAGGACGGGCCTTGGTGGAATGGTAAAATTGCTCCATTGTGACCTAGGTGTCACAGTTTTGAAAACACAAAATCATCCTTTCTATATGCAAGGGTAAGGCTGCGTACATTTGACCCTTCTCAGACCTTGTAGAGGCAAGAGGCTTGTGCACTAAAATGCCCTTATTTTAAATAGGCTTCCATATTAAGACATCATAAACAAGTGCAACTGGTTATTTTTTAGTAAGGTTTTTATAAATTACTACTATGCTTTCTTTAATTATGAGAAATTCTTTCATTTTAGTAGATCTCCTAACTTATGTGGAGATCCAGGACACGACTCTTAATCCAACAATGTGGGGATGAGTGCTATCAAGTTGATAGGTGCTCAAAAGGTTAATTCTACCTCATTTTTTTTGGCACTTGCTCCCATGCAATTTCTAACATTAGTAGTGTACTATTCTTCACTCCTAATGACAATGGCATCCGGCGGTCCTTTCCTCTTCTTGCAACAATGACTCCAAGGTCCCCACTCTTTTCTCCATGACCTGTGATTGTTGATCGAATAATAAAGTGAACAATCTTTATCTAACCCCAAACCTACACACTTATAACCTGCAAACTTTTGGCACTCTTACATAGTTACTTTTTTAAAACTAATCAAGTCACTGATTGGGCCACGTGACATATTAAGCTGAGTTTGACCAAGTCAACTCAAGCAATTATTGGGTTGCCTTGAGATTGACTCGATCTATCTACATCCCGACTCTGATCCAAGTCCTGCAGGGTCATAGCCATTATTGAGCTTCATTAAGTAGAACTTGTTTAAGTCAACATCAGAGCTATTGAGGTTTTAGAAGATCATGGAAGCCCGAGGGCTTTAAGATGTGCTGAGTGTATTTTATACTAGTTATTTGTGTAATTGATGATTGAATGGTCCCACATTGGTGTCTTACAAAACAAGACCATAAAACAATCAAATTACGGTTTGAGTACATTCTACTTATATTCTCCATTCTTAATCTTTATTGCCCCTCATAGATATGTCTCCTAGCCTCTCGATCTATTGATTTGGTTCTTGCGCAGTCACCCCCTCTTGAAGGCTTTTACCATTTGTGAGTGCCTATGGGCTACCATCATCCTTATATAACTACTTAGAATATTGGCAAGATGATATTCTTGGTTCAGTTCAAGTCTAGTTAATTGAGGATAATGGTAGACATTTTTGGTCTTGAACATTCCTTTCATAACCTTTGGACCCTTTCTCATCGAGGAAATGATTTATGAAGTTGGTCTTGATGTCGCCCACCTTAAGCGTTCCCCTTTTAAAAGAGAATATCGAAATTCTACGGTGGTTTGCTCCTTGTGTGTGCTGAAACCATGTGACCAGCAAGGAAAGTTTTTCATCCCATAATAGCATCATCTATTATGTTAAGATTTTTCTAAAGCCCCTTTTTAACCCAAAGTAGCATTAGCTAGAAGTTTGCAGCAAATATAGAGAATTCAGGCTTGATATAGCTGACATTGTCTATAGGAGAAGGTTGTCAGGTTTCAAGATACAATATTCACTAGATTGTCCCAAATTATCAAAGATTCATTAACATCCATTAACATGCTTTGTAGATGTGCAATGGCATTAAGGCCAATGTAATTTTGACCAACTGTATAGTTGCTTAGTTGATTGTAGTTATAAAATGTTATCAAACTGATTATTCGGCGATTCATATAGCTGACATTGTAGATAGGATATGGTTGTCAGGGTTTAAGGTAGAATATTCCCTAGATTATACTCACAAATTATCAAAGCTTCATTAACATCCATCAGCATACTTCATAGATGTGCAATGGGAATCAGGCCACTGTAATTTTTGACCAACTTTCTAGTGTTTTCTGCTTATGAAGCCACAAAGACTCGCTTAAAATTTGAAAAGAGTGGCTTGATGGTGGGATTTTTTTCACCATATCACGTCTTAGGTGTGTCTCATTTCTATTCTTTTGTTTCTCCATTTTTTATCAACCTTTACTCTGTACTTGGAAGATAATAGCTCAAAACATTATTTCTTGTCCATGGGTTAGTTGTTGAACTTCTATGTGCATGACATCACATTATTTATAGAGACTTCTTTCTTCTTTTAATGAATGCAGAGGCAAACATGAATTGGAGCTGGACTTTAAGAAGTTCTGGGAAGAATTCCGCTCTTCCAGCTCTGAAAAGGTCTTTTAGTACTTGGTCATGTTCTGTCAGTATTATTACTTTAATAGTAGTTGTAGTACTTGATAATTACTACAATGCAGATTCTTATGCTGCAATTTTGTTTTTGTGCAGGAGAAAGAAATGGCCTTAAATATGGCAGTAGACATCTTTTGTAGACTAGTTAAGCAGCAGTCTAATGTAGCTCAGTTAGTCGCTAAGTATGAACTCACTTCTTCCCTTAGTTGCTGAGTCTTAAATTTCCATATTGCCTTGTATGCTGGTATGAACTAATCATGGTGGATGCATATAACTTTGTGGAAGTTTTTATGAAGACATTTATCTCTTTACACGTATATTATTTTTCTTGAAACATCTGTACCTCCTATTGAACCTTCCTATGTGTTGGAAAACATAATTTGAAATAATCAATATCTATGTGATTGTGTAAAATGTTGAGGCATTTAGGAAATAACAATTTGTTTTCTATGCTGCAAGCAGATCTGAAGGTAGATTTTTGGTTCTCCTATTCATTTTAATGCCAAGGAAACCGTTATCAACAATGGATACTAGGGACTTAATTCTAAACAAATGCCAATTATCTTAGAGGTTTTGATCAAGTTTTTACGTAACGGACTGTACCGGTCCATACTGGAAATATTATAGTACAATACTATACTAGTAGGGAACTGGTATGACATAGAGGCTTGGCACAATACCCAATCAGCACATGATATGGATACTATGCTGATTTAGCTCCTTTACGATGTATAGGTATGGTTGTGCTCCATACAATGCTGTCCCATAACAGTGTGATCCACGGTGTTGAACATAAAACTATTGCTTTTGATTGCACTTGCATTTTGCAGGACACAAGGATGGGGTACGATCCCAAGTGTCTGGATAGAACTGGGCTGTCGTTGTCCCAGCGTCCTACCATTGTTCCAGCATCCTGATCGACATTAGGAATGGCAACGGATAGGGCACCTACAAAATTTGCCCTACTCATATTCGAACCTGTTTTAAATCCTACTATCTGAACCCATCGCTAATTCGATTAAAAATTTACCCAAAAATCCCAAACCCGTCCACCATCAAAAAATGGTAAATCTGTTGGGTACCCGAATCTATCCGATTAATCTTTAATTGGATCGGGTTATTCGGGTCGGGCACTTGACCTGGAATTATAAAAAAAATGAGAGGGGGGAGAGAGGGAAAGACCTTTGCATAATGACCTGAATATAACTAATATCAAGTAAAAATCGATAATACATCAAACTTCGAATTCAAACTTGAACAAACAACCATAATCCATTATACCAACATTAAGTTTAAAATCCCCTCACTCCTCTGTTGTATGTATATTTTTGTAAAATTTTATAAAAAGATATATGTTATAAATAATCTTCCTGAGGGGCAAATTTCAAACCTGTCCCAAACCTTAACAGTTTTAATTTTAAATCCTCAACCCTTTCCAAACCATAAAGGGTTTTGCTAAACAGATCCTATTAGGGTTCGGGATGGGTCGGATATTCGAAAAAACCCGCTGGGCTGCCATCCCGCATTGGCACGTCTTGGGACATCTCCTGTCCCAAGTATCAGGATCGGGTGGGACGGCGGCACGGCGGCACGTCCCGTTCCATGGAAAAACCGGGACTTTCCTATCCTATAGGATTTAAAACCTTGATAAGGATTGAGGTCTGTATCGGACAAGGACGATGACCTTGAAATCTTTCATCAAATGAGCATTGGAAGGAAAACCACCTTGTTGGCTTCTATCCTTATTTGATGAATTCGTGGTTTCGTATCTATCTGCGAAATGCATGGTGCTAATGCAATAGCAGATTTGGTTATTAAGTTTGAACAAAACCTTCTTGATTTTGACCTTTTTTATGCACCTTGCAAAAGGTTGCCTCTCCCCGGTTCTCCTACAAGGATGGAGGATGTACTAATAAGGATATATTTTAAATGTACCGCCCTTATACAGAATCCACGGAAAGAGCGTATTTCAAAAATTTTCATTAGCTACTAAAATCCTTTACAATTCCCTCTCATTAAGGAAAAATTATTTAATTCCATGATTCCGTGCAATCCTTATGAGGTACTGACTGTTGAAATGGTTAGGTGCTTGAGAATCCATTAAGATTTTGTGACCATTAGTGACTTGTAACTTGATCTTCATTCGAGCAGTTGGCACAGAGGCATGATCTCATGGATCTAATTATGCCTACTTGTGCTGTTGCATACTTTTTAGCTCAGTTGCCAATTTGGCTCTTATTGGAGGGGAACCTGATGTTGCAAAATCATATTACTTGCATCCTTTTGAATGGAAGGAAGGATTAGGACAAGCTTTTCTAATTTTTCCTATCCTTCTTAATAATTCTTGTTATCCCTTTAAACTAGTTCTTAATCTTCCAAATGGATTTTTGGATCTCCTTCAAAATGTGAGCTAGAAATATAATGAATCCATTTTCTGTGCCATGATTGGATTGACATGACCACTCAATAAGATGGCCCAATTCAGATGACTACAATCTTGACATTATTATGGCTAAGTGGTTAATCGGATGCCTCTAAAACATCTCATTCGTTATTTTCATTATGTAAGGCTATGCTTATGCTATAAAACTAGAATAGGCAATGCTCTTGTGCATGCATATTTTTTACTATTGATGTATAATTTCATTGACTTGAAAGTAGCTTGAGATGATTGCCTTGTGGAATATACACAAACAAGTTGACTTGATGCAAAGACATACTGTAATGCCCTTCCAGAACCAAGTAGCCATCATAGTAGACACACCTAACTGACATCTAGCCTCAAGATGAAGTTTTGGCTGAATCACTGAAAAACTAGCCCCAAATTCAGTTTCCATTAGTTTCGGTTGGTTTTGGATCAACTTTGGTGATTTCAGCCTGTTCCAGTTGAAGGTGAATGGAATTGGCATTAGATGTTCTTTTTAAAGCATTATTTTGGTAATACTATTATGTTTGGGCTATCTCTTCATTTCTTAGTACGTAGGCTAGGTAGTTTTCATTTTGGGTCCTTTTTTTTTGAGTTTAAATGGCGCTACTTACTCTTAGATGTTAAGTAAAGGCTCAGAGAAATGTTACCTTGGAATTGAACATGAATTTTTGCAACCTTTAGAAGAAAGCATTCGGAATTACAAACTTCAAGAGCAATATGGTTATTCCTAGATGTAAAAGACTTTTTAGGCTTTCTGAGAGATTTTTAAGGGGATAAGAGGAGAAAAGGGTTTATGTATCAATTAGTAGACTCGAAATTTTTAATCTCGGATTTGCTAGATGTTAGTTTAAATTTGCGGGCATTTGGATACATCTAGGTGTTGTTTTATTCTTCAAACCGTGCAAATCGCAAAACATACATTGCATAGTTGTTAAACTGCATAGATGGTCCTAGGCATTGACCTCTTTAAAGGCCTATGCAAAACACATGGGTGGCAAAGTGGGTGCCTATCCTTTTGTATATGTCATATATAGTTCATAGAAAGCACATGGCCTTCGCAATTTGCATCTTCCTGTCTGGCAAAGAAAGCAAAGGGTAGTGGACAGCGAGTTGGAAGATGCTGCAGGACCTCTTGATTGATCAATCAAGCTGTTCCGTTATTGAAGCAAGTTGGGAAGCGTTCAGAGCCTCAGCACATACTGACTAGCAATCGCTTGTTTTTCTGAAAGCTGTTCATAATGCAGTACAGAACAACAATTGAAGGCTGTCAACTACTTTAGTTACACAATAATGAATAATTTGATTTAATTATTATTTAGTAGTTTTTCTATTAAATGATTTTACAGTATTTAAAGCTTCTTAGAAACGTAATATGTTCAAGCATCAGTTAGCTTCTAGGAGAATACCTTATAAACAAGTCAATTTTCTCTCTTAAAGTTAATATTTTTCAACAATTAAAAATTGAGTTAGTTAAAAGATTCAATGCCTTACATAAATCAGTGAATAAGGTGCATACTCAAGGCAAAATCAGTCCCAAGGCGTCTAGGTTCTCGCCTAGTTGCCAACCTAGGCATTTGAGTGATTGCCTCTTCTGAAGGCCTGCCTCCCTTGAAGGCCTGGAAAGAACCGGGAGCCTATGTGGTAGGGTTGCCCAGGTGCCTAGGCAGGATCATGCAGGTGCCTCGGTGGCTGCCTGTGGCAACCTTGATTGTTGTTGCTTGGTGCTTGATATAATGGTGATCCTTATTTTTACTTCATATTTACTTGCAACTTTATATAATTGCATATGTTTCTATAGATATTTATATGTCTAGATGTTTGATAACTAAATTGCTATCAACCAATCAAATGTAACATTAATCTCAAACATTTTATGAGTTTTTGATAGATTTTTATGATCATTTGTACTCACAGACTTTCAGTTTGTAAACAGTAAAAATCATAATTCCAAAGATTATTGATGGTATAATGTACTCTACTGCAATGTGATATAAATGTTCTCACTTATTGTGCTTTGCCCTCCCTAGCTTTCCTGTTTTCAATATTTTTTTTTCATATTTTTGGGATGAATCTGCCAAAACCAAAACCGAGTTTTCCAACCTTGCTTAGCCTGTTTTGTGAAAAAAAAAACCGTTACGTCATTTAATAAACATAAATCCATGTAAACAAAACTTCTTCTTCTTCCTTTTTTTTGTATTCAAATGATTTTTTGGTCCTCTAAAATGCACATTGAATTCTTATAAACACATCACACATCATGCACACTTTAGAATATAAATTGCTTTTTCTGATAGGCATGATCAAAGGATGCAAGCTCTGAGAACTCCAAACTTTGAACCAACAACAACATAATTAGATAAAAAACTATGAAAGAAAACTATGTTTACATATTTTAATATCTAGTGACCATCAAGTGTATTGATATTGCCTAAAAGTTAAAATATTCCTACTATAGTAGCTTATTAATCTAATGCCATGATACAGGTAAAAATTAGCTACCAATAAACCACTACTTCTTGCTTTATATATGATATGAAGAAGACCTCATTTTAACATTGTTGGATGTTCTGATATTCTGAACCATTATATGTGTGCCAAAAGTAAGTCAACCTCAATGTTTGTTTGGCTATCAACTACAAATATGCTCTTTGAGTTTTTTTTTTTTTTGAGAAGGATCCTATTCAAATTAATATATCTCTCTTCTCATTTCTTCTGGAGATCATGTTTACTTCAAAATCCTTTGTTACCTGGACCATATTATCATTACCATAATTACCTTAATTATGTTTGTTAGTTGGGTGAATTTTCATCCTCAAAATCTTGTTCACATATTTTGAACACAGCCATGGGATTTTGGTACGCTGACAGAGATGATTACCAGATTTAGGAGAGATTTTTATTAAATTAGGCATAATTACATAAGCAATGCAGACCTAAATAGGCATAATTGCATAAGCAATCCATGCCTAAATTTTTGAAATAATGAATCAGTTCTTAAAAGCAAACTTATAATGAAGAAAGTAATTATTTTTACTTATTTAAAGCCAGTTTGCAACTTGAATAAGGTTAACAAACGCAACTCTTTATACAAATTCCAAAAGCCGGCACCAACATTGTGCTTAGTTTGAAAATTGTCAGGAAAATTTCCATTATATAAAATTTGGTGCGGGATGCCAGCTTCCAATGAAATTTATTTTCTCGTCATTCAGTAACCATCAAGTTTGCTATGATATGAAGCTCTCTAAACTCATAATTTTGGTGACAGGTTAGTTGAAGCACACATTTTTTCTTTTGTTGTTGGAAGGGCCTTTGTAACAGATGTGGAGAAGTTGAGAATCTATAGCAAAGGAAGATCTTTGCATGTCAAAGATGTTATCAGCTTTTTTTCAGAAACAAAGGTCTTCCCTCCTGCCAACTTCTGCTCTAGTGCATTTTCCAAACCTTCTTGAACTTTTTATAATGATAAAGGGTCTGTGCTCATAAGTTTTTGCCTATCTGCAGGATGGTGTCAGCCCTGGTTCAAATTTATTGTTTGCAGTAGAAATTTTGGTGACAGGGGTATGTCCTTATGTTTTTAATTAATTTGAAGTTTTTTTGTATTTTTTTTATTGGTTTATTTATTAGACAATGTTGGGCTTATGTTCTGCTTCATCACATTGCTTATTTGATCATCTTGGTTGCTTTCAAATTAACCAGTGTTTTAAGAAGCAGTCTATGCCTTCACATATGGTCTTGCATATGCATATGCAGCTTAGTGATGGCGCGGTAGGGGTTGTGCTGTATAGTGAGACACCAGGAACCTATAAAGGCCCAAGTTGCTTGCATATGCAACCTAGGCACACAAAACATTTGATGACAGTCCCTTGATAATCACTTCTTATTGAAAAATTTTGACTTTTGAGTGCCTTTTTGAAGATTAATAGCTTATTATGTCTTTTTTTAATTGAAGTGAGTACTTCAGACCTAGTTTTAAGTCATGAATAGTTGTTGCTTGTTTTTTGATTGTCCATTATTTGACAAATCATGGGTTTGTTTGTGGTGTTATACCTGAAATTTGGGCATAGTTTGTAGGGCAATTTTGTTATTTTTTTCAAGCTTAACATGCCATACTACGTTAAAATCTGACTCAAAAAAGTTTGGAGTGTATATTTCAATTTTATTTTTTCTAATTTTATTTTTTTGGTTTCTGATTTTTCAGTTATTTTCATTTATATTTTTGAATTTAATTAATTTTAAAAATCTTTAAAATACCAAGGTATCTACATATACACCCACATAATGCATTTATACTATGCTGTATTTCAACTGCTGCTCACCATAGCTGCTTTTCCAAATTTTGAAAAAGCAAAGAAAATAAAAATAATGTTCTCCTAGTATCCTTCAGTTGTTTGTTTTGGGCATGGGAGTACCATATTAAGTCTCTTGGGAGCGTAAATTAGGTTTTTTGAACATGCAGCAGCTTCCTTATAGTAAAAGGAGAAATACATCCTGATTTCTGTTGCATTTAAACAGATACTTTGACTTAAGTGATAATTGACTTGAGTGGCATGGGTTTCTGTAGGTGCAACTGCACTGCAGTTCATATGAGGCTTCATTATTGTGTTCGGATGTGCAGTTAGTGCTCTGATATTCTTGATGTTTGCTTTCAATTTTTCTTTAGAATGCTTTAGTCAAATGATACATGCAGCGATCTGCAACCTTTCATTCTGCATGTCTAAACACAGCTGCATGAATGTCACATGAGCAGGGTCATGTCAAACCACAGTCCAGGTTGTATTGGTGGCTTTGACTTCTCTCATACGTAGAGCAAATATTCTGAGTACCATTCAAGAGTTAGTAGTTTACCAAATAAAACTTTAAATATGAATGACGTGAGCTGGTTAATTAACAATTTTGGGAAATATCTTTAGGTGTTTGTTAACTGTTGTTGCTGTTTGACTGGTGGCAGCTCCAATGTAGTCTCAAGTTATATCCTGATAGTTGTCTGAAAAGTGATGAGTGTAAATGTAACATTAATTTACTTCTTGTTTTATTTTTGTCTGAAAAGTGATGAGTGTAAATGCAATGTTAATTTGCTTCCTGTTTTATTTTCTTTCTGCACTATATTAGAAATATGGAGCATAAATCTGAATGGATCTCCTTGCCATTTTTGATTCTCTATTTTTCTGTTTGGGCAGAGTGACTTGTATTTGTGGTTTGACTGGTGAAAATTTCAAGGAGAAAAAAATATTATCCAGTTGGTTGATGTATTAAAAATTGACTTCCCTTTTGGCACGAGTTACAATTAAAACACAGTCACAGACAACCCATTAGTTGCACGAGCACTACCTCACATGGACAAGCACCCTAATGAGGAAGAAGGAATTATAAATTAATATTACATTCGTCTTTGATCTACAGCCAATTGATAAGCAGCCTCTGTTGGATTCTGGCATTCTATGCTGTCTTATTCATATCCTCAATGCACTTCTGAACCCTGATCAGTTGGATCAAAGACAATCTGGGGTTAGCCTAGAAGAATCAAATTCAAGTGAAAAGAGTATGGATGGTGATCCTGTACGAGTGCGGCGGCTTGAGGTAGCGTTATCTCTGTGATCATTTGAACTCAAATTCTTCTGATTTGCTCTTTAAAGTTATACTGACTAGAATTTAACATGTGAATGCATGCACACACATCCATGGTTGGGATTCTATCAGAAAGTGCTTTTGAAAAAATCGAGCAAGCAATTTTTTTGGTTCTCCATGATTCTGTACAATCAGGTTATACAAAGTGGAGATTTTATTCATTATTTACAATTTGATAAACCAATCTTTTTTTTGGGTAATATATTTTTTTAATATGCTAAAAGGATATTAACAATAGTATTTATAAGATAAAAGGGTTCTGATTTGATTTCTGAGATAAGATAATTAAAAAATATGAGAGGCCTGGGCCCATACAAAATCCACTTGATTCATTTTTCTCAACCAGTCCAAGATAGCCGAGCGGTATATTCTGGTGGTAGGAGACGCCATTCTTTTTTTTCTTTTGTCAAACTGAAACTGAGATGAGAAGGAAATGAAGCGTTCATGGCTTGAAACTCTTTCCCTACACAAAATGTCACAGCATCAGGAAAGCAAGATGCGAAAGAGGCTTTTGTGGTGTCAGGATCTAATGCGGTGGACTTCAAAGCCTTTTACATTATATATGGTAGATGACTATTTTGTCTCAACTATTTAGGAGAAAAACTTAGCGCTCTGTTGAAATAATATTATTGGGTTCTTGAATACTAGTGCACAAGGTACGCCATCTTGGTACGGGATCGCATACCGGTGCCATCTTATTACTATGTTGGTATGCTCAATATAGGGATTGCTTCAGTGTACCGAGTATCGGTACACCTCTCGTACCATATACCAGTCCCGAACTAGTGTGGTATGGTATACCTCGTACCTCCCGGTTCGGTACGGTATGGCATACCTTCCTAGTGCATGTTTTTTGAACTTTTCTGGACCATCTTGTTTTATGAGCATATCTGAATTCTGAAGCGTTATGATGCTTAGGATTTGTAAGGTAGTGGTAAATGGTTGGGTGAATTTTTTGACAATGTGGTCTGATATATCACCTTGTTCACCTTATCATGGAACTTGTTTTACTGAAAAGCTTAATATCCCTCTTAGTTATTAAATTAACCTGATTGCGTTGTGTTGCTTCAGTACGTTAGGTGGTTGTTGATAAATATTTTTTGAAATTTTATGTACTGCAAATTTGATTCCATTTTTAGTTATTGCGTAATTGTCTACTGATTTGACCTACTAGTTGAAGTTGCTCTCTGGTGCATTGAATGAGAATTACTGCTGATGCTCTTTGGTCCAGGACTTTGCTTTTCTTTTCTCTCCAACGAAGGTCAATCCTACAGCTATATCCTTTTCTTCATCACTCCTATCACATTTTTGGAAATAGAGGTTTACCCCATCGCAAAGGTGTTAAGGTCCATTTTGAGGTGATTGATATTCGTATTTGAGAGTTGTCCACTTCGTCGGCCTGTATGTGCTTTGATAATTGTCAAAGCCTAAATTGTTGGTTGTTATCCTTTTGCATACAAATAATCAGTTCTTATTAAATGAAGTTGGGGGTTTTGTGTATGTTATCCAATAGAAAATTACTACCATGCTGGGACTTGTAGCTGTTCCATTTTTGTTGTTTCATTATTTTCTTTTGTCATCTTTGTTTTCTGGGCATTTCATTTGGATTTAAAAGTTTTTTCCTTTCTAGGATGCTTGCAAATGTTAACCTAGTGAAAGTTGATTTATATGCACTTGTCTCATTAATTAGTCAGTTGGGTTCTACTTAAGATATGGCATCTCAGAAATAGGTCTTACATGGTGACATGAGTATAGTTGTTAGGCATTCATATGCATGCACACGCACGCGCATAGTGAGAGAGATACAAGCCTGTATTCCCAAATCTGATTGGTGCAAAATATGTGGTGTGTCTTTTCTCAAAATTTGAAGCATCAGTCATGATCTACATCATCTAAAATTCCAACAAACTAGAAGTTCAATATATGGGACGTTCCCCTCCTATTGCACATATGTGGTGGGTTTTTCATCAAAATTTGAAGCATCAGTCATGATTTACATCATCTAAAATTCTGAAAAACTAAATGTTCAAAATTTGGGCTGTTCCTCACCTATGGATAGTATAATGGTGAGATACATAATTTATTCAATTTATGGTTAAGAACTCTGTATCAGAACTTTGGTTGACATATGATTTAAAATATTAGATCTTGATCAGCTATTTGGATTTTCACTTTATGTGGCAAATGTTGCATTTTGTCAATTTAGCACTAATAGTACTATCTGTTTAGTTTCAATTTGATGCATATGTTAGAAACAAGGATTTTTAAGTGCTAGTGGCATGTGGTGCACTGGCCTATGGCCAGCATGACACGTGAAATGCGCTGTGCTGACATATAACTTGTGTTGGAACAGCAATATGCATGGTGCTGGCGTTTACTTTTGGTTTGGGATTTTTTTTTTTTTTTTTAAATTGATGTTTTAAACTTCTTTCTAGTCAAGCATAACTTCATACATGAAGAAAATTTCTTAAACCCCTATACATTGTGATAAATCAAAGATATTTATATATATGGATGTTGATGCAATGTGGCTTTAAGCTAACGTGACGTCTAAACAATGTACTAATATTAATTTCATGACATCTCTTGATAAAAGTTTATCGTAATCATTCATAAAATTTTGGATGAAAGAAATTTGGGACTAGGATATGACTTTTTGTTGGAGCTCTGGATATTGACAACATTTGGATATTACAAAATTTATGATCTTATGATATGGGAAATTGTGTAGCATTTAAAAGTCATTATTTTTGATCCAATCCTGAAAATTCAAACCCTAAAAAGCCTTGATTTTGTTCTTGAATTGAAAAATTGACCTTATTTTTTAATGGAGTCCAAGATCTTGACTATTTTTGTTGAATTCAAATGGGGTTAGTTTCTTATTTACATGTAGTAACTCTGTTAAGAAAGTTATCTAAATGATATTCATGCATACCAGCCTTTTTTGAATTAATTGTAGCTTTGTTGAGTCATAGATTACACACTCCTCCAAGGCAGTGAAATGATGGAGAAGAAAACCTTTTGGGCTTGAACTAAGCAATGCTTAGTTGTATCGGTCTCTGCCAGTTGCCATGGATACCTAGAGGTATTAGCATAGGTCACTACTGGCTAGTAGGTCTTTGTAGCATGTATTTGCCTTGCATTGGTCTAGCTTTGGACCTGCCATTTGGCATTTCTAGTACTTTCTATGGTATGAAATCCCAAAAATATGTTTTTTCCCCTTTTCTTTAGATATTTTGAGCATTCCCAAATCAGTTGGGCTCGGCTACATGAATCCTTTTCCTCTAGTTGGCTTTGCATTTTCTAAAAGATGCAGAGATATCAGGTCCTTCATTACTACCTCATCTCATATGATTTTTAGTCTACTTTTACCCCTCATTTTTTCTACATGTATTAAATCTTTGCACTTTCTAAAAGATGCAGAGATATCAAGTCCTTCATTACTACCTCATCTCATATGATTTTCAGTCTACTTTTATCCCTCTTTTTTTCTACATGTATTAAATCTTTCCTTCTTGCTAATGCATTTCTTGGCCTATGTTCTACATATCCGAACTCTCTAAGTTGTGCTTCTCTTAATTTTTCTACTTTTTTTTTGTATTACCATGCATCCATCTCAACGTTCTTATTTCAGTCAAACTTATCTTGTGCACATTTTATTTTAAACTATCTAATATTCTATACCATAAGGTGTAGCCGGTTGTATGACTGTCTGTAAAATTTCTCCCTTCAACTTGGCAAGCATCCTATGATCGCATATATCCTAGTTGCACTTCTTCATTTTATACAGCTTGCTTTAATCTTATGGATAACATTAAGGATCGGTGTGTCGGTACCAAGGCCCAGACTGGCTGCCTGGTAGCATGGTTGGGTGTGTTCTTGTGTTGTTCCATGCCAGGCCCATACTGACACAACAAAGAGGGCGAGGGAGAGGGAGAGAGAGGGTGGAGGGAGGAGACCGGCGAAGCACATCTTGATATGATAGAGAGGGCGGGGGAGAGGGAGAACGGGAGAGAGAAAAAAAGAGAGAGGGAGGAAGGGAGAGTGAGGGGGAGGGAGGGAGAGAGGAGGGTGGCAAATGTCCGATGGCGGGCTGCAGGTGGTTGGGGAGCTGCATGGAGGAGTGGAGGGGCTCCACCTCCAGTTCCTCTGTCTCGTTCGAAACAACGTTCTTGGAGAGGAGCCTTTTTCAAAATAAAAAGCTTTTTTTATTTTCAAACCTTTAATTTTTCAATCTTTGCCGACTTCACTTAAAATTTTTGAAATAAAAAAGGACACCCCTTCGGGACCGCTGTTTCGAATGAAATAGAAAAATTGGAGGTGGAGCCTTTCTTCCGCCCCTCCGCACGGCTCCCGATCCTTTGTGGCCCTCCGCCGACCTTCGGGCCTTCTTCTACCCTCCCTCACTCTTCCTCTCCCTTTCTCTCCCTCCTCTCTCTCTTTCTCTTTCCTTCTACCTCTTTGTCTGTTTCTCGATTTTATTGTCGGAATTATCCCGCTTGGCTGCTAGATAGCTTGGTATTTCCTGAATTGGATGGTTCGAAATGGTTCCACTTTCCTTGGATAATTCTCTTCTTTTTCCTAAATACTGAAAATGATCACTCTTAGGAGCTTCATGATCCTCAATTTTCACTCCACCTTCATCTCTATTTCTATTTTTACTAAAACTACATTCCATGTATTCCATCTTGGTCCTGCTTACCTTAAAATTCTTAGATTTTAATACACTTCTTCATAAATCTAATTTACAATTAACTCGGACTTTAGTTTCATCTATCAAGACTATATTATCAACAAATAGTATGCACCAAGGTCCGCCGTACCGCTACCGGTCGGCGTACCGGTGGCGTCCTGGACCGGTACGAAACCGGTCCCGTACCGGTTCTTTAACAGTAAACTACCGGGTACCGGATTCCACGCTGATCCAGTACCGGTCCCAGGCCGGACCGGCCCGTACCGGCCGATACGGATCGGTACGGCAGACCATGGTATGCACTCTTAGATCCTAATACACTTCTTCATAATTCTAATTTATGATTAATTCCGACTTTAGTTTCATCCACCAAGACTCAGCAAATAGTATGTACCAATGAATATTGTCTCGAATATTGCTAGTATGCTCATTCATAACTAGTGCAAAAAAGTAAGAACTTAAAGCAATTCCTTGATGTAAAATTGTTATGATTGGAAACTCACTTCTCACTAGTATTATTACTAGTAGTTCTCACATAGTAACTGCTCAATTTTACATGTCCTTAATCATATTAATATATCTATTGAAAACTCATTTCTTTTCTAACACTCACTATAAGACTTCTTCAGGGATCTATCATATGCTTTATCTAAGCCAATAAAAGTTATATGAAGATCTTTTCTTTTTTCTCTATATTTCTCCATTAACCTCTAAAGGAAAAATTAGCTTCCATGGTTGACCTTCCTTGAATAAAATCAATTTGGTTCTCTAGTATTTTTATATCATATCTTAATATGTGCTCAATCACCCTCTCAAAGTTTCATAGTATGGCTTATGAATTTAATACCACAATAGTCAAAACAATTTTGAATATCGTTTCTATATTTGTAAATTGGTACTATAATGCTCTTCCTCCATTTATTAGGCATCTTATTGGTCTTTAAACTTTTGTTAAACAAATTTGTCAACCAAGTTTCTCCCACGTCATCTAAATACTTCCAAGTCGTCGTAGAAATTCCATCAGTTGAACTGTTTTTCCTATTTTCATCTTTTTCATATGTTTCTCTATCTCAGATACTTTATTTCTACCCCTATACTTAACATTTCTATCCTCAATGGAACTAGTAAGGCATTCTAAATTGTTTACATGATTTTTATTGAATAACTTATGCAAATAACTTTTCAATCTTTCTTTGATCCTGTCCTCCTTAACAAAAATTTTGTAATTTTCATCTTTGATTCATTTGTCCTTTTTTAGTTTTCCTTTCTTTTAGACTTGCAATCTTCTATATTTCTTTCTCCTCACCCTTAGTTTCTAATTTGCTATATATATGTGCTTTGAATCTAGCCTCTTATACCACCACCTTAACTTCCTTCTTAGCCATCTTTCATACGCTTCTCTATTTACATTTGGATAGTTTTTTATGCCACTCTCTTTTAGTCTTAGGCCCTGTTTGGGGGAGCTGTGGGCAATAGAGCTGTTGGAAGTAGAGCTGTCTGAAGTAGAGCTGTTATAAAAAGTTGTTTGCTGTTTGGTAACTACATTTGTA
>JAOXJJ010001100.1:8151297-8176239 GCA_025769935.1 Phoenix roebelenii
CATAACATATTAATGTATTATGATATAATATATTATAATATTATATTTATAGTATAATACAATAATAAAGGTATAAACTATTATAATTATTGGTATAAATTAATTTTTCATAATATAACATTATATTAAATTATTTAAAATAACATATTAATGTATTATGATGCAATGTAATATAATATTATATTTATAGTATAATAAATAATAAAGGTATAAAATATTTTAATTATTAGTGTAAATTAATTTTTCATCCTCCAAATGACCATTTATCTCTAACATTTTTTCTTGCGGAAGGAAGTCTGACGGCTAGGGTTCTTGGCTCCAGTAGATTTTTAGGTCTATAAAGGGACAAACTATGTAATTATTATATTTTAATATGGGCATTTTTGTCAAAAATACAGCTTTCCGGCAAAACTGAAAACAACATTTTCAGAAAGCTCCAAATTGGAGCTTCATCCCAAAAGCTGTTTTCAGCTTTCCGCAAAAGCTGAAACAGCTTTTCAGAAATTTTACCAAACACAATTTTTTGTCTAAAAGTACTTTTGGAGTGCCAAAAAGTGCTTTTTGGCCCTCCAAAAGCTCCCCAAACAGGGCCTTAATCGCCAACCGAACTTTCTCATTCAACCACCAAGTTTTCTTACTAGATAGCTCTTCTGTTTGATTCTCATTATGCCATTGTAGCCGCTTTCTTAATACTGTTAGCTATCTTTCCCATATAATGTTGATTTTTCTATCTAGACCCTATTTTCCTTCCCTTAACATTCTATTCTAAAATGCTATTTGTTTCTATACTTACAAATTCCACCACCTAATCCTCAGGTTCCTATTTTCTGTAGTCAGTCTCTTCTATTTCCTAATATGTGCATCCAAAACCACCAATCTATGTTGGATGGTTAAACTTTTACTTGGTATAACCTTATAATCTTTGCACAAAACTTGATCACTCTTTCTAGAAAGGAAGAAATCTAATTGACTAGTATTTTGCCCACTTTTAAAAATTATCAAGTGAGAAATCTAATTGACTAGTATTATGCCCATTTTGAAAAGTTATCAAGTGAAATTCCTTACAATAGGTGTTTCCTAGTACTAAATCATATACCATTGTGAAGTCTAATCTGGCATCTCCTTCCATATTTCTATTGTCAAAACTGTGACCTTTATACACACTTTCAAAACCTGTATTGTAGTTTCCCAAATGCCTGTCTAAATCTCCTCCAATAAGTATCTTTTCTTCAGTAGGAATATCTTGAAATGTTGTTATGATGATCAATAATGATCGATAATGTATATTGTTCTATAAGTGATCAATCAATCAGATTTCCATATGAGTTCTCATCAAACTAAATATTATCATTTTGCACACTATAGGATATTAATGTGATTGACTCAAGCCATAGTGTTGATAGAACATAATCTAGTTCGATCAAAAAGTCCAAAATGTCTCTTTAATGAAATTTAACTCGGAGTGACATTTTTGTAGTTGCCACCTCTTTTAAACAAATAACATGTATGTGTATAAAGTTGTCACCATAGGGATGTAGATATGGTTGAGTTCAATAGTTAACACTGCAAAATGCAAAGCATATGTATCCTAATCAATTATAACGTCACCCACTATCTAGACAATATCAATTTAAATTGCAGTGGGACATGCCTTTTGTTAGTGGAATAATAACTAGTATTGTTACTATTTTAATGTTTATCTCATGGACATGAGAAGGAAATCTTTTTCTTCTTGCTAGTGGAATTTGTTGGCCTTCCCACTTCAGGGAGTTGTGCTTGGTCGGTTGATTTAAATATTACAAATGTTCATGATAGTAGTTTTCTGGTCATAGATAAAATGTATCGTGATATGCTTAGTTCCTTAGATGAAACTGCATTGTTGGGTTCATATATTTGTTAGTTTCACAACATCAACAATAGTAGGATCTTGGTGATTTAGTGCAAACAACTGCTCAAATTATATGTTGTGGTGTCACTCTTAGCCGTTCTTCATGCTTCTGTTTACATATGGTGACATTGCTTATTATGTAGGGCCTAGCATATCAAGCAGAGAGATGACATTTTCAGGCATCTCAGAACTGCTGATATTTTGAGAACTGGATTTCAGTCAGTGTCCTTGAATTTCAATGTTTCTTTAGCCACTAGTGGAGGGTTAGAGTTTCTATTATTATCCAATGTGTGAACACTTACGTGAAGATTGTCTTAGTAAATATACAAGGGGCAGCGACAACAAGCTAAGTGCTGTCATGATGTGATTAACCTTCTTGGGAAAGAAAGATCATGAGAAGTCTTAAATGGGTAGTGAAATATGTACATATGTAGCATTTTATGGTGCCATGAAATTGAGTGCAACGGATATGTTCACATACACTTTTCTTGTACAACTTGGATTGAGGGAAAAAACATGTGAGATTGCCTGGACAAATGCTATATTTGAGAGAATTTGCAAAAGGAAAGCTTGAAAATGGGCCATAACTATTTATTTTTCCAAAGACTTAAATTTCAGTACATCGAGGACGCTATAATTCAGCACCTTTTCTCTATTCTGCCTGTTTCTTCAAAGATGTAATCTTGCTCCTGTAGGTTCAAATAACCTGATTTATCCTATCCATTTAGCGAGTTGACTGTTTGTACTGTTCTAAGTTCCTGGCATTTGACAGTCACAGAACACTGTACTAACTGCCTTGACACAATTAGTGTCCTATTGCTATATTTTCAAATCTTACTAACATGAAAATTCTCTGCAAATTTATCTTTATGTTTGCAATTTCACCCTGATTTGGTTCTGCTGGAATCATGTATATTAGCCTCCATTTCTTCTCACATTCACTAACATAGATCTGCATGTACATGTAATCTTTGTATACACAGTTAAGATATTATGTGGGTTTGACTACCTTTTGATATTTTCTTTCCATACAGATTGAGGGAAGCATAGTGCATATTATGAAGGCACTAGCAAGCCATCTTTCAGCTGCACCAAGTTTGATAGAGGATGACTCACTTCAGCTTCTGTTTCATATGGTTGCAAATGGTTCTTTGAATGTATTTGCTCAGTTTAAAGAGGGCCTTATTCCTTTGCATACCATTCAACTTCATCGACACGCTATGCAGGTTTTTGTTTCATGCATATTTAACAGCAACTTCTTTGAATTTAACAAGAAACTTGAATGATACTAAGGTCTGGCATACCGGCCGTACCGATGTACCATGGGCGCCGGTATTGGTTCGGATTGGTGCGGACCGATACCGAACCGTTATTACTGGTTCGGCTTGGTTCACACATCCAAAAGTTCCAAAAAAAAATTGGAACCAGTACGGGCCGGTACGGGCTGATACCGGTTTTTAACACTGAACGGACCGGTCAGAGCCGGTACCGGTTAGTACGGGCCGAACCGGCTAGTACGGGCCGGTTCAGCATTCCTTGCTTGAATCACATCTCAACTTTCTAATGCATAATTTCCTTTGATTGTAATACAGATACTTAGTCTCCTTCTTGTCAATGACAATGGAAGCACAGCAAAATATATACACAAACATCATTTGGTATGTTTTCTTCCTTTGACTTCTCAATCATTGCATTATATGCTAAATGAGTGGCTTTAAATAGTAAGTATTATTATGTTGTATGGATGGTAACATAACTTTAGGACTACACTTATACAGCATTTGTTTGCTCTAAACATCCTATGCAAGCTGAGCTCATGACTTTCAAGATTGTCATAAGCTGCCACATAAACACCAAGTTGGTGCTGCCTAGGTGCCAGGAAACTGCCTAGGCACCTGGCACTTTCTAGGCTGCTAGGGGTTGTGGCGTCTGGCTGCCTATCAGATGCTTTATTACTAGGCAGACACCTTTTTCTAAATCTACTGAACACTTCAAATTTCAGCCATCTTCCTGCATATTTTATGAAGCATATCTATTGTCTAGTAATTTGTGGTACATTTAGTAAGTCTTGGAGGGTGAATATCAAACCACTTTAAGACTTCCATGCTTAAGATTGCAACTTCCAACTTGTGTCTTCCCACATCTAATAAAATGACAGGCTTCCATTATGCAGGCCTCTCTTAATCTAGACCCTCCTCTCCAAAATGAGTGGCGGATCTAGGGCCGTGAACAAGAGAAAGTGGAGAGGCCAGAGATTAGGACTATTGTATTTGGCATAATTTGATTATACAAGTCTGGTATACTAATTTTGAGGGATTTTTAACTCCAGCGGCCCACATGATTGCCTAGGTATTCCACCTAGGCATTTAAGCAGGGCCACATCCTAGGACCACCAAGTCATTTTGACAGCACTGATGATTTTCAGTAACCAGTAAACATAAAGAAATTTTAATATTACATATATACCTAAGTTGTATCATGTAAAATCCACAATTCATGCATACAAGGTCATGTATGCAATTTTTTTTTTGCTGGTGCTGTAATAACTCTTTTTTGTTTTTTCTCAATTACATAATTTAGCATCTTTGACATTTTGAGGTGTAGATACAATTAAACTATCTGATCAGTTATCGAATTTCTATCAATTGTTTCAAAAAATCAGCTGCTTGAGAAAAGGTGATTGAGCCATATCTTTAACTGGTAAGCTGGATTCTAGATAGATGGATGCCCATGTTATGGATCAAAGCATAATCCATGAAGGTTTGATAACTTTCCAATACTATTTGGTGCCAATCCTTTGTAAATTGGTGCTGATCAACTGGGAGAAAAGAAATCTGCTTTGTTATCTAGAAAGCTATTGCTTATGTGATTTGACAGCTTTCCTCCAAGATTTCACATATCTAAATAAGGTTTAGATGAATAATTTAGAAGTTAGAAGGCAAGGTAGGATATTGGGGGGGGGTACTTATTTCATTGTTGAGCGCAGATTACAAGCCAAAGAGCCAAATGGTCACATAATTTTAACTAATGAAACAGTGGCGTTAGTGTTTTGCTTTCTGCATTAATCAGGGAGAAGGGTTTTCTTTTCTGCATCAGTCAGATCTGTGGAATCAACATGAAACAGATGGAAACCATATAATGTTAACTTGCAAGGACAGGACAGTGATTAATCAATTGTATAAACAACAAGGACACGTATATTATCAATTTGTCAATTGTACAATTTCCCATACAATTATAAACTTTTCCAAATCCAAATTAAGAAACTGAAGCATAATATGATTTACTTATGCTTGTTTGAAAATTACCCTTTCATAACGCTTATTTATGTGTCTCATGGGGAAGCTAAATGCCACTGCAGTGGGAATTTAAAATATCAATTTATAGTGCCGGACTAATGATTGATTAATTTTTCTGTCAAGCTTATGTATAATTGTATATCAAACCCTTTCATAACATACTTTACCAATGGTTGTTTGAAAATAACCCTTTCATAATGCCTATAAGTTATATGTGTGTCTTATGGGGAAGCTAACAGCCATTGTAGTGGGAACTTTAAATATCAATTTGTAGTGCTGGACTGATGATTGATTAATTATTCGGTCAAGCCTATGCATATCAAATTTTAGATCAGCGTAGCAGTGTTGGACATGTGAAATCCATGTGGTTCGTTCGAGAGGAGCATCTGACTAAAGTCTGTGCAATGCTAAACTAACATGATTGGCTAAGTTTAGACTAACAATTCCTTAATCGAATTCTATTCCCCTATCTGACCTGCCATTAAAATTATTGCCTTAAAAATGTGGTTATTGGTCTGAGAAAAATATCAGAAGACCTGTAATTTGAATTTTCTTTTGGGAACCTGATTCAAGCTTATGTTGATCCCTAGGACTTTCATCACATTGAACTATGACCCTCAAACACTTGGTTACTTGTTCTATTCCCACCCTTAATCTGGTTGACTTAAAAATAGTACCACGAGATGTGAGGAACCGTACATGCATGTGTTTAATCTCACATTAGTTGTGCAGTAAGAAGATCGTGGATACTTAAATAAGACAACTTCAAATAATACCTTTTATCTAGTCTTTTTGGGTGAGATCCTAGGCTGTTACAAGTGGCATGATAGCGAACTTGTCCTGTGTCCCATGTTGACAAGGGGACAACTACATGGGCCCTTTTGGGGCCGACCACTAACTAATCATGGTATCTGCGATTTGTATGTGATTGTGTTTGAGATTGGACCCTTAGCACGGCAAGGATTCCAAGGCTTAAAGTGGGGAAGTATGCGAGGACCCATGCAGGTTTAGTCTCGCATTGATTGTGCACTAGGAAGATCTTGGGTATTTATACAAGTCCGAGGAACTGAAATACTACATTTTGTCTAAGTCTTTTTAGGTGAGGTCCTGGGTTATTACTTATAATATTGGAGAATGCATGAGGAGGCAAAAAATTAAGTTGAAGGTGTTGTCGTGGTATAAAAATTAGAAGTGATACTGACAAAAGAGCATTGTATCTAAGGGTTGGTTAATATGACAGTGGCTTAAATTAACAAGGGCGGAACTTTTATGGGTTTGGAAAAATCTAATTCTGTCTATGGATATAGTCATGAAGAATGATTCATAAAAACTGACCAAATAATTGGGATAGGAGCTATTTGTTGTGATTGTAGATGTGTTACCAAAACAACGGGCACTGTTCTCAGGTACCTAGGACTTAAAAATAATTGTTGTTGTGGATCATCCTTTCATCTGAAGGTTTTTTTTAGTATTTTCTGATGAGGGTTGTATGAATGGGGAAGAAGTAGATTACCATGTACCCTGATTTTTTTTAAATAACTTATTTGCCTCTATACATCTCCTCCTGTTTTTTATCAATCATCTATGCTGCCTTCTTTTCTATTTTTCCCATCTTATCAGGTGGTTTACTGATCTTTTGTTTAGATAAAAGTCCTTCTAATGGCTGTGAAAGATTTCGATTCTGAGAAAGGTGATTCTGCTTACACCATGGGCATAGTAGATTTACTACTTGAATGCGTCGAACTGTCATACAGACCTGGTAAATATCTGCTGATGTTTCCTCTTCTGATATATAAGTTTCTACATTTAGCTTCATTCTACAGTCCATGGACTTTGGAAGCAATATGATTTAGATTTAGGTTCTTTAAAGTGTAAAAGCTTTGTCCTTTGCACCAATTGTTAGGAAGGGTTTATCTTGATGTAGTATTCTTTATGTTTTGCTTGTAGAGTCTGGTCTTGTCAGGCTCAGGGAAGATATTCATAATGCCCATGGCTATCACTTTCTTGTTCAGTTTGCATTAAAGCTATCCAGCTTGCAGAAGAATCAGGTTGTTCAATCTACTAGTTCAAAATCAGCAGCTCAAGAGACTTCTGAACTGGATGGTCTGGAACCATCTTTCAAACAAGAAGGCAGAGGGGACAGCTCACTATTCGGTCTTTCACCAGCACTGTCCAGGCTACTTGATGTTCTTGTCAATCTAGCACAAACAGGTCCTGTTGAACCTGTTGGTGGGAAGCCCTCAAAATCTAGTTATAGCAAGGCTGCAGGCCATAGCAGAAGCCGTACACCTTCTGCCGATAAGTTCAATGACGAGAACTGGGAAAATAGTAATACTAAGATTAAAGATCTTGAAGCTATTCAGATGCTGCAGGATATCTTTCTGAAGGCAGACAATGTAGAACTGCAGGCGGAGGTGTTGAATAGAATGTTTAAAATATTTTCGAGCCATCTTGAGAATTACAAGTTGTGTCAACAACTTCGGACAATGCCTCTTTTCATCCTAAATATGGCAGGGTTTCCTCCATCACTGCAGGAAAACATTCTGAAAATATTAGAGTATGCTGTGACTGTTGTGAACTGTATTCCTGAACAAGAATTGCTTTCACTTTGCTGTTTATTACAGCAACCAATTACTACTAGCCTGAAGCATACAATTCTTGCTTTCTTTGTAAAGCTTCTATCTTTTGATCAGCAGTATAAGAAAGTTCTGAGGGAAGTAGGCATTCTGGAAGTTCTATTGGATGATCTGAAGCAGCACAAGTTTTTCTCTGGAGTAGAGCAGCAAAATAAGACTCCTAGAAGTTTAGAGAGAAAGTTCAGTTCAAATAGCTTCAAGAAACACATGGATAACAAAGATACAATTCTTTCTTCATCCAAATTAGTGGGTTCTGGTTCTGGGAAGTTTCCTATATTCGAAGATGAGGGCACAATTGCTATAGCATGGGATTGTCTTTTCTCTTTGCTAAAGAGAGCTGAAGCTAACCAACTGTCATTCCGATCATCTAATGGGGTCAGCATCGTTATTCCTTTCTTGGTATCCGATAACCATCGTTCTGGGGTTCTTCGGTTGTTATCATGTCTAATAATTGAAGATGCTTTTCAGGTTTGTATGCATCTCTGATTTTTCTGTATAAAAATAAATGATTTTTCAACTGGGATTTTTTCTATTTAACTTTCCTAACTGGAAATTTATTGTTTCATAATATATGACCTTAATTTCAATTCTATAGAAGTATTTCAGTTGAACTAGATGATGCCAATTCTCTTCCTCCTATAGATAATATCCTTTATGTTTCTCCCAGGCTCATCCAGAAGAACTAGGGGCACTGATTGAGATTCTTAAGAGTGGGATGGTCTCGAGCATTTTGGGATCTCAATACAAGCTTCAGAATGATGCAAAATGTGATATTTTGGGTGCATTATGGCGTACCCTAGGGTCGAATAATTCAGCACAGCGGGTTTTTGGAGAAGCCACTGGATTTTCCCTTTTGTTGACAACATTGCATAGTTTTCAAAGTGGTGACCAGGTAGACACTGAATTGTCTTTAGTGGCTCATATGAAGGTTTTCAGTTTTCTCATGCGAGCTGTAACAGCTGGAGTGTACAACAATGCCATTAATCGATTGAGGCTGCACACAATCATTTCATCGCAAACTTTTTATGATCTTCTGTGTGAGTCTGGTTTGCTTTCTGTGGATTGTGAAAAACAAGTTATCCAGTTGCTCTTGGAACTTGCACTTGAGATTGTTCTTCCACCAACTGTTCTACCAACTGAGAGAGCTTCTTCATCTGATTCATTTGAGGACGAGTCAAGTTTTATTTCAAGCGCCTTACTTGGTTCCTCTAGGCTTGATAGAGAGCGGATATATAATGCAAGTGCTGTGGGTGTGCTGATTCGTTCATTGTTACTCTTTACTCCAAAAGTGCAGCTGGATATACTAAAGTTCATTGAGAAGCTAGCCCATGCTGGCCCCTTCAATCAGGAAAATTTGACTTCTGCCGGTGAGCAGCAAATGCTTCCATCTTATGAGTTATTTTTTTTATGCATGATAATCACAATCCATCTCTCATTTGTCTTTTCACCATTTAGGATGCATTGGCCTTCTACTGGAGACAATTGCCCCATTTCTTGAAGGCTCATCTCCATTACTTACACATGCCTTACGGATTGTGGAGGTCCTTGGAGCATACAAGTCGGTTCCGTGCTTAATTTGTCTAGATATTATATCTTAAGAAGATATATCCATGCCATTAGTTAATCATGTCTATTTACTAGATATTTATTTCTGCTTATAATAACATCTCATGCTTTTATAACAGGCTGTCTTCTTCAGAGCTTCGAGTGCTTGTAAGATGCATTCTTCAACTAAAAGTGAAAAATTCAGGCCATCTCCTTGTTGATATGATGAAGAAGTTAATTCAGTTGGGAGATATGAGGTTGGAGAATGTTTCTCTAGCTCCTTTTATTGAGATGGACATGGGCAAATTTGGTCATGCATCTATTCAGGTGTCCTTGGGAGAAAGAACATGGCCTCCTGCTGCTGGGTATTCTTTCGTCTGTTGGTTTCAGTATCAAAATTTCTTGAAAAGTCAAGTTAAAGAATCAGAACAGGTATCTAAGGCTGGTTCGGGGAGGAGGAGCACTTCTAGTGGACAAGTTTTGTGTATATTTTCTGTTGGTGCTGTGGATGATGCCAACACGATTTATGCAGAACTCTACCTCCAAGACAATGGTGTCGTAACTCTTGCAACAAGCACCTCCTGCTCACTGTCATTTCCTGCCATAGAAATGCATGAAGGACGGTGGCATCACCTTGCAGTTGTCCATAGCAAGCCTAATGCATTAGCCGGACTCTTCCAAGCCAGTGTAGCGTATCTTTATCTTAATGGAAAGCTAATACACACGGGAAAGCTTGGGTACTCACCGTCTCCGTTTGGTAAATCACTGCAAGTTACTGTGGGTACACCCGTTGCTCGTGCAAAAGTTACCGAACTATCATGGAGGCTTCGTTCTTGTTATCTCTTCGAGGAGGTGCTCACATCAAGCAGCATATGTTTCATGTATATTCTTGGTCGAGGATATAGGGGGCTCTTCCAGGACACTGATCTTTTAAGATTTGTCCCAAACAAGGCTTGTGGTGGGGGTAGTATGGCAATCCTAGATTCATTGGAAGCTGAATTGCCCTTGGCTTCAAATGTGCAGCGGGTTGATGGTTCTAGTAAACAAGCGATAACTAAAGCAGATGGCAGTGGGATTGTTTGGGATTTGGAAAGATTGACAAGTCTTTCTTTACAGCTCTCTGGAAAGAAACTCATATTTGCATTTGATGGAACATCTTCAGAAGCTTTTCGGACATCTGGGACATTGTCCTTGCTCAATCTTGTCGATCCAACGTCAGCTGCTGCTTCCCCTATTGGTGGTATATAGACCCTTTAGTTTATTTTATCTTATAGCATCATATTTCCTTGTCTGGAATATGCAGAAATCAATGCCTCTTTCCTTGATCTACAGGTATACCACGTTATGGTCGTTTTAATGGTGATATCTACATCTGCAATCAATGCACAATTGGAGATTGTATTGGCACAGTTGGCGGAATGGCTGTTGTGCTTGCTCTTGTTGAAGCTGCTGAAACTAGGGACATGCTGCACATGGCACTGGAGTTACTCGCATGTTCACTTAACCAGAGTCCTCAGAATGTGAAGGACATGCAAGCCTTGAGAGGATACCATCTGCTTGCGCTCTTCTTGCACCGCAGGATGTCATTGTTTGACATGCAATCACTTGAGATTTTCTTCCAGATTGCTGCATGTGAAGCCTCGTTTTCTGAACCTCAAAAATCCCAAGTAAACCGAGCTATAAGTTTCCCTGTTGGAACCTACCCTGAGTCCAGCTTTGAGGATTTATCATTGCCAAAATTTTCTGATGAAATATCTTCAGTTGGATCTCATGGAGATCTGGATGATTTCTCCGCACAAAAGGATTCCTTTAGTCATCTTTCAGAGCTTGAGAATACTGATTTGTCAGAAGAAAATTCAAACTGCATCGTTCTATCAAATGCTGATATGGTAGAGCACGTTTTATTAGACTGGACATTGTGGGTTACTGCTCCTGTTTCACTTCAAATTGCACTGCTTGGGTTTCTTGAACGCCTGGTATCTATGCACTGGTACAGGAATCATAACCTGACAATCTTACGTCGAATTAACCTTGTCCAGCATTTACTTGTAACTCTGCAGCGTGGTGATGTGGAAGTTCCTGTTCTGGAGAAACTGGTAGTGTTGCTTGGTGTTATTTTGGAGGATGGGTTTTTAGCTTCTGAGTTGGAACTCGTTGTGAGGTTTGTAATCATGACATTTGATCCTCCGCAACTGGCTCCACGCAATGAGATTGTTCGAGAGACTATGGGAAAGCATGTTATTGTGAGGAATATGTTATTGGAGATGCTTATTGATTTACAAGTCACCATTAATGGTGAAGAGTTGCTTGAGCAATGGCATAAAATTGTTTCATCCAAGTTGATTACTTATTTTCTTGATGAAGCTGTACATCCAACTAGTATGAGATGGATCATGACTCTTCTTGGAGTGTGCCTTGCTTCTTCTCCTACGTTTGCTCTCAAATTTCGAACTAGTGGAGGTTACCAAGGCTTGACACGTGTGCTTCCGAGCTTTTATGATTCTCCTGAAATATACTACATCCTTTTCTGTTTGATATTTGGGAAGGCTGTCTATCCAAGGGTGCCAGAAGTTCGCATGCTTGACTTCCATGCCCTTATACCTAGTGATGGAAACTATGGGGAGTTGAAGTTTGTTGAGCTGCTGGAAACAATAATAGCTATGGCGAAAGCTACATTTGATAGGTTGAGCATGCAATCAATGCTTGCCCATCAAAATGGTAATCTTTCACATCTCAATGGCACCTTAGTCGCAGAGCTTGTAGAAGCGACAACAGACATGACAGGTGAACTGCAAGGTGAAGCTCTAATGCATAAGACATATGCAGCACGCTTAATGGGTGGGGAAGCAGCAGCCCCTGCTGCTGCTACTTCAATATTACGGTTTATGGTTGACTTGGCAAAAATGTGTACCCCTTTCTCTGCTGTATGCAGGCGAACAGAATTTCTTGAAAGCTGTGTTGATCTATACTTTTCTTGCATAAGGTTTGTTGCCAGATGTTCTTAGCTATGTGTTTATTCCTCCTGACTGCAAATACTATTTCATTATGAATGTAGGCTCCATATTGCTTTTACATTGAAGTCATTATCCTGTGTTTTGTATCTAACCAGCTCAACCCATCATTTTTGTATGACAAATGGTATTTTGCTTTTCAGGGCTGATTGCGCATTAAAGATGGCAAAAAATCTCACAACTGGAGCACCAGATGAGAAGAATTTTAATGATGTTGATGATAATGAAAGTTCTCATAATACATTCTCTAGCTTGCCTTTGGATCAGGAGCAGTCTACCAAAGCTTCTATGAGCATAGGAAGCTTTCCTCATGAGCAGAAAAGTACCAGCTCTGAAGATATGCTCAGGTTGCAGAATTATCTATCAAGTAGCAATGAAGTCAAAGGAGATCATTTGTCACTTGTGGAATCTGGCAAACCTTTCACAGGAGAAGATTACCAAACTCTTCAAAGTTTTGATGAGCAGAGCCTCAGGCAAATCCCGGTTGCTCCCGATGCTCCTTCTCCTGAATCTAAATATCAGGATTCCATTAGGACTTCAGATCCCAAACAACAAACAGATTCCCTTAGCTCTGCATCTATGAATGTGCCTGATTCTCCTGTTCTTTCAGAGAAATCAAATTCCAAAGCAGTAGTGACACCAACTGCATCTCCTATGGTAGCATTAACATCTTGGCTTGGCAGCACAAGCGGTAACAATGATGCAAAAGTACGAACGGCTACTCCGTCCATAGGATCTTCAATCTCTGTGAATGAATATGATGCATCTCCTGATTTAAGATTGCATTCACAAGAATCATCTGCTGCAAACACGTTCTTCCCAATAAATCCAAAGCTGCTACTTGAAATTGACGATTCAGGCTATGGAGGCGGCCCTTGTTCTGCTGGAGCTGCTGCTGTTTTAGATTTTGTGGCAGAAGTTCTTGCTGATATTGTCTCGGAACAATTGAAAGCAACCCAGTTTGTAGAGGGCATTTTAGAGGCTGTTCCTCTATATGTGGATGTGGAATCTGCTTTAGTTTTCCAAGGATTGTGTCTAAGTAGATTGATGAACTTCCTGGAAAGGCATCTTTTGCGTGATGATGAAGAAGATGGGAAGAGACTTGATAAGAATCGTTGGTCTGTAAATTTGGACTCGCTTTGCTGGCTGGTTGTGGATCGTATATATATGGGCTGTTTTCCTGAGCCAGTTGGGGTATTAAGAATGCTGGAATTCTTATTGTCCATGTTACAGCTTGCAAATAAAGATGGCCGTATTGAAGAAGCAGCACCTGTAGGGAAAGGTATATTGTCCATTGCAAGGGGAACCAGGCACCTTGAGGCATATATTCTTGCCATTCTGAAAAACACTAACCGCATGATCATGTACTGTTTTCTGCCTTTATTTCTGAAGTCTATTGGAGAGGATGATCTGCTTTTAGGTTTGGGCTTTCAGACAGAGAGTGGGAAAGGCTTACATATCAAAGCATCGGAAGATGACTCTTCTATCAATATATGCACAGTTTTGCGGCTATTAATTGCTAACAAGCGACTCATATTGTGTCCAAGCAATCTTGATACTGATTTGATTTGCTGTCTTTGTATAAATCTAATTGCTCTTCTCCATGACAAGAGACCAACAGTCAAAAACCTGGCAGTGGATGTCATTAAGTATCTGCTTTTGCATCGTCGGCCCGCACTTGAGGACTTACTTGTTTCTAAACCAAACCAAGGACAAACATTGGATGTTCTGCATGGGGGTTTTGACAAATTATTGACTGGAAATCGCTCCATGTTTTTTGAATGGCTTCAGAGCTCCGAGCAAACTATCAATAAGGTCTTGGAGCAGTGTGCTTCTATTATGTGGGTACAGTATGTTGCTGGGTCAGCAAAGTTTCCTGGGGTGAGAATAAAGGGCATGGAAGTCCGACGGAAGAGAGAAATGGGAAGAAAATCACGGGATGCTGCAAAGTTAGACTTAAAACATTGGGAGCAGATTAGTGAACGAAGATATGCTCTTGAATTGGTTCGAGATCTAATGTCCACTGAACTTAGAGTCATTCGTCAAGATAAATATGGATGGGTTCTTCATGCTGAGAGTGAATGGCAAACTCAACTCCAGCAACTGATACATGAAAGAGGAATTTTTCCTATTCGACAAGATCCAGAATGGCAGCTCTGTCCTATTGAAGGACCATATCGAATGCGTAAGAAGCTTGAGCGCTGCAAACTAAAAGTTGATACAATTCAAAATGTTCTTTGCAGAGGTTTTGAACTGGAAGATGCAAAGCTTGTTATGGAAAAGCATCAAAGTGGTGTGGGTACATCTGGATCTGATGAAAATTCAAATTTTAATATTTTGTCAGATGGTGCTAATCAGAAGTATTTAGATGGTGGTGACTATGAGGAATCATTCAAAGAAGAAGGGTTCACAGCTGAAATCCCAGTCTCTGCTCAGATGGGGTGGAATGATGATTGTTCTAGCAGTATAAATGAACAAAGTCTTCACTCTGCTCTGGAGTTTGGTGTTAAGTCAAGTGCCTATTCTGAGCAAATTACAGAGAGCTTCAATTTGAAATCTGATCTAGGTTCTCCAAGGCAATCATCGTCAGTCAGGGTTGGTGATGTAAAAACTTCTGAAGAGAAGTCAGAGAAGGAGTTACATGATAATGGTGAATATCTTATCAGGCCCTATCTTGAACCTTCTGAAAAGATTAGGTTCAGGTATAATTGTGAACGTGTTGTTGGTCTTGACAAGCATGATGGTATATTTCTTATAGGAGATCTCTGTTTATATGTTATCGAAAACTTCTATATTGATGATTCTGGGTGCATATGTGAAAAGGGTAGCGAAGATGATCTCTCTGTGATTGACCAAGCTCTGGGTGTGAAGAAGGATGTCTCAGGAAGCAGTGAATTCCAGTCAAAATCACCCTCATCATGGGGCATGATGGCAAAGACGTTGGTTGGTGGAAGAGCATGGGCATACAATGGGGGTGCTTGGGGCAAGGAGAAGGTGTGCAGTAGTGGAAATCTGCCACACCCATGGCATATGTGGAAACTTGATAGTGTTCATGAACTCCTTAAACGTGATTACCAGCTTCGTCCTGTGGCTATTGAGATATTTAGCATGGATGGATGTAATGATCTTCTGGTTTTCCACAAAAAGGAGCGTGAGGAAGTGTTCAAAAACTTGATTGCTATGAATCTCCCACGGAATAGCATGTATGTTTCTTGCACAGGCCTTTTCTTTCACTAATTTACCCTTTGCTCTATTTTCCTTGCAGACATATTACTCAAGTTTCTCGAATGGTTGGGACATGGCTGATGGTTATATAGTGTTTGAGTTTGATGCAAATTATGTGGTAGATATAGATTGATGAATCTAGTTTCATTTGTCTGTCTGCAGATGCATTTATTTAAGTGTTACACATGTTTTTCGATCACATAATATTTTTTTATTTTATAAGCCATAAGTTTTGTTTACATGGAGTTGGCTAAATGAAACATATGCTGCTACTGAACACCTTATCTCTCATCAATTCAGTTGTCTTTTCTGTACATGTGTATGTGTCTTTTTTTTTTTGTCTTCCTTCTAGAAACTAAGAGAATAGAACTCTATTATATTAGCTCATGCCTGGCTTTTTCACATTCTACATGAAAAGTTAATTTTCCTCTCTCTGATTAGCATATTTGTTTGGTTCTCTAGGAATCTTTGCATGCTTGCACTCTTGTGCCATTATAGAATGCTATCATTATGGCACATCTCTCTAACTCTTATCCATGACAAACAAACAGCTATGGATAGCTTTTGCTAGATTGTCTTGTGATGCTTACAAAATACAAAATTGATCATGATTCTCTGCAGTATAGATAATTATCTTTAATGGCTATCAATTATTCCTCTTTCTTCCATTTGCTGGTGGTCTTGAAACCAACACCTTTATTGTTCGAGACTCCATAGAACTGTTACAAACAATTTGTTGAAGTGGTATACTTTGATGGAAGTTTTTTGTCAAAATGTGCGCTCTAGAACTATAGAATTGTCGAACCACACACCTCATTTTTAAGTTGTATTATAATCATTGTTATTATTAGTATTATTGTTAATTACTATTACTACTACTATTTTTGTCACTATTGCTGTGGTTGTCATTAGAGGAGTACTAGCATCTGAAGCAGTATGCGGTTGATCTTCAAGATCTATAATAGTTTTGTCATAATCTACTATCATTATTCTTAGAAATAATTTGGTGCACAATCTCATATGATCATTACAAGTATTTTTTTTTTGTAGACAAAGCTCAGTATGTTGCATTAATCTTGAATTTGTAAATCAATATCTTTGGTATTATGGACTATCTGTCTGTGTATGCAATGCATCATATATTTTCTTGCCTTATTGGTGTTTTTATAGCTAAAATAACCATAATGTTTTAAGAAAGGGAGAAATAATTCCCCAAATGGTCCCATAAATGCCGCACAATTGATATTAATGTGTTCAAACAGCAAGCAGAAGAATTATAATCATCTCAAAGACTATAAACCAAAGTTGACATTTACAATTGAAGTCTTTTTATTCTTTTTTTTTATCTCTTATTATTTGCCAATAGAGGGTGGGCCTTGGAGCAACGGGAAGGTTGCTTCATTGCGACCTGGACATTACGGGTCTTAAACATGGAAATAAGCCTCTCTGCATGCAGGGATAAGGCTGCATACATTTGACCCTCCTTAGACCTCTTGGTGGCAGAAACCGCACGTACTAGGATGCTTTTTATCTCATTTTATTTGAGTAATTCCAAACTAAAGTTCAAACCCAAGCTTTGCTGATGGAGGGATCTTGACAAGAGAAGTAGAAAATAGAGTTAACAATGATCAATTCTATGAATCATCGTCTCTTTCAGCACCCAACTTCGCAACTAATTAGTTTGAATTTTGTATGACTATAATACAATACAAAATTCTCATGCCTAAAACTTGCTATTTGGTAGGTAAAATGGGATCAATATAGTTGTCTCTAACTTCAGGCTTTGCTGCTTAGGTGCTGACTCATTGAGAAAGCAAAACTTGATACCTAAAAAACCTGAATAAATCCATCCAAAAATCAAATCAAGGAACTACTGCTGCCTCATATCTATTAATTTTATCATACAAAATTCCTGTGCATGCAATCCTAAAGAATTCAGACGCCTACTTTACATGCAAGGCTTTAGCCATTGGCTACCTCTAAAAAAGGCCATTTTCTCTTATTTCGCTATGATTTATGGGCAGCCTGCCATTTTGCTCATGACTTTTTGCCACATCAAATGGTACTTCATTTGCAGCTCATGAATTCTAATGATACTTTTCTTGTGACGAGAAAATGCTGTCAATCTTATTCCTTCCACATATAGTACCTTGTTTGTTGTCTTTCCTAGTAAACTATCTCCTAAGATCCACATGTAGTCTAAAGCTGCAAACTATAAGGAGATATATAAGAAATACATGTCCTTTTTATTTCAGTTAAAAATTTAGTTAGTAACCAAGGTGCTTACGATTAAGGCCAGTCCCTTAATTAGAGCTACATGCTATGGAGAACTTCTTGAGATATTATGATCGTGTGAAAGAGGAGGATTTTTGATTTAAAGGGTCTCAGATCTATGTGGAAGTGACAGAAAAGAGGAAGAGAAGACCTAAGAGAACCTGTTCAAAGGCATGTATATTTGAAATAGTTTTTATGTTGGATGGTGTAGCCTTTCTTGACTTTTTTCTTGGTGTAGTTTGCAATATATGGTCTGAATCATCAGTTATTTGTGACCTAAATTTCCTGTACCCCTATATATATTTGGCCGATGCTTTTTCACTGTTCACTTTCATGTGACTTGTGCATCAATGAAGAATTTAAACAAATGACACTTGTCAAATTCTTGAAGCTATATTTTGGCTAGCAATTCTGTCAATTGTCTTCAATATATGCTCATGACTTGAAACTCTGAATCAACTAATTGGATAGAATACTAACAAGCATATATTCAACAGGTTAGATACAACTATTTCAGGCTCATCAAAACAAGAAAGCAATGAGGGAAGCCGTCTTTTTAAAATATTGGCCAAGTCATTTTCAAAGAGGTGGCAAAATGGAGAGATAAGCAACTTCCAGTACCTAATGCATCTTAACACTCTTGCAGGAAGGGGGTATAGTGATCTCACACAATATCCAGTTTTTCCATGGGTTCTTGCAGATTATGAGAGTGAAACTCTGGATTTGGCGAACCCTCGAACTTTCCGTAAACTTGACAAACCAATGGGATGCCAAACAGCAGAGGGAGAGGATGAATTCAAGAAGAGGTTAGTTTATGATAGCCATTTAAGTTTAAGTTACTTTCATCACCAACTAGTCTGACTGTTTCTTATCTATTCTCAGATATGAAAGCTGGGATGACCCTGATGTTCCAAAGTTTCACTATGGTTCCCATTATTCTAGTGCTGGGATTGTTCTTTTCTATCTTGTAAGGCTGCCACCACTGAGTGCTGAAAACCAAAAATTGCAAGGTGGTCAGTTTGATCATGCTGATCGCTTATTCAATAGTGTGAAAGATACGTGGTCCAGTGCAGCTGGAAAGAGTAACACATCAGATGTGAAGGAACTAATTCCAGAATTTTTTTACATGCCTGAGTTTTTGGAGAATCGATTTAACCTCGACTTGGGAGAAAAACAGTCAGGAGAAAAGGTATATTTTATAAAAGCCACCAGGATTCCATTGTTTGAACTTTTCAACGGATTAGTTTAAATGTACTATGTAAATTTTTTGCAGTTGTTAGTGTAAGTGCTTGACTACTTTACATAAAGTCACAAGGTACTGTCTTTCAGGTTGGTGATGTTGTTTTGCCCCCTTGGGCCAAGGGCAGTGCCAGAGAGTTTATAAGGAAACACCGGGAGGCCTTGGAATGTGATTATGTTTCTGAGAATCTGCATCACTGGATAGACCTCATTTTTGGATATAAACAAAGGGGAAAGGCGAGTAGTAACTCCTTATTTGTAATCCATGATCTACAATTACAATATCTTAAAATTCTGAATCATTTAATATGGCATACAAGTTGGCCATTTCCATTTCCATCTTGTAGCAAAAGCCATTACCTGGGCATGTAACTTGAAGCTAACAAAACCTTTTTTTAGTGATCCACCCCACCACGTATAACTAAAGTGGACTAAAAGCAAAAATGCTGTTTCTTTTGTATTTAGTCTGTCATAACAACAGCTATACTTCAAAAGATGGCTATGTTTTCCCCTCCTTTTCTTTCACACGTTATGACTGTGACCTTTAGGGTTTTGGCAATTACATAATAACCATAAGACTACCAAATATTGTTTAAATTATTAAGAATTAGATATTTGAATCCTTTCCCATCCATTCCTATCCCATCACCTTAAGCATTTTTAAGTCTTGTCATGACCTCTGTCTAGGTATCCTTATTATGAAAGGACTAACGCATTGCATGATAGGGACTGGGCTGGCCAGTGTGCCCATGCTTATCATGCTGTGTCATTTCAAGACTTGAAACCTGCAGACATTGAAATAATTTATGGTTTTAATTTCACCACTGATATATTAACATGTGCACTGATATAAAACACATTTTAAACATATGAGCATAGTTGAAGTTTTATTAAAAAAGAGTTGTAGATTATTTTAGATATCCAAGCTAAGTGCAATGATACATGTGTGTTGCATAATTTTGAGTAATTTGTGATTCTAACTTTCACAACCATTTTACACATTAAAAAAAAAACTGACACAGGACATTTAAATACGTACATCCATTAACATCATTTTATGGGAAGAGATAAGCTGCACCCCTGACGCACACCTCACCTAAAATTTTTGTTTCTATGGACTCATATGTTGTACATCAATATGGTAGGACATGTTATTTTACATTGAGCTTTACAAAATGTTGGTTATATCAAACAAAATAACTAACTTCTGATAGATCTGCTTCAAAATATTGCACAATTGAGGTGCACAGACTTAGTTGGGCTCAATATGTTCTGCAAGTCCAAATGCAATTTTTATATTCCTTTATGTATATAAATGTTTTCTTATATCTTCTGTGAAAATGAAACATCTATGAAGCTCACTCCTTACACCACTAGGTGTATGCCTCATCTCATTGAAAGTCTGCATTACACCAATGCCTTTCTAAACACTGCTTATAGCTTCTATATATTCATGCAATTGCATATGTTTGCGTGAATAGAGTGCAAATGACGTTATGGTAATGGGGCAAATAATAGCTATATCAACCTTCCATCTAGCTTTTTCATTATGGGAATCAACTCCATAGCTGGCTTAGGTGGTCTTCTTTGGATTTCTGAAACTGTGGTGGCAGGAAAAATGGCTTTAGGAATTAGACAATGGATTCTTAATGATAGTTAAAGCAAGGCCTGGCCCTGTCAAATAACTATTAGTGAAACAGAGATGGCTTTTCTTTTAACTGTTGAAACAAATAAGGCTGTTAGAACTGGACTTAACTGTCAGTTGCATTGTGTTCTTCGGAAATATTGGTAATTATTCTGGAGAAGTGTAGAAGAGTGTCATAGAAATAGGTCCACCCAGTACAATAACTAAAACTGTTAGTCGGTCTCTAATTCATATACATTTTCTTTGGCAAACTTTTGATTTCAAGCCTGATATCTGTTACATATTACATCTACATGTTGATTTCATAGTGGTTCATAACTAGTGTTCTTTTACTATTTATGCAGGCAGCTGAAGAAGCTGTTAATGTTTTCTATCACTACACTTATGAAGGAAGTGTTGACATAGATTCAGTTACAGACCCTACCATGAAGGCATCTATTCTAGCCCAAATCAATCATTTTGGTCAGACCCCAAAGCAGCTATTTCTCAAGCCCCATGCGAAGAGGAGAACTGACAGAAAATCCCTCCCTCATCCCCTCCGATACTGTGCCCATTTGGTCTCCCAGCAGATTCGAAAGCTCTCTTCATCTATCTCTCAGATTGTCACTTTCCATGAAAAGGTCCTTATTGCTGGGACAAATAGCTTTCTTAAGCCGGTAACATACAGCAAGTACATCTCATGGGGGTTTCCTGATCGAAGCTTGAGAATAATGAGCTATGACCAGGATCGACTCCTTTCCACTCATGAGAACCTTCATGGAGGGAACCAGATCCAGTGCGCTGGAGTAAGTCATGATGGTCAGATTCTGATCACTGGGGCTGATGATGGAGTAGTTGCAGTCTGGAGATTTGTTAAAGATGGGATCCGTGGTCAACTCCGCCTGAGATTGGAGCGCGCCCTTTGTGCCCACACCGCCAAGATAACATGCCTCTATGTTAGCCAGCCTTACTCGCTGATTGTGACCGGCTCTGAGGACTGCACTGTCATCTTATGGGATCTGACTAACTTGGTCTTTGTGAAGCAGCTCCCTGAGTTCTCGGCACGAGTGTCGGCTGTCCATGTAAACGATCTCACAGGGGAGATTCTGACTGCTGCTGGAATTCTCCTTGCAGTGTGGAGCGTCAATGGAGACTGTCTAGCAGTTGTGAACACCTCGCAACTCCCTTCTGATCTTATTTTGTCAGTGACAAGCCCAATGCACTCTGATTGGCTGGATACGAATTGGTATGTAACAGGTCATCAGAGTGGGGCAGTGAAGATCTGGAAGATGGTGCATTGTTCTTCTTCTGAGGCAAGTGGAAGGAGCTCATCTCCAACCAATGGCGTGGGTGGGTTGGGCTTAACCAGGGCACCAGAGTATAGGTTGGTTCTACACAAGGTACTCAAGTCCCACAAGCATCCAGTTACAGCGCTTCACCTTGCATCTGACCTTAAGCAGTTGCTGAGTGGGGATGTTGGTGGGCACCTGCTGTCTTGGACCATACCAGAAGACAGCTTGAGAGCATCCCGTGGTCAAGGTTGATGATACTCGAACAAGTTCAGCTGCTAGATACCTCAGCAATCTGGATCCTTTGATTAGGACTCGGTTTTCTCGTCTCTGATGCCTGTTTGAGTGAAGAGCATCGTCAAGAACTGGGCTAGACGTGATACATAAAACAAGGGGCTTTGCTGAAGGGCCGCAGAAGAGTTCTAATAAGCTCATGCAACAGAAACAATAACAACAATATGGCACGTCCATGACTGCTAACAGATTGAAGGGAGGCACTCGATTTTTAATATATCAAGGTGAGGGAGTTGGTTTAATTTTATGCTGTGCGTTATTTGCTGGATTTACCTGTTTTGCTGTAAATAGGTGGTAACCAGTGCATGCGTGTAAAATTGTATAGGATGGGTATAGAATGTATTGGGACTGTGATGTCTTGTGAGGGATTAAGTATCATGAAAGGTGGGGTGGGAGTGATGAACATTGATTGATTAACTTCAGCTTTTTGTTGTCTTCATTCTTTGCGAGGGTGTAATTTGGCACCCCTTATTCAGCTTATTTTGTGGATGATGTAGGTAAAGGTTGCTGTCTTTCTCATCACTCTCAGATGCAAGTATATGCTCCCTGTATTTTTTTTCTCACATAAAGAAAACAGCATGACAGAAAACCTTACACTTGTTTGGACATAAAGCACTGACTAGGGTTTGACTATGAGTTGAGCCACAATGTTTATTCCTCTCCTCCTTTTGGAGCGAGATTATGATGCAGATTAGTAAACAAGTCTCATTCATGTCATGGGAAGAGAGGAAGATTGGGCTGGATCATCTCATGCCCAACTCCAGGCTGAATGCTAGATGGATTGGGTGGAGTCTAGCAGTTGGTGAGTCCATTAGTTTGGCGTAACTCATCCAACGTATGAGTTAATCTCTGAACAATTAACTTGTTTATGTAATGTGACAGCCTTTGAGCACCCCTCTGAAGCTCTACCCTCAATCTCGGTCTATTGAGGCCAAGAAGGGTTGTGGCTGAGCTCGAGATTATATCCCAGGCAGCCTATACACCCAACTTATTGATGATGTCTCAACTCTAAATAAGTAACTTTCTTTACTAAATGAAATTTGTTAGCAACCATGTGAAATCTTCAAATGCTTTTTCATCTTGGAAATTATTTGCCTTCATGACATGCTTATCAAAGGTTCATATATCAAGATTCTTTAAACGATAAAAGCATTTGTCGTGTGGGAGAAAAAAATTTGATGTGAGCTTGTGCCATTAGAGAATGCTACGGAAGTGCTTGATTGCGCCTTTATCCTTAGAAGGATGGCAAAAAAAAAATATTTTATTAAAAATAATAATAATGAGGAGCAAGACTAGACTAGTGGCAAAGGATTATACTAAGAAGTCTGGTGACGAAACCTTCTTGCCAGTAGCTATGTTGAAGACCATAAGGATTCTGTTCTCTACGACATATGGATGTTAAAATCACATTAAATGGGTATATCCAAGAGGAGGTTTATATGGAACAGCATGAGGGCTTCATATCTCTTGAAAGTGAATCTAAGTTGTGCAAGTTGATCAAGTCCATCTATGAACTAAAACAAACATTATGTTGCTAGAATATCCGATTTGATGAGTCAATCAAAGAGTTTGGTTTCTCAGAAAATATGGATAAGCCTTATGCTTATAAAGTACTGTTATATTTCTAGTCTTCTATGCAGATGATATTTTACTCATAGGGAATGACATTGGAGCGATGTCATCTATGAAAGTATGGTTGTCGAACCATTTTTCAAAAACGGGGAAGCATCTTACATTCTCGGGATCAAATTGTTTAGAGGCTTGCAGGACTTTCACAGCTTAATTACGTTAATAGGATACTCTTCAAATTCAACATACAAGATGCCAGGAAAGGGTTCTTACCCTCCAGGCATGACATTCATCTCTCAAAAAAATGAGTCCTAAGACTTAAGAGGAGAGAGAAAAGATGAGGAGGTGTCCCTATGCCTCAGCAGTTGGGAGCCTCATGTATGCAATGTTATGTACGAGACCAGATATCAGTTATGCAGTCGGTGTAGTGAGTAGATATCAATCTAATCTAGGCCCTGAGCATTGGACAACAGTAAAGCATATCCTCAAGTATATGAAAAGAACTAAACACTATTTTCTAGTGTTTGGGGGTGAGGATCCGCTAGCTGTCAAAGGTTATACTGATTCAGATTTTTAATTAGACATTGATGATAAAAAATCTACATCTGGATATGTGTTTACACTGGATAAAGGGGTAATAAGTTGGGGAAGCATTAAGTAAAAAACCACAGCAGACTCTACCATTGTGGCAGAATATATTGCTATAATTGAAGCTGCAAAGAAAGTTGTGTGGATTCGCAAGTTCATTCACGAACTTGAGGTCATCCTATCGATTGAGTCTCTTATCGCCATTTATTGTGACAACAACAATGGTGCAATTGCACAAGCAGTGGAACCAAGGGCTCACAGAAGGACAAAGCACGTAGAGAGGAGATTTTATGTCATATGCGACATCGCGAACCGGGGCGATGTGGTGATATTAAAGATTGAGGATGATAATCTTATTTTGATGATTAACACAATCATTGAGGGAATATCAAATTGATAATACGGGTTAACGTGATACATCACTAATGAATACGACACCCTCGATACATTCAAGATATATT
>JAOXJJ010001100.1:8176339-8194887 GCA_025769935.1 Phoenix roebelenii
AATTAACTTAATTAAGGAATTAAAAATTTAGAAAAACCAATTCACCCCCCCTCTTGGCTTGTCACCTTGGGCAACAAAGATTACATCAAAAGAGAACATTACAGATCCATTCACAAAGACCTTGATGCAAAAGATGTTTGAGAACCATCTTGAGTCAATGAGAATCAGATATGTGTATGAGTGGTTTTGAGTGCCAATGGGAGATTGTTAGATATATGCCCTCAGAAATCAATTTGTAAATCAATTTTAATAATTATTGAATTTCCTTTTTACATATATGTTTATTTGTTTATTGGGTATTTGATTGTGACATGAGATGTTCACATGGTATATATCTTGAGTAACATTGTAGAAGGACCACACCGACGATTAATGAATCATAGGTGCGGAGTAGTGGTTTTTCAGTTCCTTATTTGCTCATTTTGTTCTAGACCGAGTTACATATTTTAGGCCTACACTTGTTGTGCCGCTATATAAATAGAATGATAGGCTCCATCATTGAGGTAGAAACCTTAAGCAGACGAGTGGGTACATGTACTGAACGAAATTCAAATATTGATACTTTTTGAAAGTGATCACTTATGTTGGAAAGAGTATTCAGCACAATCAGTTTATATTTTCTTTGATTTGAGAGATCTATGTAGATATATTTGGTGTGTTCTTGTGCTTTGACTGAGTCAATTGTTGATGATCTTGTTAAGATCAAATATACACACAAATGTTGGATCTTGAGTGCACTAGATAAATTTGTATAGATGCTCAATAAGAAATCCACCGGTCTCAATTTGAGGTAGTATATTCAGTATATCTGTATGAGGTTGGACCAAAAGAATAACTAACCAGTGAAATTTATGAAACTTAATTTTATTATATTTTATTATTATTATAAATAAAATATTTATTTGTGAAATTTTTTTAGAAATAATTTTTGGGATCCAAGTGAATTACAGAATAAGAATTAAGAATTATATATGTCAAGGATTTAATCAGTGATATTTTTTCGATCCTATTGGCTTATGTGTAATATAGTGTGGTGGAAAAATAAATAAACAAAATTGTAAGCAAAAGAAATTTCACTAAATTAATCTTCTTTTCTCGGGAGTCAATTGCAAAGTGTTGATGGATATTTTTACAATTTGTAGAAGCCCAAAATTTAAAATTAAAAGAATATAAGGGGTTTTGTGAAAAAATTGTTTTTCAGTGATCCTATGACCGAGAATAGAGATCTCTAAGAATCCCACGCATATTATTACCTAGGATTTTATGTGGTGGCTATAAATAGCCAGGGTTGACCATCAGAACCATAAGAGCTCGTTTGGTTTGCAGCAAAAGATGGAGAAAAAGTGTGGTCAACGGGAAGTAATAAAATGCCTCTTGTTTGGTTGGAGTTTTTAAAGAAGAGAGATGAGAAAGTTGTATTCCTATGAAAATATGATTCCCACATTTCATGGGAAAGTCTTTTCCATGAAAAATATGGAAAAGTTACTTTTCCATGAGACGGAAATCACTCCATCTTTATTTTTTCCAAAAAGGCCCTTCAGCATTAAAGAGGCATTAAAGACTTAACTTTTATTAAGGGTATAATGGGAATTACATATAACTTTCCCAGAAAAGTGGATGGTCAACCAAACATAAGCACTCTAAAAATATGTTAGTTTCTCATGTTAAACCAAACATGCCAAAAGTACATTTTCAGGTATTCTCTTTCTAGGAATCTTCTCCCCAGGAATCATATTCCTAAGGAGGAAAATGCTTCCCGTGAACCAAACGAGCCCTAAGTTATGCAAATGTTGCAAGAGCCACAAAATCCCAAGGAGAGGCACTGAGCATGGATCTCTTGGGAGGCAACATGCTTGGGTTGTAAGTGGTGATATCTATGTTTCTATCAACCTGTTCATTATTTTGCAGAATTTTTTTCTTGATTTTCTTCCGTTGTGGGGAAAGGAACCTGGTTTTCAGAAAAGAATCATCCTTCAATAACAGCTCGACAAGAGTTGGATAGGAACAAGTCCAAATAGAATAAGAATAAGCGGGATTGGGAGGACAAAAACAAGCCCAGAAAAAAGCAAAGGATGAGCAATCGAGGTCCCGAGGAGTCCACCTTCTCTTAATACCCCACAAATCTTGATGGAGATCGAAAATTGATGCTATGTGAAATGGCCTCGAAAGATGAGGGAAGCTACAAACAAGGATAAAATCAAATTATTTAAATTTCATCGAGACTTCGGTCATGATACCGAGGATTGTTAGCAGCTCAAGAATAATATCAAAGCCTTCAAACAGTGAGGGTACCTTGGGCGCTTCATTGACCACCCATAAGATCGAAACAATATGGGGCAAGAGATGCTTGCCTCGAACAGCAAATTGACAACCGACTTATTGCGGCCATCATCAATACTATCTCCGGTGATCCAACGACAGATGGAATGAGCTCGTTTGTAGGAGTTATACATGCTTTGCCTAAATAGGAAGCTTTGATTCGAAGAGGTAGAGGATGGGCAAGATGATTTTCTTCTCGGATGCTGACATTGAGAGTGTACAGACTCCGCATGATGATGCCATTGTAGTTTTCTTACCATCGCTAATTATGATGTAAAATATATATTTTAGTGAATAATGGATGCTCGACAGATATATTATTTTATAAGGCTTTTGCAAGATGAATCTGTCTACTGACTGATTAAAGAGGATAAACTCTCCTTTGATCTCTATAGAGGGGGTTATCTCCCTCTAGGTCACAGCTGACCGGGCTCCAAAGCAAGCAATTATGATGCTTAACTTTTTCATAATAAAAGTACCCTCGGCATATAACGCCATTCTGGGCCGACTTGGGTTAAACACCTTTCATTCCATAGTATCTACCAACCACCTACTCATGAGGTTTCCAACCGGATATGGCGTAGAAGAAGTACACAATGACTAGGCACTAGCTTATCGGTGCTATGTGGCATCTTTCTAAAGAAAGGAGTCTATGGAAGCACTCTGAATTGTAGGCTTCGTACTGGTGACGAGCAAATGCAGAAGTGAGGGGAACCAGCCGAAAAACCTCGATTGAGGCCAACCTCGACGAAACTACCAAAGCCCAGCTGATGGATTTTCTCTAGAACAACACTAATATTTTTGCATGCTTAGCCTATAATATGTTAGTACAAGCTTAATGTGACTGTTCATAGGTTGAGCATGGACCTAGCATTGAGACTAGTTCGATAGAAAAAAGAAGTTTGGCTTCAGAGAGGCTACAAGCCATTGATGAGGAGGTGGACAAGCTCCTTGCAACCGGCTTCATTCGAGAAGTCTCCTACTTGACTAGTTAGCAAATGTTTTCCTCATGAAAAAGACCAATGGAAACTGGCATTTGTGTATAGATTTCATCAACCTCAACAAAGCTTGTCTTAAGGACAGCTTCCAATTGTTGAGGATTGACCATCTCATCGATGTAATATTTGGGGTATGGGTTTCTAAACTTTATAGATGTGTTCTCAGGCTACAATCGAATAGGGATGGCACTCAACGATAAAGAAAAAACCTTCTTCATCACTGATTAAGGGCTATACCACCATAAAGTCATGCCATTTGGACTAAAAATGCTAGAGCTACTTATCAGCACTGGGTCAATAAGATCTTTAAGGATTAGATCGATTACAACATGAAAGTATACATTAACGACATGCTGGCAAAGAGCAAGAAAACCGAGTAGCATGTGACCAACCTAGAAGAGGCATTCACTGCATTGAAAAAGTACCTTATGAAGCTCAATCCAATCAAGTACACTTTGGAGTCAATGTAGAAAAGTTTCTCGGGTTCATGATCACTCAACATCACATTGAAGCAAATCTAGAAAAGATTCGTGCGGTGATGGAAATGATGCTATCGAAGATGAAGAAGGAGGTCTAGTGCTTGGTAGGTCGAATTGTGGCATTGAACAGGTTTGTGGCGAGATTAGCCGAGGAATGCTTACCTTTTTTTAAAGCATTGAGGCAAATTAAAGACTTCCAATGGTTCAAGGGGTGCCAGATTGTATTTGACTAACTCAAGCAATAACTCAGTTTGCCACCCCTCCTCACCAAATCAAGTCTAGGGAATATGCTTTATCTCTACGCGGTAGTATCTCCTTTCGTTGCAAGCTCAATTCTCATGCCCGAAGAATATGGGGTACAAAGGCCAATCTATTACGTGAGCCGAGTTCTCCAAGGTGCCAAGCTAAGGTATCCTAAGCTTAAAAATGTAGCTTGTGCTCTCATCACCTCGGCTAGCAGACTTCGACCCTACTTTGAGACCCATTTCATCACCGTTCTGATCGACCAACTATTGAGGCAAGTCCCGTAGAAGCTGAATGCATCAAGAAGGTGACTAAATGGGCAGTCGAGCTTGAAGAGTTCGACATTTAATATCAACCCTGACGAGCCACCAAAGCTCAAGCACTGAATGACTTTCTCGTGGAGTGCACAATTTCCAAAGATGTGGTGGTCACCACGAAGCCAGAAGAGCACAAGCTGGAAGACTATTGGATGCTCCATGTAGACGGGTCCTCCAATTCGAATAGAAGTGGAGTCGAGCTATTTCTTACCAGCTGGACAGAGTTGTGGTGGAGTATGCCATGAATTTTGGCTTCAAGATATCCAAGAACAAAGATGAGTGTGAGGCCTTCCTCACCGATCTTAAACTTGCCCAAGAATTTGGAGTTCGGCACCTAAAGGCTCTCAGCAAATCCTAATTGGTCGTTAGATAAGTTTGAGGAGACTTCAAAGCAAGGCTTCTTATGACGACGAAATACTTTCAAAAGGTCAAGGACATCACCTCGACCTTTGAATAGTTTGAGGTCATATAAATTCCTCGGCCAAACAATTTCAGGGCCAATCTACTTTTGAAGCTCGCCACCTCAGAATGTATTGACCTGTAGAAGATGTCATATCTTGAAGTGCCCGACAAGTCGAGCATTGAGGATGAGCTAGCTTGAGTTTTTCAAGTTAATCTTGAGTTGAGTTGGATTGACCCCCTCATCAATTATCTTCAAGACAAAAGACTTCACGAGGACAAGAAAGAAGCTCGGAGGCTTAAAATTCAATCCCCATGCTCCATCCTCCTGGTGGGAAAGCTCCATAGGAGGTCATTCATCCTACCTTCCTTTGATGTCTCTAACCATCCGAAGTCGAATATGCACTCCAAAAAGTCCATGAAGGAATTTGCCAAAACCACTTGGGGGGTAGGGCGGGCCTTAGCTTACATGGTCCTCCGACAAGGCGATTACTAGCTGACCATCTAGAAGGATGCATCTAACTTGATGAAGAGGTGCAACTAATGTCAGTGATAATGTGAACATCCAGTGACAGCTGGCAGCCTCTCTCATGCGAATCAACGCTCCTTGGTCTTTTCCCCAATAGAGGATGGGCATTGTCGAACCATTCTTACAAGGCATTAGACATAGAAAGTTTTTGATAGTGGCCATCGACTACTTGACTAAGTGGATCGAGGCTGACCACTAGCTTAGATCACTGAGAAGAATGCCCAAGACTTCGTATAGAAGTTCCTTATATGCCGGTGTGGACTTCCTTGGGCCATTATCACTGAAATAGAAGGTAGTTCGACATTGCCTACTATAGAGAGTTCTGCATCGACTTTCATATAGATCATTGGTTCATCTCGAGCGAACATTCTTAGGCCAATGGGAAAGCCAAGGTAACCAATAGGACTATTCTGCAGGTCCTGAGGCACAACTAGATTGAGCAAAGAGGCTCTAGGTGGACGAGCTCCACAGTATTCTCTGGTCTTATCAAACTATTCATTGAACTCCAATAGGAGAAACATCCTTTAATCTCACCTTCAGCATGGAATTTGTGATCCCCTTGGAGATTGGTCTACCCTCCAGTAGGTGGACTTCTTCAACGAGTAAAGAAATTCAAAAGACCTCCGAACTAACTTGGATCTAGTGGAAGAAACAAAGAAACGAGTTCAGATCTGAATGGCCACATATCAATAATAAGTATCTCAATATTATGATGCTCGAGTGAAAGTTAAGTTTTTCCAACCTAGAGATTTGATGCTTAGAAAGACTGAGATGACCTAACTAGTAGAATAAAGTAAGTTTGCACCAAATAGGAAAGGACCATATCGAGTATTGGAAGTCATCCGCCCCAAAACTTATTGCCTACAACATTTCATTGGGTCACCTATACTTGGGACATCAAATTCAGCTGATCTCTAAGTGTATTATCAGTAAGAGATGTCTTATGTAAACACAACCTCAATAAATGAAACACTATTTCCTCCAAAAATTGTCAAGAGTGTTTCAAGGGGTGTTACTCTCTAATGAGCAACTTGCTCTTTAATAAGCCGAAGGTGATCAATGTCTCTCAAAAACCACTACTCATAATACCTATAACAAGAGCGTGGACCTAAGTCATCCTTGTTGGGTGTCTATTCCAATAAATGCCAATCAGAAATTTTATTGTCAAGCGAGTCCCTTCACTGACCATCGATGAAGGCTCTTTTGAGCATAACATATCGAGCAAACCATTCCACAGCTCGAGGAGGCAACACCTCTATCCTGAATTGGCTTTTGTGCCATAAACCTAGCGAGCTAACTGACCTCTCAAGATCAGGATGTCTGAGGTGCATAGGTTGGGCGAACGATTTCACGACCTCGAGGAGGCAACACCTCCAACCGAAATCGACCCTCATGTTGAATATGTGGTGTGCTAATTGGCCTATCAATGTCGAGATAACCCAAGTGCATAGGTCAGGTGAGCCTTTCCACAGTCCTAATCCTAAGGAGGCAACATCTATATCTCGAACTGGCCCTCGCGTTGAAGATTTGCAAGCTAACCAACTTCTTAAGGTTGGGACGACTTGGGTGCATAGGTTAGACGAGCCATTCTACAGCTCAGAAGATGCAGCACCTCTATCCTGAATCGGCCCTCATACCGAAGAACTCGTAAGCCAACTGATCTCTGAAGGTTGGGACAACCCAGATAAAGATGACAACTTTCACACCATTGCGAAGTTAACTAAATTTTCCTATCAAGTGAACGCAATGAGCTCCTGTCGGCTTAGGGGGCAAGGTCCCTGCGTCTCACTAATAAGCTCACCAAATTTGTGGGAACTTTTAAAGAGAGTGTTGAATCCCAGGCGTTGGCCAGCTGCAACCAGGAATGGGGGCAAGTCCCCCATAACCCATTGATGAATTCATCCACTTCACGGATGTTGTTCCAAATGAGTGCAAGTCTCCAGCTTCATCCGAGCGTGATTGAGAGTGGAGGGCAAGGCCACTATGATCTATTGAAGATGGTTCAATTCTTCAATCTCTAAAGGCACCAACCTAAGGGCTGATCGAGACAATTGCATTCATAGCTGGCTTATGCTACTTTGCGGATCTACAAACATTCTCATGCACAAGTGCAAACAAAAAAGATGTGACAAAATATAAGCCAAAATCATTTTCATTCATTGAAATAATTACAAAATGGCGTCACTTTGGCAGCCAAAGGATTAATAGAATGGGTACAAGACTTAGACGTTACCGACTCTACAAACTAGATAAATTGGGTGAAGCAGTTGTTGATCGAAAAGCCATGTTCCCTTCGGGTAGCGCTTTCCCCTCATCGAAGAATAGCTTGAGAATGTTTGAATTCTCATCGATTAAAACATCTAGAAAGAGTTCAAACTCCACCTCACATCATGCTCCTTCAACAAGGAGGCAACCTCCTTCGAGTAGTCCCCTACTAGGATTCTACGACGTCCCACTCGAACCTAGCTGAAAGTTAACACTCCATTACTATGGTGGCCTTCCTCTCCGCTTTTGCAGCATGATGGCAAGCGATTTGAAGCTCCCTTTCGAGTTTAGAAGCTCGGAGCTCCACCTCTTCTGCCTAGACTAGGGCTCCTCTAAGCTCAGCCTCCATCTTTGCCACCTTCCAATGTGCGCCAGTAGCTTTTCTGCAACTAGCGAACTCCATAGAATCTCCAGCTCTATCTTGATCTTGGCCACTCTCTCTATAGCACGCGATAGAGCAAACTGGTGGGCTTCAAGATGCTCTAGAAGCCAGTCTGCCAGTACAGTCTCTATACACTTGAAGAAAGAGATTGACAGAGGAAGGAGAAAGAAAGCAGAAGCTTACCCCTTCCACAGGGGAATCCCTTTCCTTTCATATAGAGTCTTGACGGTAGGGATTGACTCAGCTGGCATGATTGTTGGAGATGTAGTGCTCTCTTTAAAGTCTTGAAATCGCTAACTATGTGGCCGGTGCTTAAACCTTTGATGGAAAGACTCCCTTTGGGAAACGTTTGTTGACACTCGACCCTCGAAGGCCATTACTGTGGATCTACAACCCTTATAATGGTCATCTAGGGTTCGATCTTATTCATCCTCTGTATGTTGAGACTGAGAAAAAACCTCCGCAATAATCGAAGATGGGTGGAGTGACATCAACTAATTGCATATTTATGAGGCTACCAAGTGGCTTCGAAAAATAGTAATCTTTGACCTCGACTGTATTAAAGTTGAGCAGTAAGCAGTCGGATAGCTTGCGACTAGTTCAAGTGCCAACCAACAAAATTTGACCAAGTCTCGACGGATGAGCTCTAAAAAACCTATGGACCGTGCTTATAATACATTAGTAAAATAAAAGCAATAGACAAGATCTTAAAGAAGTTGTTCTTTATATTAAGAAGTATTAGGGACATCATAAAATATGAGAACATAAATTAGAAGGTACAAAAAGCACCCTTCATCGTCGAGCTACAAAAGTAAAAACCTACTCTATTCCTCTCACTCTCCTCTTCCTTCAGAAGAAGGTTCCTCCTCTTTGGCAGCAGTTTGTCCTCCGAGAACAATTCAGCTAAGGTCGACTTGATGGTGCATCTTGCCAGCCATTGCTCAACATGCCTCAAACCCCTTCTTGAAGGAGTTCATAGCCGCCTCCACCATTTCGCTTTAGAAGTCCTCCAAGTTCTTGAAGTCCTCGATTGCCCACCGAGCTTTTGACTCAGCCTTAGTAGCATGCTTCTTAGTTCGAATAGTCTTCTTCTCAGCCCTAGCGACCTGTTCCTCAGTTTGGATTGCTCATCTTTTGGTTCAGGCCAACTTCTCCTTAACTACGAAAACCTTGCTTTCTACCACTTAAATAGCCCCTTGGAGCCGGGCAACCTCTTCCTCAAGTTGGATTGCCATCCTCTCCATCTCTAGCTTTGCCTCCTGGAGCCACCTCTATGCCTCAGCGAGAGCGGACTTGAAGCTGTGCTTCTTCTCCTCGGAGGCCCCCTCAGGAGTTGTCCTTTGAGAAGCCTCTGAGCAAGTGGACTGGCAGAGATTGAGGTGATCCCATCCACCTCAGTGAGACCTTTGTACTGGATTGATCCTCAGCCCAAGATGCACTAGCCAAACTTAGGATTGCGGGAAGCTCGATGAGGGGAGTAGTAGCTACCTTCATCTTTCTCTTCCTCTAGGGGCTCACCTCTCTCCCATCAAACTTCCTCTTCGGAGAAGTGCTTTTGGAAGCTTCGGACATGAGCTCCTTTAGGTTGAATTTCATCCCTGCAAAATAGGCAACGAGTGAAAAAAATCGAGCGCTAACACTTGAAAGAACTTGAATTCAAATCCAATTAGACCAAGGAGTTACCCTCGGCAAAGCCCAAGCTAAGGTCTGCATTTTCCAAGGCGGCATTGGAAAGCAGTTCCGTCAACGATGATACCTACATACCACCAAGGGTATCGACTATTGCCTGCTCCTCACTAGACAAAATTGGGAACAAATTCACCACCTTTTTCCTTGGTGTGGACTGTTATGATGGAAAAGCTTAACTTTCTTCGAGGATACAAAAAAGAATTTGATCCTTCCAACTGTGAATGGAAGAAGGGCTAGACGGAAGAAGGTAGCAACCTTTCATGCTAGAAAGATACCACCACCTCTTATTTCTGGGGTGCTCCTTCAACTGGAAGAAAGCTCAGAATAACCCCAAAGAAGAATGAAAACCATGAATAATGACAAATGAAAAGAACCCAACGATCATTTTCTAAGCAATGGGGATGAGTTGGCCTGGGACAAATTGAAACTTGTATAAAAACACAGCAAAAAGGTTCGGAATGAAAAGTCTCAGACCGACCTTTAGAGTTTTCTTATGAAGTGCAAGTTGATTCTTCCCCGGCGACATCACCCGACTAGAAGAGCCATACAATTTCAGGACGAAGCCCCAAGGGAAATGGTACTTGGAGCAAATCTTCTTCAAGTTGGCCTCCCTTAATATGCTCTTCTCAACATATAGGGCAAAATCAACCGCCAACGAAGATCCCTCCAAGTCCTTGAAAGCTTGATTAGACGAATGCTGAGCCACAGGCTCATGCCATCAGCTTCGACAATTCTCTTGAACAAGAAATAAAAGAAAGGAGGAGAAATGGCAGGATCAGGAGAAGGGATTAGGATGAATAACTAGAGAACCCTATCAAAACTTTAAGTGAAGAAACTTCCATGAAAAAAATAAAGGAATGGAAGCTGATGGCGGCGATGAAGGAAACCCTAGCCGAAGATGAAGTGGAGGCAAGATTCGCAATGTTGGTTCACCCAAGACTGCTCTCAAGACTACTAGTTGCAAAAGCTTCAAAGCAAAGACGGAATGCAGACTACAAGCATTATATAGAGCCTCAAGAGGCTCAGATCAATTTGACCATTTGATCCATCAGTCTGATCTCTGCCACGTGTCGATTGGGAGTTCGATTCCAAACCATCGCTATGATTCCTATTGGCAAAGCATCCAACATGTGGGAGTTCGATTCCAAACCATCGCTACGATTCCTATTGGCAAAGCATCCAATTGTCGCCCTGGAATTCCTGCATTTCTTGATGTTGCTCCAAGAAAGGCAAACTCTAGCATGCCATTATAAATGCAGTCTCCTGAAGGCTCTTGTAGATGACAAGATAGCCCCAGTTGATCACAGTTCATCTTGGTTGATCGATTTTGCCTGAGAAAAGCTACTTGCTTCACCCGAGATGACTAGGTCATTTCGATCTCGAAAATGGGGGGCAAGTGATACACCTATGAACTTACCTATGCTAATAAGGCGAATCGAGTAATGAAAGCTTGCCACCTAGTGGGTTCAAAGCTTTCGAGGTGGCCAACTCAAAAGACGTGCACAAAGCTCTCTAAATCTCAAACTTTCTTCTATATGTGGCAATAACATAGCTGTATCGCGAATTGTTTCCTAATGACTATCGTACCCGAGCAAATCTCTCTACCCAAAAATACGAAGAGATATATGGACAAGATATACAGTCTGTTGGAATCATCATTGATCAAGTGTAGTAGCTCATTGGAGTATCACCGTGGAAGTGTGCATCGATTTCATTCGATCCATCTAATTCAGACGACAAATGAGCCTAGATCTCCAGTGACCCTCACCAACTAGGTGCCTGAGTCAAACCAGTTCCTAGTGGCAACAGCAATCATGATTACGTGATGCATTCGGCTGCCAATTGGATTAAAAAATTAATGATGATCTCCCCTCTAAGAAAAAAAATAATTGCAGTTAGTACATAGTATGAACACTAAAATCTTGACCATGCTCATGCCACCACCTTGCACCAGCGACGAGGCCGGGATAAAATACCTGGATAATAGCAATCAGGCACCGACTTTTTACTCTTTGCCAAATTTACTAAACTACCCTCCTATTACTCCGAGGCCTCAAAATGGAAACGATTACACCCACTTTGGAACCCACAACGATCGTATGAGTTAAGGACCTTGGACTTTTGAATTGCCACGGGTTCATGTCTCAACATTTGGTGGATATAGCAGTCTCAGTTGACACAGAACGGAGCCCATGGATCCCTCGCATCCTTCCAAAGGTACCCCTACCATCTTCATTTATTGCGCCTTAGCAGGTGTACCAAATCAGTAATTTTCTCATATACTGAGGGTATTTTCAAAATTATAAGTCATTAAATCCAGCTTCTCGTTCCCCTCCCTCTCCTTGTGAGAATAGCGTGGCATCGGAGAGAGAAAGTCGGAGACAGAGGCATCGGACGGTGGAGATGCTGGCGGTATTCGATCGGTCGGTGGCGAAGAGCCCGGAGGGTCTGCGGAGCCCGGCGGCGGAGGATGGTGGTGGGGGAGGGGTACGCCCTCTACTGGAGCACTTCGCGGCGGCGCATGAGGGAGCGGTGACCATACACCTTGGTTCCTCTGCCGGCGCTTTGGCCTTCTCCGATGAGAAGCAGAACCCCTTCCTCCCGAGGTCGAAATCCGATCACTCTTCTTTTTTCTTCAGCACTTTTTAACTTCTTTGTAGATTTAGTGCACTTCTTTGTAGATTTAGTGCGTAATTTTCTTGTTTAGTCTTAGTTTTTGTTTCCCCACTGAGATCCACTTTTTGCGTGCGTTGTCTAAGGATTATTCTGAGTTCATTATTTCTTTCTATTGATATTCTGTTGTGACAGTTTATAATTCTTGTTTCTTAATTGTTCTGACTTAGAAATAGTTGAGGCTTACTCTGCGAGTTAAGGAGACGGGATCAAATGTTGACAGTTTTGCTTCTGGGAAAACTCAGCGAAGATCTTGATTTTTTTTTTTTTTTTGGAATTTTTGCAAGCAAGCCTCTTGCATATTTTGGTGTGCTTATGTGTTCCAACTGGTTTTCTTTTTTTTTTTCTTTGAGACTTGTTTGGAAAACCGAAACAGATGTGGTTTCGCCCAAAATGGGCAATATATGAGAAATTTTTAGAAGAAAAGTCTGCTAAAAGATGGGAAGAAAGGGGGGTTTTGATGGGTTTGGAACAAAATCATGGGCAAAGATTATGATGCTAATTATATAGTGATGGATGGAATGGTTGGTTTTGTCTTTTTCCCTTTTTTTCAGTTTTCCAAGATGAATCTCTTCTGATCCCTTCCCTATGAATTATGTTTTAGTGTTTTCCTTTTTGATATAAGTTTCTTTTTTTTGAGAGGAACATTGTCATATAACTTTCATCATGTTTAATTAGATTTGCTTCTAGGAGATGTAACTCCCATAAGATATTACAATTTGTGGAACTGATTCATTTTGTTTTTTGTTTTTTTTGGCCAAATAAAGCTAACTGATGAAAATCAATACAAAGTGAAAAGATGTTGTATGTCTTTTGTATATAAATATTCCACTAGCAAGAGCAAACTTCCAAGCGGTGTGTGAGGCTCTGGTCCAGAGTCACCCTTCACATTGCGTGTTCTAGTAGATAAGAAAATGGAAACTGTTGGTGACTAGTTTAACAGTCGGTTTCTTGCTTATAATGCGTGAATTTACTTTCTAAATCTTTATGCACAATTTCTTTCTGGTCAAGGCTTTTTCTGCTATTATTGCAAGCTTTTCGAAATTCTTTTTTTGGATCCAAAAAGAGAGATATTAGGGAGCCACACCCTAGCATTCAATGCCTAGCTGCCTCACCTTGTGAGTTTAACGTTGCTATTTTTGTTTTTGTTTTCTCATTTCCTTTTTAAGAAACAACAAACAGAAATTCAGAAATTCATAAGAATGACAGAGAGAGTTTTAAGACATGCTAAAACTTTGTTCATTGTTTAACTCATCTCTAGGATTTACAGAAATTTATATGAGCATTCTTATCTCTAGGACTGAGTTAATAATGAATTTTAAGGAATATGTTGCTTTGAGCAGGATGATAAAGTACCTAATCATGTTCATTATCATCACCCAAACCTTTCCCCATCAAAATGGGCTCCATTGCAGAGCATAACTTAATTGAGAAAGCCCTCTAAAAGGACTGAGAAGTTTTAAACAGATGCAGATCATCTTTGTGTACTTATTTTTCCCTCCATTCATGGTTTATATAGATGTGGGTCGGTGCTCGTCATTGGAGAGTTTGGGAGTGTGAATCGGTCATATTTGGTAATTGATTGCATGTCCCGAAGGGCATAAGTAGGCGTTTCGTCCGCACATCATACTCGTTCATTGCCCAGTTATGGAAATTATTCACAATCATGGCCGAAATGTCGTCAGCTGGGAGGAGAGTTTAAAATTTAAATTTCTCTCCATGTGCCTCTAGGGTTGGCCACATGGCGGGTTTTGACTGGTTGGTCGGAGGTTTCATGTCAAGCTCTGATTGGTTGATCTGCCATGTTGGCTGTGGCCGGTTCCGAGGCGTATCAGGTGTGATACATTGATCTCCTGAACTTGTGCTTATATGAGAGGTGTACCTTACTGTGCTAGGCATGCCATATTGTGTCATAAGGTACTGAGACAGTACCCGGTACCTGTACAGCAAGTCTAGGTGCTCACCAACTACAGAACATTTTTTGTCTATTCTATTGCATGGCTCCCAAACAAGTCTCTCATCCTTTATCTCATCTAAATCACATGCAAAGCACATGTCACACACTAGTTTGTATTAATGTAAAAGTTGTCTGTCAAGACTCTTTTTTTTTTCCTCGCATTTTCCATTTGTATAATTTAGTTCTTGCTAATGGTTATGCAAATGGATTTGGTAGTCATGGTGCCATGGTATCTGTTGATATCATTTCACTAGAATTAAATTTTTGGGTTATTTTATAATTTGCACATTGCTTCCTTTGTGCCTGTCCACAGTAGTTCCTCTCTTCTTTGCAGATAATGGTGCATTTATTGATGAAAGCCAAAATTCATCTGCTGTTTCATCCTTCATTAAGATTTGTTTTCTTTTCTTTTTTAAAAAAATTAAGTTCAGTATTACTTTGCTTTTCTTTATTTGATTTATGAAGGTTCTTCAATCATGAAAGACTTATATTTCCTGCTTTTGGCCATTATCATCGACTGCAATTTAGTGATCTCTTCAAGGTCTTACTTCGTTACTTAATACATGTTTGCAGATTGTTTACTGTCATGAATGACATATTTTGCTTGTTCCAAGGACATATTGAGAACATTGCTCTTTTGAAGCAACAGTATGGACTGGGAAAGACTGCCAATGAAGCAATCATCGTAATAGAAGCATACAGAACATTAAGAGACAGAGGACCTTTCCCTGCAAGCCAGGTTGTCAGAGATCTGAATGGGAAATTTGCATTTGTTCTGTTTGACATCTCATCAAAATGTACCTTCATAGCTGCTGTGAGTAATCCCAATTGGCTCTCTCCTTTTATCATTATCTCATAGAACCATAGGAGTCCGAAAACAGTTAACAATGGGGTGGAATGGGATAGCAATATCAAAGTATTAGGTTCAAAATAACTGAATGGAATGGCAATATCAAAATATTAGGTTCAAAAGAACTGCATAGAATTTTGAGGGAGGCTAATGGAGGGCATAATAAGTGCAAGGTTTATTACTCTGGTTGCATTCCATTTTCATAATCCTTAGCCAACGGGCATCCATTTTATCTGTAATTTTTAGGGCCCTAAATGGAAGTGTAGATCCTCCCCCACTCATGAATTATTTCAGGGATTCTTCACCAATTTTTAGAAAAAAATGAAAAGCGAAAGTTTTCCTTTTCATTAATGCAGTTCGCTCATTCCATGATCTTCAACATTTGACATCGGAACGCTTTTACTTCTCTAGCATGGTTATACATGATTTAGTTGTATGCTTTTGTCTTCTTTGCTTTTTTGGCCGCCTGCTTTTTTAGTTTCCTTATGCCACGGTAATATATAAACACTATGGTCTAATGCTATTCTAACACTGCTGTTATTTCCTACTTTTTGATCTGTTCTTATAAGTTAAGTGTTGATTGGAAAAAAGCTTCTGTCAATAAAAGTTTTCCCTTACTAATACTAGATGGCAAAGAATTCATAATTTTGAACCTTTAAACATGGGGTGAAGATTCTTGTTACATCTATGATTTATATCTTGTTTATTCTTAAATTTGAAGTTCACACTCTTACATTGACCTCCATTGTAGATGTGTAAGCTTCAAGCAAGCATCAATCTTGCATCAGTTATCAATACAAAGCATATAGTTCCTCGTGTTGCAGAGATATGCATGCAATTTGGTTTATCCTAAATCATAATTTAGGGCTAGGTTAGGTATAGAAACTATGAATTGATGGACTAGTGTGTCCAGGTCATGGTGACTTAGGTGACTTCGTTTCATTTTAGAAACTTACGCTTGTACATGTATGTAAGCAGTCTCATTATTGTTATGAGAAATGAATATGCTAAGTGCCGAACAATTGGTCAAGTCATTGAGATAATGAAGGTGAAAAGGCTTCTTTAAAGTTCTGAATGGAACCAGGGAACACCTCTTTCAATAATCTTATCGATGAGTCAGTAATTCCTGGATTATTATCAAATGATTGTCTTGTCATTTTCTTACTTAAAAATCCTTGCAATTGAATTCTGTCATTTTGTGTAAGTTCTTCTAATGTGATATGAAGAACTTGTTTATACTGAATAAACTCATAGTATTAGTTGGATACCCAAATACATATGGGTATGTAGATATGTAGCTGGACTTGGATACACTCATCTGGATTTCCACTCAATCCAGTCAAGTCTAGAATGGACTATTGTGTTCCACATTGATGATATAAGCCATTGGATGCGATTTACTGCCTCTAAATTGCTTTCACAAAAAAATCATGTGATTTGAAGACTCTTAGCCTATGCATCATGTAGTCAAAAAAATGCAACGGTTCAAGTGTATTATCCAATGGCTTTGATCATCGATGTGGAGCCTTTATCATCCAATCTAGACCTAGTTGGATCTGAGGCCTCTCTCTCTCTCTCTCTATATATATATATATACATTCACTCGAATGTATCCTAGTTTACCCGTCTCTCTCTACATACATACACACATACATATGTGTCTTTCCAAATTATACATGCATATCCATGTAAGTTTTATTATGTATATCCCTGTCACTATGACTGTATTTTGGAAATCTGTTTACCATGCATGACACATGGCCAAAGTTGATAAAATGGTCATATACTTTAGTATAGATATTTTTATCTAGGAATTTGCAGTTTGATACATCAGAAACATTCCCAATCCAATCATTATATTCTTGAATCCACTTGGGATTTTGAATGTTAGGAAAGACGCTTTTGAAATTAATAGAAATTTCATTTGCATGCTCTGAGATGAGGTGCACGTATCAACCTGACCGGATATATTAACATCTAAACAATGGTTTTATGAACTCTCATCCTCCTGTAAAAATTTATCCTGTATCTCATAATTCTGCCCATTTCAGGATGCTGATGGGAGTGTTCCATTCTTCTGGGGAACTGATTCAGAAGATCATCTTGTACTTTCTGATGATGTGGAGATTGTCAAGAAAGGCTGTGGGAAATCATATGCACCATTTCCTAAAGGCAATGCACAAAGCATGGCATCCTAGTCCTCTTAATTCTTACACGATGAACACATCCTTTTTGGCTTTTCCAGTGTATCCTCATTCTTTTCCTATGCCTTGGCCAGGTTGCTTCTTTACAACTTCAGGGGGATTGCAGAGTTTTGAGCACCCCTTGAATGAGGTCAAGGCAATGCCAAGGGTTGACAGCGAAGGTCAAATCTGTGGGGCTACTTACGAGGTTGATGTTGAAGCTAAGAAGGAGACTGGAATGCCCAGGGTTGGCAGTTCTGCGAATTGGTCTTCTCAGTATTAATTCCGCAGACATCATTCAGGAGGTCCTTCTCTCTTGTTTTTCAGCCCTTGGTGTACTGATCCATGTTTTTAGACATTCATCTCCTTTCTCGACTTGCTGACCCTGCATCCTTTATAAATTGCCTGTGCTCAACTCAGAGAAGACTTCTTATTGCATGAAAACTGTCATGGACTTCTGGACCCCTTTGAGCCTATGTAGAGATCCATGTGGGAAATAAAATTCCAGCATTACCGCCATAATCTGTCCTTTGTGTTGGTATCAGTAAGTTCAGTGTTTCCATTTGGTGTGTTTCTCAAGGTAAGCAGGCAGCCTAGAATGCAGTGATCGTTACTCAGAAATTATCAGATAGTCCTGCAATTTTACTTTTCCATGCATCAAACATGATTGCAGGTAAGGAGGAATTGTTATGGTAAAAATCCAGCGGTAGGGCTGGTCAAACCAGTTCTGTTATTTACGGTAACATGCCCACTTCCTCCTCAGATACAACCGGCGGTGAGAAAGGCAATGATGCGGCCAATTGTTAGCTGGTAAACCATTTCCCCTTCTTTCTTTCATACATGTCTCTGACCCAAATAGAATCATTGAGGTGATTTTAGATCATTGTTGATCTTTATTTTAGGATAATCTGATCTTCAATAATTTAAAATCATCGCATTTGATATGCTATGATTTTCAGGTATCCACGAGTAATCTATTTGATATTCCATAAGAATCAAACATCACTCACCATATAATACCATATATTTTTATATAAATATATTGATTAATTATATAAAATATATTATAATAAATATTAATATATTTTATGAAAATATATTTATTAGTTCTATAAATTATTAACTCTATAAAGATATATTAATTACATTATAGAATTAATATTTTTATTTATACTTATAATATATTATTTCTAAATACTAATTATTTTGATTAAAAAATAAGGCAAATAGAAGTAATATATTAAATACTTTTATTATATAAATAT
>JAOXJJ010001100.1:8204639-8245198 GCA_025769935.1 Phoenix roebelenii
TATTTTTGAGAATTTATGAAAATATGTGATGTGATTGAAATGTGATTAAACATGTAAAACTAGACATGTAAAATGGGATTGGACTAACCTCGTGATGAGATAGTCTCTACGAGCTTATGCGTAGGATAGCTGCCACGAGCCGATGCGTGGGATAGCCTCTACGGGCTTGCGCGTGGGATAGCCTCCACGGGCTTATGCGTGGGATAGCCTTTACGAGCTTATGCGTAGGATAGCCTCTACGGGCTTACGCGTGAGATAGCTGCCACTAGCTTATGCGTGGGATTTGTGAAGTCTTGGACTGGGACATGAACTTGGTTAGCCCAAAACCAAAAGTGAAAAGTCTAAAAACTTGGGAATCAGAGTAATACGGAAATGGATCACCTAATGTGAAAAAGGATTTATGTATATGAAATGGTTATATATATTTGTTGTTTGTTGAGCCTTTGAAATGATGAAATGACATTTATTTTGATGCTTTGATTATTTTATTATTATTACTGTGTATGGCTATTGGGATTCTTACTGGGCTGGAAAAGCTCATACTACACTTATATTTTTTTCAGAGACACTGGATTCGTAGAATCTGTTAGGTGGGACAAGAAGTGAGCTCGATCTGGAGTCTGACTGCTAGATAGTTAGAAGAAGCTTATCTCTTATTAATGAACATTTGAAGATCTTGTAATTGAATCGATTGTTTATTTGGACATGTCGGATTTGTCAATTTGAGTTAATTAATTAGTTGTGGATTTATTGAATTTTTTGTTATTCTTTGGCCTTGCATGATCTTTAGGGCACTGCTCTAGGGCTCATGCGGCCGGTCATGTATCAGACTCGGGTGATGGGTTCGGGGCGTGACACATACAATCCTCCAATTTTTCTTAATTATTTTCATAAAATAAATACAATCCTACGACTACAAAGAAATGATTGCATCTACTTATCACTCTTTTTTTTTTGTACATAAAGGAGGCAATGCTAAGAATAAGTTAAGTCCACTGGAAGCTTTCACTGAATGCATCTACCAACAGCCAAAATCCACCCTAGGATGGGTGGAATCGATTCCCTTTTCAATACTTGACCAACGACTCAGTCTGCAGCTCGATTTTCCTCACGATATATATATGTATAGCCTAGAACACGAGTATGGCCTAGAACACGAGTATGGCCCGCTTCCCATGGATGATGTCCTTCAAACAAAGGATTCCTGCATGTAGAATGGGAATGAATCCAAGTTATCACTGTGGAAGCATGCCCCCTCAATCCAAAACTGCTGCGCCTTGAAGTGGAGGATTGCAGTGCCGAGGCCTACCCAAGCAGCCACCAACTCCGTATACGGCATGGCATAAGCCATCAACCTCTTTCCAACAGCCCATAATAATGCCCCTCCTCATCTCATGTCACAAATCTAGCTGCAGGCTTATCACCACCACATACAGGCTCATCGAAGTTGATCTTTCCAGTAGAAAGATTTCACCTTTTTAGTTACATCAAGCTTCCGAATACATGCAAATGAAGGTGGTGCACCAGAAGAGTGACTTGAGTCAATGGGTGATAGACATCCCTAGCCGAGACCTAAGTTAGCCGAAACCCGAGCAAGCCGAGCAGTGCCCCAACACAATGATCAGCCCATGCTCCCTGTGCCACAGAAATAGCAGCAATTTGGGTCATCATTTCAGCCGGAAAGACTGTGGCCAATTCGTCAAGGTTCCAAGGCCGGTTGGCTGAAAATTAAATTCAGCCACACCTGCATCTCCATTAAGTCCAAAGTCTATGTTTAGAAAAGTAGGCCAAGTATCGAAATAGGTTCGCCTGAGATCCATCTCCAAGAACCCAAATGAATTTATATTGCACACACATGCGAAGCAGAAGAAGTTTTGTGGCCTATTGTGATGGACCCATTGTCCATTAAATCAGTATTTGGCGGCCACAACCTGAGCACCTGAGCCCACAATCAGTCCGGTTTACACTGGCAGCAAGTTTAAAATGCTTGCTGCCGAGTCTCCAAAGAATAAAGCCCTAGTCCTCCATATTATCACACAGTTTCTTTAAGGGATCCTAGTAACTCTACTAACCTCACAATTTTTAGTTAAAAGCTAAACATTACAAATAGAATCCACCAAATTAAATATATGCCATTGCACTAAATAAAAAAACTAACAACCATAATCCTATTACGATATACATAATCCTATATGGAGTCATTACCCCATCCGTTTTCACTCGTCCAAACCCCAAGCTGGCCACTCAGTTTTTTTTTTGATGTAACAGCATTTTACTACATAAGATCATGAGCAAAATATACTTTAGTGCCAATAGTATATGCTCCAATGCTCTCCATGTGAGGAGGTGTGCGAGACGACTCAGGAGCCGCTCGGCTGTTCAAACACCCCCTCATCTAATCCAAAATCTAAAAATAAAAAGATAATGGCAAATTCGTAAATCCATCTCTCCTTTCCATCCTGCCACCTGTCGTACTTCCGCCGTTTGACTGGCTTCTTCTACCAAATTACCAAGATGCCCTCCTACAACGGTCAGAAAGTAGCTTTGGTAAAATTTAAAAGTTCGGGGCTAAAATTGTGCTTTTATATCCGGAAGACGCTTCCCTTGTCTCACTTTATCTTCTGACCGATTCCCATCTAGGGTTTCTCCTTCTCCGAAACGCTAACCCTAATTGGGCTCCAAAACCCTCTCGCGAATCTCCTCCTGCCTCCAAGAACCGAGCTTTCCCTGTCCAAGATCCAATCGCGGTCTTCTGCGCATGATCCTTGCCCTCCCGGCGGCCTATGGACTCCTCCGGAACGCCGGATACTGCCTCCGTCGGCGAGGATACGCTCGGAGAGAAGGAAACCGCCGAGAATAAGGCCCCATCGGATGGCCGGGAGGAGCCGGTGGTTGACGTCTCCGGGCAGACGTGGGAGGTTTCGCTGTTCGAGAGGCCGCCGTCGGACGGGGCCCCCGAGGGGCTGTACGTGTACCGGAATACTTTTCACCTGGTCCCGCGGGCGATAGGGCAGCTGGGGAGGCTCAAGACGCTCAAGTTCTTCGCGAATGACATCGAGGTGCTGCCGCCGGAGGCTGGGGATTTGGTGGAACTCGAGCGTTTGCAGGTGAAGGTCACGTTGCCGGGGATTTCGGGTATCCCGTTCGGAAAGCTCAGGTCTTTGAAGGAGCTCGAGCTCTGTAAGACGCCGCCGAGGTCGTCGGCGTTTTCTATACTGTCCGAGGTTTCTGCGCTCCAGTGCCTAACAAAGCTCTCCATATGCCACTTTTCTATCAGGTATTCCTTAGTCCTGATATAGTCTTAAAAAGAAAATTACTTTTTCTATATTAGATTAATGTCATTGAAATTGTTTGGTGTCTGGTTCATTGGTTTAGATTCTGCTTATGATTTTGATGTTGATTGGTTCGATTGAAAACAAAATATCATGATAAAAGACTGCAGATATTAGAGTAACATAGACCAAGAATTTGAAGTTTAAGTTTCTGATTTAATCAAGGTCGCCGGAACCTTCCCGAATCGGGCGGTTCCGGTTGTACGGAGCGGTCCAGGCGGCGGACTGGGATGGTTCTGGCAATGACAAAGAAATCTGTTGTCGGAGGGGGAGAAGGGAAAGGAAAGAGAGGAAAAGAGAGCAAGTGGGGGAGGGAGAGAGTGAGAGAGGAAGGAAGAGAGAGGGAGGTCGAGGCTAGCTGGCAGAGGGCCAGCACCGGCCGGCGAGCCGCGCGGCCGAAAAATAGGCCGGATTTTCTGTTTTGTTCGAAATAGTGGTCCAACCCCTTTTTAATTTTGCGATTATTAAGTGAAGTCGGCAAATCGACTTGTCGATTTCACTTAAAAATCGCAAAATTAAAAAAGAGCTAGACCCCCGGCCACAGAGCCTTCCTCTGCCTCCTGTCTAGGTCGTTGGCCTCTGCTACCCTTCTTCTCTCTCCCTCCTTCTCCCTCTTCTCCCTCTCTTTTTCTCTCTTTCTCGTCCGCCCTCTCTCCGACCTTCTCTACTATGTCGGTACAGACTCGGCACGACACGACACGGGCCCGTACCGATCCATGCCGCCGGGCAACCGGTCCGGGGCCCGATACCGGCATAGTAGACCATAGATTTAATTATATCTTTTGGCGTCTAGTTTAGGCCTTGTGCAAGCAGAAATTAGGTCACTATATTGGTCAATTTGGAACTAATCCATAAAGCCTTTGCTATGTGATCTTCATGTTTTACATTTCAAACTAAATATTTTTTGTCTGAAGTAACGGTAAGGGCGGATCAACAGAGTACTGCTAAAAGGTTGTATAAGTTACTTTGGTTATTACCGGTGGTTAGCTTGATTTACTTTATGCTAGTTTCTAGGAGAATTTTGATGTGTGCATAAAGAAGGATAAGGTTTCAACCTACGCCAACTCTGGCAAGAGGTTTGTTAAGGTGCTTGAGGATCCTTATGTAGGGGTCATTGTGTTCTTGTAAATCATGTTGAGTTCTTAGACTAGCTAGACACATGTATTATGGTGGAAGATTTGATAGTGATTTTGAACCTAGTGAGAAACACAAGAACAGATGGTTGATATTAGTTAGGGTGCTGCAATGATCTTCGGTTTGGGCCACTTGGATCATAATGAGTTGTTATAATTGACTCTATAGTAGACCTATTCATGTGCCAGACCAACCTTTTTTCCAAAGGTCAACACAATTTACTGAGGCTCAAGGCCGACTTAGCTCGGCCTTATGGCCTAACTTCTTGGTCCAAGCTTGGCCCTTACTCGGGTGTTGAGCTTCGAGCCAGGTCTCGAGCTTCATGACTATTTTTAATTTTTTAAAAATACTAAGAAATGCTTCAAAATATTTATAAAAATTAAATATGAATAAATAAATATTTCCAATAGTTCATTTTACCTAAACAATCATTATAGCATGCATGCTCATTTTAGTGAAGATGCAAATTCAAGTGTTTCAATTGTCTAAATTCCAACTTAATTTTTTTGTGCAACTCTGCCAGCACCACAGCCTAACTCCATGAAAGTTGGTTGCATTTGATCATGATACTAACCTATCACTTCAAGAATTTTTTTTTACCTAAACACTAAAGTTGCTTGTTTTGTAACATAGTTTTGTTAACCTAACTACATGTTAATGGTCCTTTAGTTTCCTGTTTCCATGGTGCCCACCTTTTAAATTGACTACAGTAATTTATCTTGCTTAGGCATTTTGTCACATGGTTCTGTTAGCCAAACGATACGTTTCTGGTCCTTTAATTTCCATGGTGCCCACCTTCTTTAAAGTTACCACATAGAGTCCACTTGCCTAGGCATAAATTCCACTTTCTTAAGCATCATTGAGCCTTAAATGTTTAGATGCTGCCACTTGGGATGTTGACAGCAAACAATGCTAGACCTTTGCAGTGTTGGCTGTATGACAGCAGTAATCCTATTCCTTGGTATGGTCACACTATTTTCAGAGCAGCTGGAAAGTTTTCAAACTGTTCCTGCAATTTTAACTGGACAAATGATTTCTCTGAACTAATCCGGAATGAATGTATCATTTTTGGATTATTGTCGTTTGTAAAATTTACAAATTGTTCATGAATCGTTCATGTCCTGTTCATAAAATATTCAAGAACTCATTTTTGTAATGTTAATTGTTATTGGTGTTATCATTTATGTTAATATATGTTGTTTTGTTGTCCATGATTGTTTTTCAGCTCAAACCAATATTCAGTTATACAATGCTCCTATATTTTCATTTGTTTTGTAATTTAGATATTTATTTAGTACTATCAAACTTTTGCTGAATCTTTTGAATTTATTTCCCCTCAAAGTTCAACTTTTCCTAGTTGAACTATACTATTTTGTTATTGTGATTGAGCAACCTGTCAAGATACTATATCTGGAATCATTCTTTGACTTGTGCTAAAGAACGATATGCTAAAGAAATATACAATACAGAAGCAAAGAAAGGCTTTCTTTAATATGATGCTATTTTTACCATCTGCAGATACCTTCCTCCTGAAATTGGCTGCCTTAAAAAACTCGAGGAGCTTGATCTTTCATTCAATAAGCTGAAGAACTTGCCTAATGATATTGCTGAGTTGAGTGCTCTTAGATCATTAAAAGTTGCTAATAATAAGTTGGTGGACCTTCCATCGGGAATATCTTCTTTGAGGAGTCTTGAAAATTTGGACTTGTCAAATAATAGGCTGACTTCATTGACGTCACTTAAACTAGCATCTATGCTTACGCTCCAGTATTTGAATCTTCAGGTATTATATGATACTACTAATCATTTAGATCGTACTTGTTATCTTCGTTACTTGGTTATTCCTGTGTATTTTGGTAAAGTCATCATTTTCTGTAAACATCACTTGAAATGATTGAAATCCACATATTTCTGTGTTACAAAGCCTTTTGAACTTTTAATCATTTAATTGGAAGTAGTCTATGTCAATTTTCCATTAGTTGTGGTTGTAACTATGCAAAATTGAGAAAAGGTCACAACTTTAATTTCTCATTTAAAAATTCTGAGCTAGCCTTGATATCTTGATGTAATGTATTCTTTTCTGTATATATGCATTTTGTTTATTTATATGAGCGACAGGAGCAGAAAATAGTAGATACTAATAAGTTTAAACAAAAGGACGAGGTAGATGGGCATAGGAGAGCGAGATCAGTAAAAAGTAGATTTCTATATTTTTTTGGTGTTCTTTACCTTTTTCTTGGCTGAACTAAAAATCCTATGCAGTCGAAAGACTGATTTATACTTCATTTGTTTGAGAATGTTGCAGTTATCATTTGTTGAATCCCTTTTTTATTTCTTTTTATGGTAGAATGAGTTTACTTCTTGTTTATTTTCTTGGGAAAAATCTGTTAACAGTTCATTTAGGATTTCACTTTACAAATTTCGCATGAGATTCTAATGAAAGAAATGAGTTACTTTCCTTGATTTATTCTATTGTGAAAAATTTATTGGCTTCCATTTAGAATTTAACATTTATAAATTTGGAGTGAGATTTCACCTTATAAATTTGATATAAGCGAGTCATGCCTACTCTTTTCTATCTTGTTTATTGGACCTAGTAGTTCTGGTTTCTGGTCTTATTAATACAAGCAGACATCTTGTGCAAGAAAAACTAATCTGTATTATTTGGTTTCCGTATTACTTCTACCATTGTATAAAGGATAAACTGCTTTCTAGCTGTCTTATCTTTCACTCATGGCTTGTGTATATTTTTTTGGAATTAAAAGTGTCTCTTGATGCTAAGAGGATAGTTAGTTTCTAGCTAGTTTCCTTTATATTTGTTGATTATGGAGACCTGATATGTTCTTTTGCCTTAACTTCCATTTTTCCTTTCTTTCTCTCTTCGAAGTACAATAAGCTCCCCAGTGATTGTCAAATTCCATCATGGATATGCTACAGTTTCAAGGGGAATGGGGAAGGCATTGCTAAGGATGAGATGACTAAATCTTTAGCTGAGGTGGATGTACAAGATGTGGCAGTCCATAGGAGCCATTGTAAACGTTCATGTAACGGTAATGCTTGATGTCCTTCACTTTTTCCCCTCTTTTGATCTTGTGCATGCTAGTGGGGTTGATTTGCTGCTTCTTCTTAAGTCAGGTTGTTCTACATCCTCATGTTTACATCCTGAGGCCTCATCAGGTTATAGATGTCATGCAACACAAAGGATGAAAAAGGGATGGAAGCGTCGTGACTATCTGCAGCAAAGAGCTCGCCAGGAGCGTTTGAACTACAGCAGAAAGTGGAAAAGCGAAGATCAAAATGATAATATGACAGAGAAGATGGCTGAAGAAAATGATTCATGTATGGAAAATAGACACTCCGAGTTGCATATTGCTGTAGATGAAGAGAAATTGTTAGATGGTTCTGCAAAATCAGGTGCTATAACAGAAGATATATCAAGCACTGCTGACGGTGATGGATGTGGCCTTGCCAAAGATGGTGCTTTTCTGATTTTACATGACTGTGCTGACAATGAAAAAGTTGGATTACATAAGAGAGATAACGGAGATAACAACTCATGCATTACATCTGAGTCTTCTGGCTTGAATAAGGATTGTGATCTTGAAAATGAGAGAGTGGATAATGTTTCTCCAGTCTATCCTCTTACTGATCTAAATGTGTCTGATGAATACTCCTCGTCGGAGGCATCTAAATTCATTTTAAAATCAAAAAGGCACTCGGATAAGGATCTCGATAATCCTAAACCAAGCAAATTTCGCAGGCCAGTTGATGAATGCTCAAATCTATCCTGCAAGTATAGCACCGAATCATTTTGCAGCATCGATGACCATCTACCAGATGGATTCTATGATGCAGGACGTGATCGTCCCTTCATGTCACTACAAGATTATGAGCAGAGCCTGTGCCTAGATTCACGTGAAGTTATTCTTTTGGACAGGTGACTCTATGCTTTGTGGCAAACTTTGATTGCACTTTATAATGACTAGTTGTATCATATTTTTTGAAATTTTGATCAACATGGAAATATCCAGGGACTGACTTATTCTGTTTATTTAGGGAGAAAGATGAAGAGCTGGATGCCATTGCTTTTTCTGCACAAGTACTAATGTCTAGTTTAAAATGGTCAAGTTTAACTGCTGTAAGTGAGGAGGATGGGGTTGACAACTTGCAAAGGGCATCGGTCCTTGCTCTCTTTGTATCAGATTGTTTTGGGGGAAGTGACAGAAGTGCTTCAGTTATTAGAACACGAAGAGCTATTGCTGGCTTAAATAAGCAGCAACCTTTTGTCTGTACTTGTTCTGCTGCAAACACCTATGATAATAGTGGTGACACATTGAAACAGATGCATGGCATTTTAGGAAGTCTTAATTTCAATGATCTTTGTGAAAAATCTCTGCGGTTCATCAAGGAAACACGCAATTCAAATGTTGTGCCTATAGGAATACTGCGATTTGGTGTTTGTAGGCACAGAGCTGTGCTAATGAAGGTGATTCCACTTTTCCACTGTTTTTTCTCAGGTAAACTTTGAATCCCATATTTTTCCTATTTGTAAATGTGTGCTGATTAACAATTCAATTGCTGCAGTATCTATGTGATCGAGCAGATCCTCCAATCCCTTGTGAGCTTGTAAGGGGATATCTAGATTTCATGGCGCATGCTTGGAACACTATTCTTGTTAGAAGGGGAAATTCATGGGTACGAATGATTGTTGATGTGTGTTATCCAACTGACATACGAGAAGAAACAGATCCAGAGTATTTTTGTAGGTGAGTTTTTCCTTTGGAATAAGATTTTCTTGGGGACTGGCTGCTGTTTTAGATTGATTTCTGTCTATCATGTCCATGCTTTAACGTTTTAGTAAGACTATGGAATTCAAATGAAAGTCGAGTGAGCTGTATGCCATCCCTTTAATTGGTCTTTTTTTCTTCCCTTAAACATGAGGCTTTATTGACAAATTTCTTCTCTTTCAGGTACATCCCACTTAGTCGACTTAATGTTCCTTTGGAAACCTTGAGTTCTCCTATCTTCGGATGTTCTTTTCCTTCCTTCTCCCTTTACTCTGGCAATGAGAATGCATCCCGTTCCGTCTTCCATTGCAAATTTGGAACTGTTGATGCTGCTGTGAAGGTAAGCATTCATTTTGGAGCTTTTTATTTGTTGTTGATTTTTTTTCCTATAGCTCATGGGCTATTTTTTGCTTTAAATTACATTTAATATTGAATTTTGGTTGTTGTAGTTGCGTAAATTAGAAGCATGCGTGGCATTGGATGAGGAAATTAGAGATTTTGAGTACACATTTTTAGGGGAAGTAAGAATGCTAGGTGCATTAAAGAAGCACAGCTGTATAGTAGATATTTATGGTCACCAGCTTGCTTCTAAGTGGGTTTCTACAGCAGATGGAAGTAAAGAGTATAGGCTGTTGCAGTCTATAATTGTTATGGAGTATGTAAAGGGCGGATCTCTTAAGGTAATTTACATGTCAAAATGCTTGTTCCCTTGTTTCTCATAAGCTCATAAAATGGTTCTAAAAGTTGGCTTCCTTCATGCTTTGCAGAGTTATTTAGGCAAATTAGCTAAAAAGGGTGAGAAGCATGTACCAGTTGATGTTGCTTTATCTATTGCTAGAGATGTTGCTTGGGCGTTGGTTGAAGTGCACTCTAAGCACATCATTCATCGTGACATAAAAAGTGAGAACATTTTAATCGATCTGGATTCCGGGCGAAGTGATGGTACACCAATTGTTAAGCTCTCTGATTTTGATAGATCAGTTCCTCTCCAATCTTTCGCGCACACATGCTGTATTGCTCACCTTGGCATACATCCGCCTGATGTTTGTGTTGGAACTCCACGATGGATGGCTCCAGAGGTGGTGCAAGCTATGCATAAAAGAAATCCTTATGGGCTGGTAATTCCTGCTTCTTGCTACCTACCTAGATAGTTAGGGCCTTTGAAGTCCTGCTGGTTTTGGTAATGTTCTTATTAATTTTTCTGCAGCCAGGGGTTCTGTCATTATATTTTAAATGCTTCCTTAAGATGTTGCATGATTCACAGTTTCTGTTTTGAAATATTTTCTTCCCTCCTTGTTTTCTCTCTCCGCCAGTAATCAGAGAAAATTGTAGGCAAGTGTAAGAGAAAAACATATCCTTGTTTCTCTTATAAGTTCTCCCATAGCTGACCTGTGTTCCTGTTTGTTTGAAAGCTTGGAAGGAAGCAGTGGAAAAGAATTGTTAGAGATAAGACTCAAGATTGCTTTAACGCGAGATTGTAAATATAACTACATGAAACAAGTTTACTAGGGCTTGCTACATGAGGAGTTAATTATACCTGAGATAAAAGCTAAAAATTATATATATTTTTCTTTTTTTTTTTGTTAAATTGCAATGCCTTAAATTTATGCTTTCGTGGGTTTGTGCTGGGTGGTTCGTGGTTTTGATTTGTAGATTTTTTATCATTATCTCATTTTGTACTTGTTATTTGATTGACAATCCAATCTTGGTCTAAGCTCCAATCGAGAGAGAGGAGAGTTGATGTCTGGTTGACAGCTAGTCTTAAGCAGATTGCTTATGTTTAAATTCTGATGAATATTACTTGTTGTGACCATAGCAATTTTTTCGTGGTTGCAGGAGGTGGATATTTGGTCATATGGGTGTCTTCTATTGGAATTGCTGACCCTCCACATACCATACATTGGGCAATCAGAATCAGAAATATATGATCTCTTGCAAGTAAGTTCATTCTGAAAAAAAAATCTGTTTCCATGATATTTGGTTTTTAACTTTAAATTAAATAGCTTCCCACAAAAACCTTGAGTTTTTTTCAGGCCTACAGAATTGGTTTTTTCTCCTTCCCTGCTTTCTCTGCATTCCCCCCCTGCTTCCACACTTCTTGTTATACCTGAATAAGCAGCGTTATTTTTCTATTTTTATCCATTGCCTATTAGAAAATACCTGATAACTCAGCATTCAAAATATACAATAACACTTCAGAAACAAGCCTAGTAGTTAGTTCGAGTCATTCATCAATCTAATTGTGTCCTAAAAGCTGCATATGCTTTCTTTTCCCATGTTATAATATAACATTGAGTGTCATAGTTGAAATTTTTCTAGCAGGGTTTATCTGTTGCATGATAATAGGAGTTAAAAGTAGTAATATTTTGCGAAAGAAAAATCATAGATTTCGAATGTTAACTTTGTGATCAGAAATTCCCAGATTTATGATTTATAAGACTTCAATTTTTTTTACTCTCTAAATATCATTTTTTTTAAAATTTATAGCTAGCAAAGACAGGTGAAGGTGGCTTACTGGGTAAATCAGCAAAAGCCTGTTCTATGGGCTTGATCCTGCCTTCGCTCCAATATTCAGCCCGACTTTCGCGTGTCCTAGTTCTTTGCAATAAATAATAAAGGAAAGGGGAGATCATAAACTGGGGCAAAATGCAGCCTGACACCTTGATGGTAGTTAAGCCTACCAGTTCTCAGAATGCCTTTACAGTTTCATAATTTTATTAAGACGTTGATCTAATATGCCAACTCATTACATGTTACAAGATCAGCCATTATACCTCAACTTGGATGTTGGTGATAAGAATCTGATATACACCATTCATTACTGTTATCAACAACTTAAGAGTAAAATGTACTTGTAGATGATTTACCCAAATCATTGATTGACATATCCAAGGTGCTTTCTTCTTTGCAGCATATCCCTTAATATTGTTATTTGTTTTTGTGCTTAAGATTACTGTATCTTGATCAACAGATGAAACAACGCCCAAGACTTAGTCCAGAACTGGAAGCACTTGCATCGCCGGATGAGCCGAAGTCAAGATCAAAATCAGAGATATTTTGTGATTCTGATGCTAAAATTTTGAAGCTGTTGGTAGACCTTTTTTACCAGTGTACTAGTGGAAACCCAGCTGACCGTCCTACCGCCCGGGACATCTATGACTCACTCTTCGCTGTTTCTTCACAATCTCTTGAAACTTAGCTGAGCAGTTGTGGCTAATTATATGCAACTCCAGCGATTTTTTGTGCCGTTGTAGTACTGAGGCATCATATGTTTATCGCTCCCTGACAGCTGAAGAAGATGGTGTTTGGACCAGTCACCAAATTTCTATGATTATCATGCAATCTACTTAATTTGTTTGGAGGGAAGCCTAGAGTCGCCATTGATAATATGTATTGAGCAGCCTTTCTTCCACAATTGGCTTGTATCTCATTGGGACAAAGGGGATGGTTTTCTGTTTTACATTATTTTTTAACAGCCCCCGAATCTGTTCACAACGAATAGCAACTGTACTATTATTTTTCAGTTGAGGTTTAACAAGTTTATTTATTCTTCCCAAATGTTGTGAGAGTTCTCAATTTATTATTGTGATCAAAGAAATGATGTTCGAACAAAGATGTAGATTTGCAGAAATTTTTGTTTCTGTAATGAAATTTTTGATCTGATTCCAGGGACAAATTTGAGAAACATTTGAAATCAAAGAATATGGAGTGGAATTTCACCGCTAGCTTGGCGCAGCGATAACTTGCTCCATTGTAGCTTGATGGTGTCGGTTTGGAAACACGGAAGTAGTCCATCTATATTTAGGGTGAGACTATGTACATTTGATCTTTCTCAAATCCCACGATGGTTGGAGTCCTATGCATTGGAACGTATCCATGCTTGGTTCTTTGTGATTTGTGGAACATCATGGCTAAAGAATTTCTGTATAAAATAGAATGCTCGTATATGTATCTCAGAGTAATTGATATTATGATAAGGGGATGTTTGTTTGCTTGCAATTCAATTGTATATGAATCATAGACAGCAACTCAATTACCTGCCGTTGGAATTGCAGTTGTAGAAAGGGGTGTTGTCTGGTTGCTATAATCGGAAACTGCAAACGGAATTACAACCATTTGGTTGCTTGGCAATGGAAAGAGAATATCTTGTAATTAACATGGTAAGGTTATCCTTAGAAATGGTGAATTCTTCATGTTGTCTGTTATAATACAATATTTATCACATTATTGTTATTATTATATATAATAAAATATAATATTACTAACTATCATTCTTTTAACATAAGAATGCCTACTGCAGTAACTATGAATATAAAATAATTTAATTTTATTATTGATGGGGAAAATATTAGACACCTCGATTTTGGACCAAACCGACCTTGACAACCTTGCTACAAATTAAGGTAGGCAACTTTGGCTCCAGTCGAGGAGCCAATCAATCGAGGTGAACAACTCCGCCTTCGACCAAGATGAACAATTTCACCTTCGACCATGGGGAACAATTTCGCCTATGACTGAGGAGCCAACCGACCAAGGCGAACAACTTTGCTTTCAACCTAGAAACCAATCGACACCTGCTGATAGAGACTGACAGTCCTGGCAATCGGTCGTCGTGATAGTGACTAGCCATTGCAAGAGCACTATATTCAGCATGCGGTCAGCATTGTACGCTGTCCACGTTGAGGCCGTACTATTGGCCACCACTTAACCATTGCTGCATGTCAACCCGGGTAACGACAAAACTGACTCCCTAAGGACAGTTCGGGGGACCTCAAGCATGACATGTAAGAACAACACAACATAATATCGTTTATAGATAACACCATTATGTTAAAATCTCTCATTTCCATATTATTGTCTCACTATTCTGACTTAGACATCGGAGGATTTTCTGCCGGAAACTCTCCGGCAAGCGAATTTCTTGTAGGCCAATCCATAAGAGACCAGCTCCAACCCACCTCAACCACTTCATCCAGCTCAGTTCTTGCCGACCCCAAGGTCATTCCAAGCTACACACCGATCTCAGTTTGAATTTTGCGGCAATAGATTGGCTCTAGAGGAAGACTCCACCCCCTAGCTACATCGATACCGATCGAAGGAACAAATCGCCAACATAAGGTCACGATGAGCCTGCGGCGCATCACATGCCTCACAATGCTGTACTCCGGCCTCCTAAGAGTCGTTGTAGAGCCCAGAACCTACTTTGTTAGAACATTCCACTATGGTTGTGGGCAATAAGTAGTTCAACCTGCTCATTCAATAGTAGGCGTTGGTCACAGCGGTCCAAACTTGCAGCAGGCAATGGCATGATCGAAACTGGTCCAGCCAGAATTCATCAGCCTAGCCACCACTCTCAATTGTCGGCGCACCACATACGCCTGGTCAGCCACCGCTCCCGAGGCCAAGACTCGAAGCGGTCTCGCTAGAATAGATGCACCCAGCAGAGTAGTCCTGGTCGGGATGGAAAACGGTGGTCTCCAAGCCCACATTCTGACAAAGACTCCGCTTTGAGTCACTCACCTCCTTGCCACATAGAGCCTCTACCCCAGCGGGTGGCCAACCTCGATAGGAGAATCAATGAGATGGGTCGATAGATTCAGTCCCTCAGGGGATAGGCTTCATGGGTGAACAATGACCTCAATTTTTTTTCGGAGCTCCCCTTCACCAGGCAGATCATGAGGAATCGATCCCATTTCGGTTCAAGATACCACAAGTAGAGCCGTATGATGGCACCTCGAATCTTTTAGATTACCTGGAGAGCTTCAAAGCTCTCATGATGCTGCACAGAGCCACCGATGACTTGCTTTGCAAGGCCTTCCCCGCAACCCTCTGCAAGGTGGCGTGGTTCTGGTTTGTAGGGCTTTGGCCCAAATCTGTCCACTCTTTCGAGTGGCTCGTCCGCCTTATCATGGCACACTTGGTCTCTAGTCAGAGGCGGTGCCGCAGTTTGGACACATTGCTCGACATTAAGCAAAAGGAGAAAGAGTCCCTTAGGGACTATGTCAGTTGCTTCAATGTGGCAACCTTGGAGGTCTACAACATGGGTCAGTCGGTCACAATGTTGGTGATGAAGAGTAGCTTACGACCGTCACACTTTTTCTTTTTCTTGGAGAAGCCCTTCCTTGCCGATTTGGCTGAAATATTGGCGCAAGCAGATAAGTATGCCAACGCGGAGGAAGCCATGGCCTCCCACCGTGAGTCCGCTAGTGGGTGACCTCCTCGAGGAGACAAGAGGGGACGAGACAAGAGAAGAGAGTCAAGGAGCATTTCAGCTCGGCGCAAAAAGAAAGGGCTTGCGACGACTCAAGAGCCCCCTTCGGAAGTTTGAAAGAGACACCCCTATCACTGCCCCGAGGACTTACATCCTCATGGAGATTGAAGGTCGAGGTTCCTTGTGGCCTCCACATCGGATGAAGACCTCGATGTTCAAGAGGGATCAGAAGAAGTATTGTCGCTTTCACCGGGACCATGGCCATGACACTCAAGAGTGTCTCTAGCTCAAGGACGAGATCAAGGCACTCATCCGATGTGGACAGTTGGACCGATACATCCATGCTTGGCTTGACCTAGAAGCACCTGCCTTAGCCTCTGATCCACCGCCCTTAGAGTCTATTGACAACAATCCAACTACTGGAGTCTTTAACACCATCGCTGATGGTCCTGCTGAGGTCCCAAGCACCTCAGGCAATCGAGCGCCCTAAGAGGCAGCCTCGAAAAGATAGCGCATGGGAGACATCATTAACTTCTCCGACGCCGACCAAGGAGGAGTACAAAATCCCCATGAAGATGTTGTAGTTATTTCTCTTACTATCGCAAAATATGATGTAAAGCGAATATTTGTTGATAATGGAAGCTCGACCGATGTATCATTTTACGATGCTTTCCAAAGAATGAGGCTGCCTATTGAACAGTTCCGAAAGGTCAACACTCCCCTGGTCGGCTTCTCGGGAGATTCAGTTCCCATAGGAGTGATCAAGCTGCCGCTTACAGCGGGACAAGAACTCTGAAGTGACACTTTGAGAATAGACTTCCTTGAGGTTCAAGTTCCCTCGGCTTACAACATAATCTTGGGTCGACCTGGTCTGAATGTATTCCGAGCTGTGGTATCTACCTACCACTTGCTCATGTGATTCTCCACGAGGACTAAAGTGGGAGAAATCCGAGGTGACTAGATGATTAGGGGTGCAAATGGGTCGTATCAAACCAGGTCATAAGTGACCCCGACTCAATCCAGTTTCTTGTTTGGATCTTAATTTTAGATCCAGACTCAACCCAATGGAAGATTGGGTCGGGTCGGCTCCACGACTACAATTTTTGACCCAACAGGACATTTGGGTTAGGTCAGGTCCATGTATAACTCAATCCTAACTTAAAAAATTCGGGTCCAGTTTGGGTCGGGTCTGAATCCCATTCAACTTTACAAAATAAATACAAAGTAGATTTCAGTATTTATGCATAACGTGTTATAAAAATTCATGCACAATTGACAAATCCAAACCCCACTGTAACCTGAATGAACAAGCCGGTGAATTAGTGTCAACTACGGGTTCTCTATCTTGTGGTGCTTGTATGGTAAGCCTAGAGGAAACTTTCAAATGAGTTGTAATTATTTTGCATTGCAGTGCTGAGATACATCTCTGACTCAGTTTACCGACACCAAGTTCAGGCATTGCTTAACTTCACTATTAAAATAATTTTCAATATCTGCACAAATTTCTTATGTCCCAACCAATTGTTTCTCTTTGGCTATTGGAAATAATGTTTTGGGTGTATTATAAATGCAAGTATTTCGAACATAGTGATTCATGATATCCTTCGCTTATAGGGATTTTAATAGACAAAGGCATGAAGGATGCCAACACTTGGGGTGTGAATGTTAATGATGTTTTGGAAATTCCCACACTGTTTGAAATGCCATTCTAGATTGGCTTCTCTTGGAATGGATTCTCCCAATTGATCTACATAAATTGAGCTCTTGATCGTTGTTGTTGAACTTGTTCTCCTCCCCAAACATGACACCACTATCTACATAGTCTTAGGAGAATCGAAAGAAAAAGAGTCAACATCTCCCATAATATCCATGAAAATGTAGTGTGCACACATGGTAAGAGAGAGACATATCAAAGGCCACAGAACTTTGAGTATGCTTATCCCTCAATAGCCTCTATTTTCTGAAAGTAACAAGAAAACTTGCCAAAATTATAAGATAAATCAAAAGGGTCTGGTCATAGAGTAAGAAATTTAAAATTGCCCCAAGAATCAAACGGGCTAGGTAGGATCGGGTCAGAATTTAGTAAACCGACACATGACCCAAAAAATAGAACGGGTCCAATTTTAGAACCCAATTCGACCCCGCGGGTTCTTTAAATTAGATCGGATTGGGTCTAAACGGGTCAGGCCAGGCCAGGTCACAGATCAACTCGATTAATTTTCAACTTTATGAATGATAGATTGTCAATGCTACATGGCCACCCCCAAAGGAAAAAAACCGGTAGAGACTCTACCAATTGAAGGGCTAGATATAAGGGACGAGTTGAAGGAGTAGCAAGGAGAACCGGCTAAGGAGTTGGTGCAGGTCCTCTTACGGGAGGATGAACCTAATTGAATTATTTAGATCGGTTCCAACTTAACTGAAGAAAATCGAGCCCCAATAATCAACTTTCTTCACATCAACGCAGATGTCTTCACCTGGTCGGTTGCCGACATACTGGGCATAAGCTCTGAGTTGATGGTTCACAGGCTCAACGTAGATCCGACCCATCGACCTGTGTGGTAGAAGAAGAGGAACTTCACTACAGAAAGATTATAAGTTATCGATCAAAAAGTTGACAAACTCTTCAAGCAACCGGCTTTGTTCACGAGATGAACTATTCTGACTGGTTGGCCATCATTGTACTTGTGAAAAAGGCTAATAAAAAATGGTAGATTTGCATTGACTACACTGACCTGAATAAGACTTGCCCGAAGGACATTTTTCCACTCTCAAGGATTGATTAGCTTGTGGATGCTATCTCGGGACATTAGTTGCTAACCTTTATGAATGCATTCTTTGGGTACAACCAGATTCAAATGGTGCCTGAAGATGAGGAGAAGACAACCTTCCTCATTGGTAAGGGTCTGTATTGCTACAAAGTAATGCCCTTTAGCTTAAAGAAACTGGGGATAACCTACCAGTGCCTCATCAACAAGATTTGTAAAGAACAAATAGGCCAGAATATGTGGACGACATACTCGTGAAAAGCAAAGCAGCATATACTTTTTGTGGCTCTCAAAAAGTACCAAATGAAGCTCAATCCAATGAAGCTTGCCTCCAAAGTTATCTCGAAAATATTTTTGGGGTTCATGGTGACACAATGCAGCATTGAGGCAAATCCGGAGAAGATTCAAGAAGTGCAGGACATGTAGCCCCTAAAGACTGTTGAAGAGGTTCAACACTAGATGGGTCGAGTCACTGTGCTGGCGAGGTTTGTCTCTAGATCGGTGGAGCACTACCTCCCATTCTTCAAGGCCCTGAAACATCCAAAGAACTTCTAGTGGACCAAAGAGTGTCAGGAGGTCCTTGACCAACTGAAGGAGTACCTCAACTTGTCGACTCTCCTCACCAAACCACAGTCGGAGAAATGCTTTACTTATACTTAGTTGTTTCTCCTTCTGCTGTGAGTTTGATTTTGGTATGAAAGGAAGAAGGATGCCAAAAACCAATCTACTACACAAGTTGGATTCTGTGCGACGTCGAGACTAGATACTCCAAATTGGAGAAGACAGTTTACGCCCTCATCATCTTAGTTCAGAAGCTCCGACCATACTTTCAAGCCCATTCAATCACAATCCTAACCGACTAGCCAATGAGACAGGTTTTACAAAAGCCTGAAAATGCAGATAGGCTGGCAAAGTAGGCGGTGGATCTTCGAGGGTTCGACCTGTAGTGTCGTCCTCGGCTATCTATTAAGGTACAAATGTTTGTATACCTTCTGGTGAAGTGTACCATCCCTGATGAAAATCCCACCGAGCTTTTTGAGAGAATGAAGGTGACAGAGCGGTCATGGATCTTGCACGTAGATGGGTCATCAAGCTTGGAGGGCAATAGAGCTGGGCTCATACTCACCAGCCCGGATGTAGTGGTCAAGAGTACGCACTACAGGCCGAATTTACAACCTCAAATAATGAGGCCAAATATGAAGCACTCATAACCAACCTCAAGCTTTCCAAAGAGCTCGGGGTTCAGCAATTGAAGATTTTTAGCGACTCACAACTAATTGTTGGCCATGTGTGAGGAGAATTCGAGGCTCGACGGCCATCGATGATCAAATATCTATAAAATATAAAGAACATCACCTCGACCTTTTGTAACTTCGACATATAGCAGATTCCTCAGACGGAGAATGTAAAGGTTGACCAAATGTCGAAATTGGCCACCTTAGAGACTACCGAGCTGACCAAAGCCACCTACCATGAGGTCCTAAAGACACCGAGCATCAATGAAACCGAGGTCATGATGAACGCTACCATCGAGCCGAGCTCGATGGACTCTCTTATCGACTTCTTAAAGGATGGAAAGGTGTCTGTATATCGGGCTGGAGCCCACCGGATAAAATGACAAGTCTCCCACTATATTCTCTTCGATGATAAGTTATATTAGAGATTATTTTCATTACCGCTCCTCAGGTTTCTCCATTCAACCGAAGTAGATTATGCACTTTGGGAGGTACATGAGGGCATCTACGACAATCACCTGGGGGCAGATTTTTGGCCTATAAGGTCCTGCGACAGTGATACTACTGATCGACTCTGCTAAAGGATGCAGCTGAGTTCATCACGAGGTGTTATTGATGTCAACACCATTCAAATATCTAACGGTGACTAGTGGTGCCATCGATGCCAATCAGCATCCCTTGCCTGTTTGTGCAATTGAGGATCAACATCCTTGGACCTTTTTTGGTGGCAATTGGGCAGTGCAAGTTTCTTTTTGTAGTGGTGGACTACTTCACCAAATGGGTGAAAGCTAAAGTAGTGGCTCGGATTACTGAGCCAAAAGCTCGAGACTTCATATGGCAGGCCATTATTTGTAGGTTCGGACTCTTCTGAGTAATCATCACACATAACAAGCGTCAATTCGACATTGCCCAATTCAAAGAGTTTTGCACCGGGCTCAGAATCGACCATCAATTCACTTCGATGGCACACCCACACCAATCGAGAGGCCAAAGTGACCAATCGAACAATCTTGCAGGGACTGAAGGCGAGACTGGATCGGACAAAAGGGTTGTGGGCCAAAGAGCTCTATAGTGTCTTGTGGGCATACTGGACAATGTCTTGGGTTCCTATCATGGAGATGCTCTTCAACCTTGCCTTTGAAATAGAGGCAGTAATTCCACTAAAAGATCGGACTTCTGTTGCTTTGGGTGGAAAACTTCAATGACCAAACAAATTTAGATCAACTTCGGGCCAACCTCGATCTGCTAGAAGAAATCAGAGAACGAGCTCAGATTTGCTTGGTAGTGTACCAGCAAAAAGCAGCTCGGTACTACAACTCAAGGGGGAAAGACAAGCTCTTTCAACCTAGCAACCTCATTTTGAGAAAGACTAAAGCATCTCGACCAAGAAAGCTTGAAAAGCTGAGCCCAAATTGGGAAGGTCTATACCAAATAGCTAAAACTGTACAATCGACTACGTATAGACTGGAGCAACTCGACAGTGCTTCGATCCCATGGACTTGGAACTCCGACAACCTTCGCATCTATTGTCAGTAAGGTTTATTATAGTCCGAGCTTATTTCTAAGAAAAATCTTCTTATTGCATTTGCCTTTAAATTCAAATGATTGTGGCAAGCGTATTCGACTCAGGGCACTTCGGAAACACCTGGGCCCTGATCTAAGAGCTCCAAGGTCAACGATAATCCGACAATGCAACCGACTAAAAGAAGACACTCCAGGCTGACATGGGACCTCCTCAAACTGAGGTCATTCAGAACCCCTCCGAAGTAAGACTCTAGAGATGCCAATAAAGGAGACACCTTGGGCTGACTTAGGACCTCCTCAAGCTGAGCTCACTTAAAATCTCTCTCGAGCAAGACTCCAGAGATGACCAACAAAGAAGATACCTCAGGCCGACTTGGGACCTCCTCAAAAGCTCACTTGGAATCCCTTTGGAGCAAGACTGTAGAGATGACCAACAAAGGAGACAACCCAGGCTGACCTGAAACATGCTCAAGCCAAGCTCACCCAAAAATTCTTGGGAACCTAAGTCTAGAGAAGGTCAACAAGGAAGGCAACTCGGGCCAACCTAGGACCTCCTCAAGCTGATCTCACTCAAAATTCATAGGGAGCCGAACTTTGAAAAGATCGACCGAGAGGATGAGCACCACACTGCTCCTTTCTGGATGAAATTAAATATAAGTGAAAGAGTTTGGTGCAACGACCTGAACTCAAACCAAGAAATGAACAACAATGAGTAAAGACCGAAATTAGGTACTTTGAGAAATTCTTTTACTTTTATTGTCTTTTAGTATATACATTGGCCTCGATAAAAGCTGAGCAAAAATAACTACAAGAGAAGGTCGAAGCTTGGTGCGACGACCTAAACTCAAGCAAAGAAAACAAACAGTAAGAACAAAAGCCGAAGTTAGATACTTTGGAAAACTCTTTACTTTCAGTAGTTTTGAATTTTTGCACTGACCTCAGTAGAGGCTGAACAAAAAAAAGTACATCAAGCTCGGTTTATCCGAGCGAAAAGAAGAAAGAACAAAAAGATGGAGAAGTAAGACATCATTCTTCACCTCCATTGCTGCCGAGGTCACCGTCACCACCACCAACCTCGCTATCCTCGTAGCCATAACCTTCGCCACCGTTGTCACTTCCGGCCTCGCCTGCCCGCCTCCCTTGCCTTCACCGACATTACCACTGTCGTTGTCGTTGTTAAGGGTGGAGAAGTCCATCCCTGAAAAAAGCCGTTGAGCCCAAGTTTGGCATTCCTCGAAGCCCTTTCCGAAGGCATGGGCCCGATCGAACCTCGAGCTCAGCTAAAGGCGACAACTGTCGAGCCTAAGGAGAATGGCATGACGGCCAACTCCTCTCTGAGGTGTTAACCTCGGCTCCACCCATGATGGTAAAGAAGATGGAGAAAAAGATGAAAAGGAAGATGAGTGAGCGAAGAAGACAAAGGGAAGAGGCCGAGCAGCCAAAGAACAGATACCCACTGAAAAATAGAGAATGCGGGGGATGCTGGAGCTGGAGATGAGAAACTTCATCGAAGCACACCCGAGAATCTTGGACACTTAACCACTTGGGCGGGGAAACAAATGAAGTAGGAAGTCTAATATATAGGTCACGAACGACCTTGACAAAGCACTAGTTTGGCTACATGGGCAGATACATGTCAACTTAGAGTACAGTGCAAACGATTCATCAGGATCGCTGTAGTAATGACGTCTCAAACTAGCTCTACATTAATGGCACCCCAAGACAGCTCGTATTCGACGACACTTCAAGAAGGCCAATCGATGCATTTATTGCCTCCTGATGAGAGCCCTATCCTCGATCAAGATAACGACTTGACTTCCATCGTCTGAACTAGAATACAGCTTGGCCTCGAAGTGAGGTGCAAGTGATAGAAGAAATATTGGACACATTGACCTCGGACAAATCGGGGTAGGTAAGTTCGGCCCAGCCAAGGAGCCAATCGACCGAGGAGCCAACAACTTTGCCTCTGATGATGAGCTAACGGACCAAGGTGAGCAATTTTGCCTCTGACAATGAGCCAACAGACTGAGGTGATCAACTTTGCCTCTTACCGAGGTGAACAACTTCGCCTTCGATCGAGGTGAACATCTTCGCCTCCAACCGAGGAACCAATTGATATGTGCCAATAGGGACTGATAGTTCTAGCAATCAGCCATCATGACAATGACTGGCCATTGTAACAGCTCTATATTAGGCACGCAGTCAGTACCGTATGCCGCCATGCCGAGGCCATACTACTAGTTGCCACCTAACCACTAACACACGCCGACCTAAGTAATGACAAAACTGACTCCTTTATATAAAGAGTAACTCGAGGAATCTCAAGTATGACACGCAAGAACAATGCAACATAATATCACTCACAGAGAACACCACTTTGTTAAAATTTCTTTCTTTCATATTGTTTCTTCACTATTCTGACTTAAGCATCGGAGGGTCCTCTGCTGGAAACTCTCCAACAAGCAGACTTCTTGTAGGCTAATCCAGAGTAGACCAACACCAACCCACCTTGGCCACTTAGTCTAGCTTGGTTCCAGCCGACCCCAAGGCCATCCCAAGCTGCGCTCCAACCTCGGTCTGGATTCTGCGGCAACAATAATAACTAGACATTTTTTTCATATGCATTAGAATAACAATAATTGACACAAATTATTTATTATATAGTATTAGTATAACATTATGAGATTACAGCAACAATTTAATGATAATTAATATCTTAATATCATTACAATATTCGAATAATAATAGTAGTATGATAATTCTATTATAATATCAAATATAATAATAAATTTTACTACTATTATAATGATGTAATATTATATTATCAACATTTTAAATCATCGACTAGATTTGAAGTCAACTAGTATTGATGATATAATAAAGGTACAATATCGATGATTTGAGTTATTAGATGTGATCTACTACCTCAAAACTTCTTATACACCCAAAAGTTATCTCACTAGCCTATGCATTAAATATTCAAGAAAATGAATAGTTCAGATAATATGAATAGAGCATGTTTATTTGACCAATTAATATCGATGATTTGAGTTATTAGATGTGATCTACTACCTCAAAACTTCTTATACACCCAATAGTTATCTCACTAGCCTATGCATCAAATATTCAAAAAAATTAATAGTTTCGATAATATGAATAGAGCATGTTTGTTTGACCAATTACTGCATGGATCAAGAGTTTCAAAATCATATGATTTTGGTGCATAAGCTGTATGGACTAATCAAATCTGGCTTCAAATCCATCAATCATATTTTAGTCCATCTCATATTATTATAATGCTATACTATTATTATTTTGCAACTATTTATAATCAGTATTATAACTATAATATTACTATTTTGATTACCAGAACATCATGGAGAAGGAGAAGGAAATTTTTGTAGTGGAGAGGTAACACTTCAAAAGGGCTTTCTCAATTATAAGATCCCTCATAGTCCATGTTGCGATCAATTTTGGTTGCTAATCCAATTGCAATTGTAGGCATCCAAATACTTGTTTTAGGTGCTTGCAATTCAATAATAGCAAACTATAAGTGCAGCCTACCAATTACAAACAACCTGGGCTGAAAAAGGATTAGATTCTGGTATGTTTGTATTTGTATTCATATATTTCAATGACTATGAATATGGATACAAATATTGAATAGCTAGCAAAATTAATATTCATATTTATTTTAAATAGATATATATATATATATATGAATTGAATATTAAGCATATTTATATTTATTCTATATAGATATGAATGTAAGTAGGATATTTTTTTCTATCCAAATATGGATAGAAGCCATATATTATTCTAATAAAAATTGGATATGCCAATAATAAAAATTAAGATTAATTCAATACCAATAAAATATAGGAATAGAATTCACTATAGAGATCATATGTGATACACCAGTAGCTAAGGATCTAAAGCATAGTTATGAAACTTGCACGGAGATCTGGTTAAAGATCAAGACTCACTAGGTTTGCATTAAAATATTAAAATATTTTTTAAAAAATAAAAAGAATATAAAAATATTAATAATATTTTTTTGCAAATACCATCATTACTCTTTAGTTATAGCATAAATAAAAATAAACATGAATTATATTTTATAAGAGAGCTTGTAAGAAAAGTTACATATAAATTTAGAAATTCATAGATCATATTAATATTTTAAATATTTTGATAATAAACTTCTTAGAAATGCATGTTACAGCCCTTTGGTGATGCTTGTCATCTAGGTGAAAGATTACTACTTTGAATTGTGGTTGCTACAATGTATTTTAGAGAATTTTTCTCAAAAAAATCTTAAAATCTGAATGTGGATCTAGATATGGCAAGAATTATAAGTATAAGTCCAACAAATTCAATATTAGAGCCTACCAAATGCAGGTTTGGCCCTTTGGTAAAGCTAAAAACAATTATTGCATGTTCATCCAAATTGAGAAGACAAAGAATTGATGGTTAAGATTCAGAATAATGGCAGTACATTTTATTTAAAATATATTAGGTCTTTCCTTCATCTTCTTCTTGAGGCTGATAGGGGGTGATGAAAAAAAGTCCTTGATATCATGGAGCTTTAGTTAGCTTAGTTTGATTAAGGAAGAGGATAATATAAAACTTTTGAATAGGAAAGGGAGGAGGCAGGCAAATCCTACTTACTGGTTTATCCATCATCCAATCCACAAGAAATCATATATATGAAAGCTTGATACTTCTTACTTGCTCAAACAAGATTAAAAACTACCATTTTGTTGAATCGAAAAAGGTTTTGAAGAGTGCAGAAGGTTAGTTCCTTCTTTTCTTTCAAAGCCTGAAGCCTCATTGGTTGATTCAGCTTCTGCTGCTCTGTCAAATGCCATCACGTCGATCATGCTAATTTTTTTATAAGAGTATGCTCGTCTATTAGAATCTTAGGGAATCTCCCTTTCGGTGAAGGCTTCTATAGAAACCAAGGATATTGCTCAAAATATAAAAAAGATGTTGTGACCTGATGAATTGACTCCCAATTAACCGTGCTATGCACTTCGCTTCAGCTTCACACCTTCATTAGTGACTCCAAGGAGCTAAAGATTCGATAAGACGGGCGAAGAGCTCATGAAAATAAAGCACAAGACAATCCATCACCCTTTTGATTGGAGAAAATATGTTCCACAACACTATTATTTCCTTCGATATGAGAGCTTAGCTATAGCCAAGTATTTTGACCGCAACGAATCGATTTTGGTTAGAATTATTAACCAAATAAATCAAATTATTCTATTGATACGTTCGAATAATTGAATGTTTCTGAACCAGATTCATTGTCATAACCAAAAATTTCTGCTATAGGCTCTGCCACTCATTACTTATGAAGGAAGTCGCATCTATCCCATTATAAGCACCTATAGTGTCATGATCATATTGGTTTTTACGATACACACATAGACACACGCACACATACACACACACACACACACACATATATATATATATATACCTAGATTAAGTAAGGCATTCACCATCGCAATGTATCACTCCGATCCAAAAATATCCTAACATCCAAAAATTCAAAGAAAAAGAGAGAAAAAATGTAATAACTTAGGACTTCACCCAAAAAGGCTAGTCAGAAGGTATTATTTGGGTTCCTTGATCCTATATAAGTACCCAAGATCTACCCAGCGAATAACCGATGTAGGACTAAACACACGCCCACACGGATCCTCACATACTTCTTTCGTTCAAACCCTGATGTCCTCATCAGGCTAAGGGTTCAAATCTATTCAAATCTAATCATAAACACCATGATTGGCCCGTGGTCAGCCCCAATGGAACCATGTTGCAGTGTCTCCTAGTCCACATAGGTTATGGGCCGAGTCCGTTCTGATACCATTTGTAACAATCCAGGATCTCACCTAAAATAGCTAGCCGAAGTTATTATTTGGGTTTCTTGATCCTGTATAAGTACCCAAGATCTATCCAGCGAATAATCGATGTAGGACTAAACACACGCTTGCATGGGTCCTCACATACGTGTGTTTAGTCCCACATCGGTTATTCGCTGGATAGATCTTGGGTACTTATACAGGATCAAGGAACCCAAATAATAACTTCGGTTAGCTATTTTGGATGAGATACTGAGTTGTTACAAATAGTATCAGAGCTTAGGTTTAAGATTACTAGGGAATAATGATTTGTCATATCAGAGCTTAGCTTTTAGGATTCGTAAAATTCGTCGAAAAATTTGAGAGATGGGGAAAGAAGACAAATATCTTTGTTTACTTTTGTTAATGGTAAATTTGTGTTATCTTATTTGAATTTTGTGATGCTGAAATTAGAATGCTAGCTAACTATGTTTATAGCCAAAGTATAAATAGACTATTTTAAGAGTTTTTTTGGTAGAGTAATTTGTATTCCAAGATATTTTTAATTGGATTTTGACTAAGTTAGGTGAAAGAGTATTAGTCTTGGAATATTATCGTGCAATGCAAGTATATTGGATGCGCAAATTGATATCGGGTACTATGATGTTACTTCTAGCTTGAAGTTAATTAATTTGGTGACAAGTTAAGGTTCACATATGAAATGTTGTTTAAGGTTTGGGCTAATATATATATATATATATATTTGATGATATTCATTAAAATATTCTTCGAGGATTGAAAACTGTATGTGGATCATGTATGAAACTCCTGTGTAGATGGAGAATATATTTGGGATGAAATTCTAGAATTATTCTTTGGCTTTACCGAGAATTTGAAATTTTAAATGTAGATTAAGATTTTGATTGGAGGTGATTTAGTAAATTATGAGAATATTGGTTGTTTAAATTATTTTAAGATGATCAATGATATTAACTCTGTGATTGGAAAATATTTTTTTGATGGGTTTCCTTGTTAAGGAGAATTTCGTTGTCAAAGAAAAGAATATTGTTTTTGATTTTGATTGATATGGATATTATCATGTTATTAGTAGGTTCTTCTATCTGCTATGAAAAAAAAAGTGAGAGAGAAATCTAGCATTCTAAGTCTAGGATTAATAGTTCCTGCATTAGCTAATCTTGGATTTGGAATGATTTAGTATAGATCTATTTTCTCTTTGATTTGTAGCTTATTCTTTCGAAAGAATTCAGGGATAAATATCAATCTCGAAGAATTGATTTTGTTGGAGATTATAAAGTATTCATCTCGATGAAATTATTAATAATTTAAATTATCATCTTTGGATTCAAATAATATATCTTGTTCATGTTTATCAAAAATTATGTAATGTATATGAAACTTCAATTCAAAGTTTGGATTTATAAGTCGATCCAGGGTATTTTGTCAATATTGTTGCGGTTGCTGATAAAATCTAGATTTACATAAAAAAATTTGAATTTTAGAGGCTTACATGATTATGATGAAATTTTTTTAATAAATGCCATAGATCTCGATGAAGAAAACTCTAGAAGAGATCGCTGAATCAATTTTACTTATATCTATTGATTTAAGGTCTTCTAACTTGGTGGAGCATTGAGAACATTTTTCTAGTTATTTTTACTTGTAAGAGTTTGACTTGGAATCGTCTAGTTGAGTAGATGAAAGAATTAAGATTTAATTTATTTTGAATTATAGTAACTAGCCTATTTGTATTAAGCCGATTATGATTTTTGTGTGGAATTAATCATTAACAATTAATTTCTTGGGAAAAGAATTATGGAATTTAAAATCCAAGGCTGGAAGGTTAGTCTTACTTTGAAAGAGATCAAAAAAACTTGCTATGAATCATAGATGGAAAGGATTAAGTTTTGAGATGCCATATTTTTGCCAAAATCTTGTGAGCCAGCATTTCAAGATGGGGATTGTTTAGAAGCTCGAGAATGATATAATGTTTCCATACTTTCCAAAATTTGAAGCCTTAAGTGAGTTAATTTTGAGGACGAAATTATTTTAAGGGAGGAAGAATGTGAAACCCAAGCTTTGAATCGAACTGAGCCTGGTCCACTTGACCGGCCCAGCCACCAGCTTTGGCCTCACGTGCGTCGCACGTGAGGGCACACAGTGAGGAGATGGGGGTTCCCTCCCGAAGAAGTCGGGATCCCCAATTTTAGGGCATCCTCCTCCTCCCCTTTGAGACCACCCGATGTAGAGCCGCCATGCCTGAGTCTCGTTCTTCCTCCTCGGGCTACCGGCCGAGAGAAAGAGAGAGCCAAAAAAAAAAGAAAGAAGAAGAAGGCTAACCGCCGCGGGATCTTCTTCTTCTCCCGTGCGCATGCCTCCTCCGCGAGAAGAATGAGAGGGCCGGCCGCCGCGGGCTCTTCTTCTTCTCCCGTGCGCATGCCTCCTCCGCGAGAAGAATGAGAGGGTCGGCCGCCGTGGGCACCGCCGGCCTCGACTTGGCCTCTTCCGAGCACGCTGACCTTCCTTCGCGGGAGAAGAAAGAAGAAGAAAAAAAAGAAAAGAGGAGGAGAAGAGTAGAAAAGAAAAGAAAAAGAAAAGAAGAAAAAAAAAAGAAGGAAAAGAAAAAGAAAATAAGAAGGAAAAAAATGAATAAAGAGAGGAAGTGATTTATGGGTATGAACCCGAACTCGAGGTGCTAGGCAGTTCTATAGGATCAGCCATGGGAGGATATTAAAATTTAAGTTTTTGTATACATATATTGTGATGAATTTTAAAAGATGAATATGATTTTTGAATATTAAGTTCTGCGAGGGATTTGCGGAATTAATTGGATTTGTTGTGGATCGCGTTCGCAAAGTAAGTAATGTAACCTCTTTTCTAGATTTATCAGCAATCTACATCTATTTTACGAATTGCATTATTCTTGATTACGAAATTGATGCAAGGTGTTATATGTCTACTTTTAGAATATTGTACGATTTTGATTGAGCATATTTGCTTTTGATATGAAATGTATTTGTTGATTCGGCACCATATTTTTGATCTGGAACACTAAACATAATGCAAGAAAAGATAATGACTTGAAAAAGATTCAGACTTGGAGTCGGGATATCTTGAGGATCCTGCCAATGGGGGCTAATATATTGGTACCGCAAGAAGAATAGTTGATGATATAACCCTACCACAGGGAACATGTGGTCATAATTCCTGGTTGTTGAGTTAAATCTGATAAAATGAAAGAAATTAAGATATAAACGATATTTGGTTTTGACACTGCATGTTTTCATGACTAAAATATGAAATAGTGAACTAATTGAACTTCGACCTGGCTATGTTGAGGACCCCGCCAATGGGGCAGATACGTTGGCAATTGACTGTCTTGAAGGAGTCACCGCAAGAAGATTAGTCGGTGTTGATGACCCTGCCACAAGGAACATGTGGTCATAGTCCAGGATTGATAAGATGAATTGAATATGTGAAAGAATCTCGAAACCGTAAAAAGAATCTTAAGAATCTAAAAAATATTTGACTTGTACCTTGGAACTGCATATATATTTATTTTCTACATATTATTGCTTGATTTATCTAGTTAGAGTGTTCATTACTTACTGGGTTGTTTAGCTCATTATACAATTTCTTGTTGTTTTATAGATTCTGATAACTAGTCTATTGGGGTTCCAAAATGGGAGGGCGACTAGAAGAATTGTGGCACAAGTTATCTTAGATTAGGGTTATTTAAGTTGATCTGTCATATTGGACATTTATTATGATTGTTGGACGTTGCAAGGTTTTGTTATTTTAAGAATTAGGTTTCTGCATGTTGGTAAATTATTGTTCCGCTGCGTATTTAGAACTGTGAGACCTTATGAATTGAGTTAGTCGATGGAATAAGATTGCATTTATTCAATTAAATTATTTTAGATTTATATAATTGAGATGTTTGGTTAAGATGCCTTGCATGCTCATGGGGAGAGTTTTCTACGGGTGTGCGGCGGTTGGCACGACCCCCAGCTCACGATTTCAGGCTGGGGGCATGACAGTAGCGGTAGATGGAAGGTCCGGAGGCGTTGGATTTGTGATCAGAGACCATCATGGTAGTCTGGTCGCAGTAGAGGGCCGTTGCACGCCATGCCTCACCGTAATTGGGGCAGAGCTTCGAGCTGCCTGGGAGGGGATATCATATGCGAGGCGGATGCTCGATGCCGAGCAGGTATATATCGAGGAGGATTCTTCTAGAGTGATCGAGTAGATCCGGGGTGCGGACAGGTATGGACATTTGCAAGACATGCAAACTGGTTTTGGAGCTGGGTGAGCTCCGGGTAGCATATGTTTATCAAAAGGCGAACAAGGCAGCAGATCGGATTGCCTCTCATATCGCACGACATTTCGGAGAGTTTTTATGAAAGCCTTCCGTAGAGCTCTCGATCCCATTGTACTTTTTACTTTCTTCTGACTTGGCAGGATGTACTCATGTTAGAGCTATATGAATTGCTGTTTTTACTAATTAAAAAAAAAGAAAAAGAAAAAAGAAGAAGAAGAAGAAGAAGAAGAAGAGAGGAAGGGGATTCTGATGGAAACGGGCAAGTTTGTTACAATATTTATTGGTTGATACGATAATTTCCAGGGCAAAACGGATGACATAAATGCCTGACGCGTCTTCCGCCTTCCCAGTGTCCTAACCAAACGAGTTTCACAAATTAATTGATTGATTAAGAAAAGGAGAAAACTGAAGAGGAATTAGGCTGCAATTTGTACACTTTTTGTTTCAGTTTTTTGCATGAGCTGTCGTGTTTTAGCCGGCTGGATTCCTATGAAAGATTGACAACCAAGAGCCTGGATCGCCTTCATGCACCAATCCATCGTGCCGATCTCATTGCTGCCCCATTCTTGTTTGTAACTTAGAAATTAGTTCATGCAATAAGTCACTAACTTTTATTATTACTTGTTTAATGAGAGAAGCATTTCTGAAACATAGGGTTTTGAAGAACAGAAAGAAATGTTTACCAAAAAAGAACAGAAAGACATAAAAAGAAATGAAAACTTTCAGGATCATTCGAACTTCACATTGTAAGAAAGCAAAGAAAGGAAGATACAACATGCTTGATAACAAGTAGTTTCACTTATCATAGAATTTTTTTTAGCATAAGATGGAAATGACACCATGTGGGATTGACCTAGACCTATAAGAGCAATGCCAATGAACTGAGCTTAGAGATGCTTGTCACTCGGAATTTTTTCTTCTTAAGGAGTTAGGCAATTTCAAATAAGATACAATAGATAGTACTTTTTCAGATGTCAAATTAATTCCCAGAGCACTAACGTAAATGGGGTAGTCCAACTGCATGTAAAAAATTGGAGAGGTGCCCATGTCCACTAAGATTAATTAACAATCCAACGGTCGTTGAACTCTCAAAGGCCAACAAGTGCTGCTGCGATGAGTCCTCCCTTCCTATTATTAGGGCATCGAAATGTGGATTATCGTCTTCTTCATCGACGTAGATTTTTCTATTGCCCTGTCGGTGGATTCGAATGAGGATTCAAGGGTGTCTTTTTGATCTAGGTTGCTTCTTTTCGTTATGCAGAGAAAGACATCATGTAATTTTTCGAGTGCATCTGTTAATTTTATTGGCTTATATATACTATATAGCACATTATTACGTTATAAATTAATGAGGCATCATATTTCTGCTAATTTTTTTATTTTTTTAGAGAATAATTTTGGATTTTTTGTTCAACCCTGAGCGGATGCGCACAACACTAGCTGATACTTGATGCAACACAAATGAAACAAACGATTTTGCAAGATTATCATTGCCACAAGAGGCTTCGTTATGATCCAAACATCCGAGCGATTACCTTCGTAAATAGTTGAGCCAATGGACTGGTAGGTGTTACTATGGGATGCAGTCTTACAAGTGTATTAGCTGGATCTTTCTCTTTATAGCTAAACTAAATCCTGCCTGACCTAAGTTTGCCAGACTGATCCTAGGATTGAACCTGCTTAACTCGACCTTGCTTGGCCCAACCCAGTAAGACCTGGCTTACCCAACAACTTAAAGCGGGCCCAGCTAGAGAAAAACTTTGACTCTTCTCGCACAACCTTAATAATATTGTTTACATGGAATCATTTTTATGAAATTGTCACATTTTAGTTAGTCGTTTGCCATCTTCTATTTAGCTAAACCATCACAGCGCTTTGGCTATTTAAGTTCTAGATTGAGTGACGACCTTATACTCGATTTCATCACAAAATTACCGTGCAATTATTTTCTTAGAAGAAAAGCCGAGCAACTTGTTTTCAGAAATGATCTTTAATTTGAAACCCTTTTATGTGGTCATGCTGCCGTTAAGAGGCTACGCACAACAGAGTTGCAGTTCGAGAGAAATTTAGCAGATAGGTCCTACATGTTCAAGATGCAACTCTGAAGCTGAATCTATTCTTCACGCCATTAGAGACTGCTCAAAATCTTCTGTGGTATGGTGCTACTTCCTCCCTGCAGCAGACCATGATGTCTTCTTCACATTGCCGCCTACCGATTGGCTGAAACTAAATCTGCTACAACAACCAAAATCACACTAATTGGTTCATGACATTTCTAGCAGCTCTTTGGTGTATCCAGTGGATTAGAAGAGGGTTCAGGCTGTGTCTTTTGCGTGGAAGAATGGTTGATCTTCTTTCACGACATCAATGGTCGGATCATATTTTTTTTTATCTTACTGCACAGATCTCATACCGCCATTACACAATTCAATGGTGCACATTGTGGAAAAAAGTTGAATTACTCTATCGCACAAAAGATACAATCCGAACCCATTGGGAAGAAAGGTACTTGCTCCCCTAAAGATGGTCAAAAATATATCTAGACGCAAAAAAAGACCTAGATGCTGCTTTTCTACATGTCGTCGAGTAACGTGACCTTAGAAACGATGCTTGTGATAGATGATGAGTGGTGCTTGGTTTTAGTTATAATTTGGCTTTTGCCACCAATCTTTTAGACAAAGGGTTGTAATTGGTTTTCTCTTATGATTCATCGACGAGCCATGATAGAAACGATTACTTTCATGGTTCTAAAGATTGTATGGATGGTTCTCATGTGGACTTTCACTCATGTGGTGCGGTGGTTGAAGATTGCAGACAATTTATGAAGCTAATTGGTAGTTGTAGAATGACACATGCATTAAGAGAGGCTAATGTTGTAGCCGACGGCTCGGCAAATTTGGGCTTAACACATACTGAGGTTCTCAAACAATATTCTTCACCTTTGACTGGCTGCAGTATCAAACCTACTACTAGGAGATGCTATAGGAGTTAGTTACGATGTAATTTCTTGCTTCCATTTTTTTCCCTAGCACCAAAAAAAAATTAATTAGGTTTTATCAATAACATAATTATAGTTTTTCTCTTGTCATTCTATATTTGTCTATTGTGAGCAAACTCATGAAGATATGTCATATGTGTGAAGTTAATTCAGATTCACTGAAAAAATTCTAATGAAGCCAGTAATTTAGGAAGCCCAAAAACACATAAGTGAATCCATTTTTGGTTGGATTCAGCTAAGCTGTTCATTGGGCTGCAAATTAGGTCGAACCTTGTCCCGGTCCACAAACTTGAGAGCTTTACACTCTGCAGACTTCAGTGCACGTAGCCGCCGCTGGTGAAAAGGTAACGGAGACGGTGAGGGGAGCAGCAAAGGGCAGCCAAAGGCCCCTCTTCCCCATATCTTTCTCACCTTCTCTTCTCCCCGCCTCCTTGAGACCCACTTCTCTCTCTCTTTTTCTCTTCCTCTCTTTCCATGACCGTATGAGATGGGCAAGAGCAGCCAAAGCCCCATCTCTTCTCCGGAGATCGGAGGCTCGTCTCCTCTCCACCATTCCCTCCCTCTCCAACGAGCTCTCCATCTCCGAGCAGGTCCACGCCATCCTCCACACCGTCCCCGCCATCGAGCCTCCCCTCGAGTGCATCGCCCCCCTCCTCACCCCCCACGTCGTCGCCGACGTCCTCGACGAGACCCCTGCCATCCGCTCCGCCTTCCGCTTCTTCATCTGGGCCTCGAGGCGCCGCCACCTCCGCAGCTGGCTCGGCCACAACCGGATGATCTCCCTGCTCCGGGACGGCGACGGGGGGTTCGAGTCGGCCTGGCAATCACTCGCCGAGATCAGGGATTGCGGCGAGCTCATCCCGCCCGCGGCATTCACGGTGCTCCTCTCGGCCTATTCGGCCTCCGGCATGGCCGAGAAGGCCGTGGAGTCCTTCGGCCGGATGGCGGAGTTCAATTGCCGGCCCAACACCTTCACATATAACACCGCTCTCCAGATTTTCGTCGATAAAGATGTCATCTTGCTCGCCATGGCAGTCTATAATCAGATGCTGAAGTCAGATTGCCGCCCCAATCGGTCGACCTATAATATCTTGATGAACGGCCTGTGCAAGGCGGGGAAGACCGAGGATGCCTTGGCGTTGTTCGACGAAATGCTCCAGAGAGGCATCTCACCGAATACCATGATCTACACTGTGTTCCTCTCCTCACTTTGCAAGGCCAATAGGTTAAATGATGCGAGCAGGCTATTGGATTCCATGAAACAGAAGAACTGCAGGCCGGACTCGGTTACCTACAATGCATTGTTGAGTGGGTTTTGCAAGTTGGGGAGAATTGATGAAGCTTTCGAGCATTTGAAATCATTCAGGGAGGATGGATTCGTTCTTGGGTTGGGTGGTTACAGCTGCTTGATTGACGGGCTGTTCAGGGCTGGGAGATTTGAAGAGGCATGCCGGTATTACCGGGAAATGTTGAAAAAGAATGTGGTTCCGGATTGTATCCTGTACACTATAATGATCAGGGGATATGTGGAAGCTGGTAGGGTCAACGACGCTTTCTCTTTCTTGACTGAGATGACCGAAAGAGGTTTAGTTCCCGACACCTACTGTTATAACACTCTGATCATGGGTCTTTGTGATGCTGGCCTTTTGGACAGAGCTCGTTCCCTGAGGTTGGAGATTTCGCAGCATGACCTTTTTCCTGACTCTGCCACCTACACTATCATGATCTGCGGATTATGCAAGGAAGGGCTTGTTCATGAGGCACAGCAGATCTTTGATGAGATGGGGAAGCTTGGGTGCGTGCCAACTGTTATGACGTTTAATGCTCTCATCGACGGGCTTTGCAAGGCAGGGAGGCTGGAAGAAGCTCGCATTCTTTTCTATAAGATGGAAATGGGAAGGAATCCTTCTCTGTTCCTTAGACTCACGCAAGGTGCTCATCGGGTTCGCGATAGTAACAGTCTTCATAAATTGGTTGAGGAGTTGTGCCAGTCTGGGCTTGTACTTAAAGCATATAAACTTCTCCGAGATATCATTGACAGTGGAGTTGTACCTGATGTCGTTACATATAACATACTGATCAATGGCTTGTGTAAGGTGGGGAACCCTGATGGGGCACTGAAGCTCTTTAAAGAGATTTACTTCAAGGGTCTCTCCCCTGATGCAGTCACATATGGGACACTTATTGATGGGCTACTAAAGGTCCATAGAGAAGAGGATGCCTTGATGGTTTTCCAACATATGTTGCGGAGTGGATGCACCCCTAGCTTGTCAATTTACAATTCTCTTATGAGAACATTGTGCAGGAAGAAGAGAACGTCACAAGCAGTGAGCCTATGGCTGAACCACCTCTTGCAAAAGCACCGGATTCCTGATGAAGCCAAGACCATTGCAGTGGTGCGCAAAAATTTTGAGCAAGGTTACCTGGAAGAAGCAGTTAGAGGATTAATTGACATGGATCGGAAGCATGGTTCTGTTAATTCACTCCCGTACACCATCTGGCTCATTGGGTTTTGCCAGGTGAGAAAAGTTGATGACGCTCTTAAGATATTTAACATCCTCATAGAGTTCGACATGGATGCCACTCCCCCCAGTTGTGTACTTCTCATAAATTGCCTGTGCCGTGAAGGGAAGCTAGCTGCTGCGTTGGATGTTATGCTTTATGCGCTGAGGAAAGGTTTCTTTTTTATGCAACCAGTGGGTAATCGTTTAATTAAGAAACTTTGCATGCATAACAAAAAGGAGGCTGCACAAGAGCTTGCATGGAGAATGCGTCTCGCTGGATATGATATGGATGCATATCTTCGAGCAACTACAAAAGGCCTTTTGTATAATAATTAGATTGGTGGCAGCTGAACTCTGTTGTAGCATCAACATTTCTCGGATGAGTGATTGGAGAGGTTTTTGTTATTACCCTAAGAAGTCTGTGGCTTGGGTTGATTACCCACATTAAGAAGAAAAAATCAGCTGCATAGGTTCCAAATGATTAGTTATTCTTTTGGGTTTTGTGTAACTCACGCACTGATCTTGTAACATCAATAAACAAAAGGCAATTAGAAACAAGGTCATGGGTTGTGTTTTTTTATTTTATGATTACATCCTTTCTCTCTTTTTAAATTACATGATGCTTTGCTGAATATAATGTGTGAGCATTTTAGAGTATTTCACTGGCAATCGAGATAACCATTAAAGGAGTAATTAAAATGGCACCTAAGTGGAACATAAAGTGATGCTTGTTAAAACAGCAGTACTGAAGTTAGTCACTGTAACATGTTATACTGCTTTCTGGTGAATGGTAAGTTTGGGAACATAGGTCGATTCTGATTGATGAGTAAGGGCAATTTTCATTTATGTAAGCCTTTAAAATTGGATAACTTCTTCAGCACCAGAAACATACAAAGAAAGCATCTATTTTATGCCGCATTCATGCTTTTCATTATCTCCAGAGCAAATTCAGGTGGTAAAGGAACTGGACTCCTTTCTAGTCCAAGGACTGAAAATCTTTGCTAGTCTTCAGATATGTGTGGTCGTCTCTTTTTCTCTCTTCATTCTGATTTATTAATTTCATTTTTCTTGCATTGAGCGCAACCTTTATTTGCAGTTTAAGCACTCCTGGGAGTCTCTTAACAGAAGGTGAATGCATATTCTGTGAGCAACCTGTAAAATAAAGGCTTCAAAATAGCTCAACCTTGATACAGTCAACAAGTTGACAGGCTTTTGCCATTGGTAAATTTTAAGATGATAATGCTTTCCCTCTTTTATTCTAAAGATATCTCCTCCTTGTTGCTCTTCTCATCTTTTATTCTTTCCATTAATTTGGCTTTTTGTGAGACTTTTTCTCTAGATATTGCCTGACTTGAGAATGATTTGTCAGACCTTTTCTTTGCAAGCATTTCCAATCCCTATATCACTTTGAACTATGAAAAATAGAAATTTAATTGTTCTTCAATTGCCTTTTGCTCCTGCATTCACCCATATTCATGTGCAACCCAGCAGACGAAAGTTATTATGTCAAAACCTTCCCATTGTTGGGATAGTTTTGCTTGCACTGAACGTCAAGCGACTTAAAGTATGTTTTTTTTCTTGAAATTATGATAATTAGCTGCCTAAGTAATTTTATATGTGATACCTATTAAATGAATTTGTGTTAATGGGCTAATTGTGATATTAGGAAAACTTCCATAGTACGATTTCTTTATTCATGAATTTATTCAGGTTTGGAATTATTTTAGCTCAGCTAGCTGTACATTAACAGTCATCGGTTGTGCCATTTTTGTATTAGTTGTCATTGCACTAGCTTTTTGCATCTTGTCGCTTTCTTGCTTCTTGATTTGTAACTTGATCTTTGCATTTACAGGAGTGAATCCTCTAGGGTGTCAATGAATTCCATTATAAAGCCATTTGATCAAAAAGTGTCCATGCACCAGTTAGCATTGCTATAGAGGCTGGTCCTTGGTTGTCCGCGTAAACTTCGCAGTTCTCACACACAACAGATTTAACAGTTTTTTTATCAATATAGAGTTCTGAGTAATGATCCTTCATTGTCTAGTTCTCTACAATTCTATATTGTTGGGAATTATTGTGTTGGCACTCACCAATCGCATTACATTTTATTGTTGTCTTGCCAACAAGTGAATAACCAATAGTGGGCTAATGTTTTTTGGGAATTTGGTATGATCCTAGCAGAATCTGTCTATTCAAAATTTAAAGTTAATTAGTTAAGGCATATCTTCTATTTTATGTTGTTCAGTGGTTATCCAGTATTTTTTAATTCTGCTAAGTAGAATAGGAAAATAATATGAAGGCATAAGGTAATCATGCTTAAATTTTAATTCTGTATACCCATACCATCTTCACTAATTCTCCATCCTTTGTCATTAAATAGATGTAACTCCTCTAGCTTCTCTAAAGTATTCATTCATCACTCATTCTCCCTACTTTTATCGCACATCCGACTCAACATTCTCATTTCTTGGACAATTTAATGAAATTAATGGTCAAGGAGTATTCACAAACTGTCTCTAGGAGTAGTATAGTCTGTTGGTTAACATTATGGCTTAATACACAAACCAAACTAAATTAACACATTCATGATCCTCTCCTGTGAGAATTTTCATATATTGGATGCTTTTATATGCTTACTGAAGTGAAGATAGATGTTTATCAGAGGCTGATTGGTGGGCAAATAAATACACCTATGTGAACATGCACATGGTTTGGACTACCATGTTCTCATCTGAGTTCCTGCACTCAATTGTCAGGGACGCAGCTGGGTGTCAATACGAGAGACTATGGCTGACAAAGTGCATCCTAGCTGTTTTCCTACCCAAAAAAAGTCTTATACTTTCCTATACAGTTAATATAATGCAGAAATCTACCAAGTCCTAGCTAGAGCTCCTATGACAAATTTTTCTGGTCAGTATCGGACGATGACAGTAAGCTCTGCATTCCATTATATGTAATAGTCCACTCAGTTTTGTGCCTCAACCGCATTTCCTGAGAGTTACTTTACCCTATTATCTTTTTGATTGGCATGCACCATTAAGTTGTCATGGAGATTCGATCATCTCAGGAGGTTGTTTATACATGGTAGTTATTACAAGCACTAGAGGCGGCATTCGAGTTGGGCGATGTCAGATATGGGTCAGATGCGGATCAAGTCAAATATATGTCAACCTGAACCCAACCCCTTTATTAAACAGGTGAAAAATCCAAACCCAAACTCGACCGTTTTATTAAATAGGTAACTCAACTAGACTTGCGTAACTCATATAATAAATGGGTCAAATCAAGTAAAACTGGTTTAATGAGTTTTCAACAGGTCGCACATGTTTCGACCTGGCGGGTCAAAACATGTTAAATGGGCCGGGATTCTAAACCCAAAACTGACCTGTTTGATAAATCGGTTAGGTCAGGTTAGCTTGTTTATGCCAAACTTGAGCCTGCTTAAACCATGTTGGGTGCAGGTTAGGTTATCAAGTTGGGTCATAAATTCCCACCTGTAGCAGGCACTTCTAATCACACCTATTTATTACTACTTAAAATCAGTTGGAAGTTTAGATGGGATTCAATTTGTGCATACTTTTTTCAGGTGTGTTGTGTGTGTTATGTGATAACCAAGATTTCTAAAGAGTCATAATTGATAGATAGATGGAAGGGATCTTTCATAAGGACACCGTGTAATGTTTGACGAAAGCATGAGGAGTACCATGTTTCACTGTGATGGAGAACGGCGGCTTCAGATTTGCACCTAGAATGCATTATTTGGACTCCATGAGGAGTACCATGAGGAGTACCATGTTTCATTGGGCCGGGCCGCCCATGACCCGGCCCGGCCCGGCACGAAGCGGGCCGTGCCTGGCACGGCCCGATTGCTACAG
>JAOXJJ010001100.1:8245298-8258085 GCA_025769935.1 Phoenix roebelenii
TTTTGATATGAAATGTATTTGATTGATTCGGCACCGTATTTTTGATCTGGAATACTGAACATAATGTAAGAAAAGATTATGACTTGAAATAGATTCAGACTTGCAGTCGGGCTATGTTGAGGACCCTGCCATGGGAGCTAATATATTGGTACTGCAAGAAGAATAGTCGGTGATATGACCCTACCACAGAGAACATGTGGTCATAGTTCATGGTTGTTGAGTTGAATCTGATAAAATGAAAGAAAACTAATTGACACTGCATGTTTTCATGACTGAAATATAAAATAGAGAACTGATTGAACTTCAACCTGGCTATGTTGAGGACCCCGCCAATAAGGGCAGATATGTTGGCAATTGACTGTCCTGAAGGACTCACCGCAAGAAGATTAGTCGGTGTTGATGATCCTGCCATAGGGAACATGAGGTCATAGTCTAGGATCGACGAGATGAATTGAATATATGAAAGAATCTCGAAACCATGAAAAGAATCTTAAGAATCTAAGAAATCTTTGACTTGTACCTTGGAACTACACATATATTTATTTTCTACATATTATTGCTTGATTTATCTTGTTAGAGTGTTCATTATTTACTGGGTTGTTTAGCTCATTATACAATTTCTTGTTATTTTACAGATTTCGAGAACTAGTTTATTGGGGTTCCAAAATGGGAGAGCGATTAGAAGAATTGTAGCACAAGTTATTTTAGATTAGGGCTATTTAAGTTGATCTGTTATATTGGACATTTATTATGATTGTTGGACATTGCAAAATTTTGTTATTTTAAAAACTAGATTTCTGCATGTTGGTAAATTATTGTTCCGCCGCGTATTTAGAATTGTGAAAACTTATGACTTGAGTTAGTCGATGGAATAAGATTGCATTTATTCAGTTAAATTATTTTAGATTTATATAATTGAGATGTTTGGTTAAGATGCCTTGCATGCTCATGGGGAGAGTTTCCTACGGGTGTGCGGCGCTTGGCGCGACCCCCGGCTCGCGATTTCGGGCCGAGGGCGTGACAACTTTTATGGTATCATAGCAGACTCGGTCCATAACCTATGTGAACTAGGGGACACTGCAGTACGGATCCATTGGGGCTGACCACGGGCCAATCGTGGTGTTTATGATTAGATTTGAATAGATTTGAACCCTTAGCCTGATGAGGACGTCAGGGCTTGAACGGAAGGAGTATGTGAGGACCCGTGCGGGCGTGTGTTTAATCCCACATCGGTTATTCGCCGGTTAGATCTTGGGTACTTATACAGGATCAAGGAACCTAAATAATACCTTATGGCTAGCCATTTTGGATGAGGTCCTAAGTTATTTCAAATGGTATCAGAGCGGACCCGGTCCATAACCTATGTAGGCTAGAGAACACTGCAGCACGGATCTATTGGGGCCGACCACGAGTCAATCGTGGTGTTTGTGATTAGAATTGAATAGATATGAATCCTTAGCCGACGAGGATGTCAGGGCTTGAACGGTGGGAGTATGTGAGGACCCATGCGGGCGTGTGTTTAGTCCCACATCGGTTATTCGCTGGATAGATCTTGGGTACTTATACATGATCAAGGTATCCAAATAATAACTTCGGCTAGCTATTTTGGGTGAGATCCTGGGTTGTTACAAAAAATCAGTAAAATTTCATAATAAGTAAATTGCAAAAGTATTTTGACACAATTGATATATATATATATATATATATATATATATATATCCATTTGCATTCTTTTAGAAATTCAAAGTATAGGGTGTGGTTCTCTCTTCCCCGCTTCCGTCCGCTATCTGTTGTGTCATGGCAAAGTTGGACATTATATACACATGTTGGTGCTTACAAGAACCAAAAAAGGAGGAGACAACTATGACATTTAAAAATAATGTTGATACGTTATAAAGATTTCACGATAATGGGAAAAGATAAATTATTCCGATGTTAAAACTTTAAATAACTTATGACATTGTTCATCATGTACTCTGAATCATTTCAACTTTGGCAGTAATGGTCCAGCAATGCTCATACGTCAGACACTTTTCATCATCTTAACTTCCTACAGATAACATTCAAGGGAGCAAACCAAGAACACCTCTCAACATTATATCGAATAGAAATACTAAATATGAATAGAAGACAAAAAAAAAAACCCACATGAATCATATTTCAATGCATGCATGGAGATAGATTATTGCGTTATTGCAGAATCCTTCATGCAAGTGTGATATTGAATTTGGTGACAGCATGATGGAAGGCGCAATGGGCTCCCTGATGCAATAATCCGCCGCGAATTATGCGACAATGTTCCTGCTTGATTCCTTCTGATGAGTGCATTCATGCTCCATGAAAGTTTAATAAACGAGAAAAAAGAGTTCTATATCAATCTTGGCAGTTGTTCCATTGATATTTAACAGCCTCTTGCAGCTACACTGGCCATGCTTTTTGATTGGTGGTGTGTATTATTCAAAGAGGTGGGAGGGCTAGGACCACCCTCTGCCATAAGCTATTTGGACCACTTTGGCATTGGGGTTTTGATTCTAGGGCCCCCTTCCGTTTGTTTTTTTTTCCCAAGGGTTCCTTTTCTTCTCCTGGTCAGCAACACATGCATGGGACCTTTGACATGCAACATAGTTGGAAAAAAAAAAATGAAGGTGGTAACAGTCAGTTCTAGTTTCTGTATAAACTAAAGGGTACATGTTTCTGTCTCCAACTACTTGATACCAACTTCACCAACATCAATATGAACTGACTTGCTCACTGGACCACCATATATTGCAGAACAGTTCATATATATACCGTCCAATTGATGACTGATGTAGGCCAGTGGGTGCAATTGAGGTCATTGTAGTGCATTAGATAAACTCCTGATCACATGAACTAGTCCTTCAAGTAATGGCCATTTGCTCACTGGACCATATGTTGCAGAACTATTCATGGCCACCATACTACTGAATTATTAGCCATGGTGTCAACAGCTCATATGGGTCAGTAGGTACTGTTGGGAACATTATACTGCATTAAATTAACTAGCCTTCCAATCTATGAAGCAAAGTCCTATAATGTGAATATTATGGAAAAAAGTCCATAGCATCCGAAGAATAGGGCATATCTAGACGCAGGTTATACGGGTTAATTATTCAGCCTCCATCACAAGTTTGTGACATTTGGTAGATAAAGTTTATATATTAATCTCTCCTAAAAGCATCAAATTTGCACCATTCACATTAAGCTCATCTATGACCCTACTTTGTTTTCTTTGATACAAGTATGTCACTACTTGGTTGCTAACCCTTTGATGGCCATGAAACTTTAGATGATCTATAGGTTCTTGGGCTAATGGGTGGTAGGGCAGAAGGCCCAACCTTTGATAAGGCAATTCTAGTCAGGTTGTACCATCAGCATATAACTTGTTCAAGAACCTTTATGGAAGGCCTAGGAAAGAAGAGTAAACTGGAAATTTAAGTGGTTGAGACCATACTCCACAGCCTATAGTGATGCAGGTAAATGATGATATAGTTATAAGGGTCAAGAAAACTCTAGGGCCCTTTGGACTGTTTTGACTTGAAATAATGTTTAAAAAATCTGGATTAATTACAATCATTGATATGGCTTCTTGATTTATATCACCACCTTACGTTTTGGTATGCCTTAGATCTTACATACCAACTATCTTTACATGTTGAGCAAAGTTAATCATGGGTCAGGCCTCAGGCCTGAACTATATTCATTTTAGTCGGGCTTCAAGTTGAGTCTATTTAGAATTTGATATTTTCTTTGCTCAACTTAGCCCACGATTAGCTCTAGCATAGAGGTAACTAGACATACAATTCTTTTTGCTTAAAAGAGGCTTGCAGGTTATAAAACACGATTAATGATGTGAATTTTCAATTTGAATAACATATGTATATGTAATTAATAAGATTTGAATATAAATATTTTTCAAAGTATTGCAGCTCGTGCTATTCATATCCATTCAATTTGTGCATCTTTTTCTTTGGGTCTAGGTAGGACCTATTTGCTTCTCTACTTCTCTACGCAGAGAAAACTTATCCAATCATAAAAACTAGCGTCATGCTAGGTGAAGCTCGTAGAAAGCTCTAAATTAGCCAAATTTGATCCAAATTTTTGCTTGGTCAAGTGAGTATTTGCATAGCCTGACCTAATTAGTCGCAATAGTCAGAACCATGTCCATGGCTGTTCAAGTCCTAATCTTAATAATCTCCTTGACCATGCACGATAATTCAGACCTTTTATTTTAATCCTCTCTTTTTGATGGGTTGGCCACTATAAATTTTATCATAAGATCTACTTTGATGGACCAAGGCATTACTTATGCTCTTAAGAAATGGAGGTTTTGGGTCTTGCAAAGCGTGGATTCACAGTGTTTACATGCTGCATGTAGAGAATTGACCAAAACTTTAATAAACCATGCCTAAATATTTGAACTTGTGATTTACACTGATCATCTCTCTCTCTCTCTCCCTCTCCCTCCCTCCCCTTTATAGCCGTCTCGATTCCACAGCAAAAAGCAGCAGCAGAAAAAAAATAAAAAATCTTTTTTGATGCAGCAACGACAACCATAGTCCATAGATAAAGAGTGAGGTTAAGGGACAGAACCGTGGAACCTGCAGGAATGCAACAAGTGGCAGAGCGAGGTTGGTGCAGTTAAGGGTAAGGTTGCAGTATAAAATACCAATCCTCTTCTGAAATGTGGCTGCAGGACCTTTTATTTTTTTATATCAAGGTTAAATTTATTATAATGAATGAAACTTTTTGTTATTCAGTCTTTGCCTCGGTATTGTAAAGCTTTGAAATCGTAATTACCACTCCCTGCTCACATACAAGCGTGAGGTACGACCCCTGCATCTTTCAATCGTGATCCAAACCTTCCTTCACTCTTCCCGATGTCTTGACACACCTACAATCACCACACCTATGCTCGTTGTACCCCATAACTCTCCCTCTCCCTCTCCCTCTCTCTCTCTCCCCTCTGTTATTCTAATGCTAGTTTACCCATCTCAACCTCTCCTTCTTAGTTTGTAAACAACACACTTCTTTTATCAAAAAAAAAAAGAAAAAGAAAATCCACAAACTCCAACTGGGGGATCAGTGTAATACTCCTGTAAGCTGTATCTTCCAATGAGTCTCTTTTGGAGTTTTCCTTCTCTTGTTCTATCCCATATCCTTTTTCCTGGGTGGTTTGTTTTTAATATGCCAGGTTTTCCTTTTTTTTCTTTTTGCTGTTTTTATCTCTTCTCGTCTTGCTTTCTATTAGATGATCTTTTGGGTTGAAATTGGGACCCATTTGGTTCTTTCTTCTTCTTTGTTTTACAATATCTATCTTAGTCTAACTCCATCCTGCTCTTGTTTTTTTTTTTTTTTTTAACTGCACATTTTCATCTTTCGACGTGACTTTTTTTGTATGACCACTTCTAGGTCCCCCAATCACATCTTTTTTTTTAACTTGTGCTGAATTTTACTATGGTGTCATGCATGAGTTTTTTTTTAAAATCTTTTATCTATTTAGCAATCTGAGCTCCTACTTTTTAGAAGTTTTAAATGTTTTAAGTGGTGCTAAGTGTCTCTATTTTTTTTCCCACTGGAAAGTTGACCTAGGCGTTTAGCATTGAATGCTATAGGCTCTGGGCATGTTACCTCCAAGTATTTTTTTAATATTGTTTTGGGTACAATGAAGTTTTTTAATGTTTGTTCATGTCTTACTGCTCCTGGGTCTTTACTGATTTATATCTTCCCCTTGCCTTTGCCTTCATCTTCCTCCGCTCCTTTCTTCCCCTCCACCTCAAAGCCATCTTCTTGTTTATTGCATCAAAAAAAAGGGCCAACTTCTTGTTCATTTTCCTCCTCCTCTCACCTCCACTACCATTCTGTCGCATCACTTTTTGGTCAGTCGCTTGCATTCTTTTGCCTTCTCCTTCTGTCTTCTGGTAGGTGCATTATTTTCATCTATGGTACTACCCTTTTCTTTGTTTCTTTCTTCCATTAAGATGCTTTCATCCAAGTATTTTCTCTGCATTTTTTTCTAGGACTTTTGTTCTGGACAAATATGTAAACAGTCATGCAAACTGCTTCTTTTGTCAAATAAGCTTTCCCCTTGTAATTTTTTCTTGTCTCTACTAAAAATGTAATATTTGATTTTTTTTTGGCACTTATTTTTCTTGATGGGAAGGGAAATAGCTTTATCTAATCAAGTGGAATATAAGTAAGCTTGTTATTTCGTTTGCATCTTGAAAGTTGACCTAGGAGCTAATCATTGGATGCTCCAAGTCCTTGTGAGACTACTCGAGAAATTCCGAGTCCTTGCGAGGCTACTCAATTAAATTTTTTTTCTCCGTATAGAACCACTTGTTTAAGTTGTTTCCCATGGGTGCTTGACCTTGCTAGCTCAAACATGCATCTCCATCTCTAGTTCTTGTAGTCTTTATGTTTCTCAAGCTCATCTTCTTCCTCCTGACTTTGTTTCTTCATCATCTCCAATGAGTTCACATCATCCTACTGAGAAGTGCCCAAGGGAATGACTGAAGCTGCCAGCATGATCTAGCTCTGAATCCTAGATCCATAAGCATACCTTCCTTGTTCCTCATAGATGCTCCCTCCCTCTCTCTCTCTCTCCCCCCTTCCCATGTCTCCCTGTGGTCACCCAGTAGGGAGAGGGATACACAAGTGTGTATATGCCAAAAAGAAGAGACAATGTTTATTTTATGTGGAAATGGATATGGGTTCAATCTTGGCTAGATCATGCTTTGACAGCTTCATTTGTTCCCCTTTTGGGCACAGCAGATCCCTCACTCATCACAGAAAAGGAAAGAAAAAGTGAAGAACAATGTGAGTATATTCTTCTTTTGTTGCTTCACATGACCATGCTTACCTACTAATTGTATTTTCAAGTTTTTTGTCAGTTAATCCCATCTACAAGAAGGAGGAGCTCCTCAACCTGGTATTTTTCAGATACTTACCCAATTAATGTTCTACTACCGCCACTCCTAACAAAGTTGCCCACCTTATATGAGGGGGTTCTAAGATTTTTTTTTTGTACGTATTTCAAAGTTGAGACAATAGAACAGTGTCTCACACTTTATTCCCCAGTGATCTTTTCTTTACATGGTATATATATTTTTCTGTCCACATTCATCAATTATCTGGCTTTCTGAACCCTTGAAAGTGTCTAAAAGTATTAGCTTCTGATGTCATGACATTTATCATGCTACACCTTTTGGACAAGACTAATGGGAGTGTTTCACAGGCACAGTTGTTTACATGGAAAGGATGTCTCAAGCTCAGCCTTTCTCAATATGCTTTTGAAGGCAATGATATCTCTTTGGTCTGGTACCAGCCTGCTTTGGATTATGCTCCTGATTCTTGTGTGTTGAGGCTTCCCTTCTGCTCAAGTTGCAGTCTGGAGTGAGCTCAATGCACTATTTGTACAGTACTTTTTGGTTGGATGAATACTATGCTTGATTGAAGAGAGAATGGTGCTGTCCACATGCTGTCCTTGGATACACTAAAAACAGTCTATGCTTGCATGCTTCTCAACTCAATAATGGATTGGGTTCTTGACCTACTTCTCTCTTGTTTCCATTTCAAGCTTCTTTATTTTGCTCAAGAGAGAGACATGTCATTAATCATATAGTATAGAAGATATAAGAGGTAATGAATGATTCATGATATTTCTTGTAACTTGAAGTAGATAGGATAGAAAGCTATTTTGTTTTAGCCATATGGCTGAAGTGATTTTTCTTTTGGTTTGCCTCAGGAATGAGTTAAATCTGCTCATAAATGGCCAAACATAAACACCCCCCCCCCCCCCCCAAAAAAAAAAAAAAAAAAAAAAAAAGAAAAAGAAAAAAAACAAAGCATCTTTGAGATCTTGAACCAGCCTATTTTGGGAGGCAAATTTGTTTCAATTCTTCAGAGAGAATCCACCACCACTTAAAAGTTGTTTTTCCAGTTTTTTGGCTTGTCCAAAATGACTTTGAATATAGAACTATATTATGCAAGGAAACAACTTTGAAGGTATCTTGACAGATATGCTCTCATGATAACAAAAAGCCTGCCCTTAGTGGGCTCTCCTTGGGATGTGGACTTCTTCTCCTGTTTAAGTGCTAAATGGAGTTCTATGACCAGCTTCCTCAGATTATGTTCATATGGTTACTTTTAAATAATAAATATGTCCAACATCTTGGGTGTTTTTATGTAGCCAAATGCTTTGCCTAATTAGAATCATAACTAGAAATGTTCTTGTATGAAATGGTAGTAGTGGACTTGGAAGCATGGTAATGTAGTCTTTGTAGCAAGATAGAACAAGAAGTGGTATAGCTTAAGCAGCAATTTGCTCACTTGACCAGTGGCAAATCTTGCATATCATACTCTGGATGAGAATTACAAGAAAGAAAAACTTCCAACATCACGTACAATTTTATCGATGAATTTAGTGGAAATCCTGCTAATCTTTACATGCATCATATGCCTACTGTCTTTGCTGGAATGGCCCAAAATCATCTCCAGACAATAAAACTAGAGTAGACGGTAAGAAGATCGGGCTGGTTTCATAGGTTAGGTCCCAACTATCTTACCGAAAAAACACCAATGGGGTGAATTGAGTCATTGCCCATAATTTAATCTAAGTAAAATTCAGGATGGCAATGAGAAACCATTTGCAGGTTAATTAACCTAAACTGGTTGGTGAAATTCTAAGTACATGGTTGGTAATGACAACCAGATAACGTTGTCAAAGTGCTGCAAGTTGCTCAGCTGCAAGAACAACAACAACCCCTACAAATAAAATTCTGGGACCAACCCAACAACGCCAAAAGGTTTAGCTAGACGTGCCCACACCTACCTGATAGGTTGGCACTTAATTCAACGGAATTATTTCAAGGATTCCTTGACATTCTTTTACTTCTTTTCAGGTGAAAACCCTCAGCATTTATCGATCGAAAGAGTAATTCGTTTATGCATACGGATGCAATTCAGAAGGTAGATAAGAATTAATGACAGGACCAAGAACCACCCTGTGAATAATCTCCTGCTTTGGATCCCCCTTTAGTTTGTTATCTTAGCACATTCACTAATGCTCAGGTACAGTATATTCAATGATAACAGGTACCTGACTTGTAAGTTTCACATGCACATGAGTCCAAAGCACGGTAGCAGGTTTATTTGGGGGATTCATCAAATCATCAACCTATGGGAAGGTCATCTGAGTACTCTTAGAAAGCAACCTGCTGTTCTATTAGGCTTCTGGGATCTTTTTCTCTGTCCCTTTGTCAAGTTCAAGTTGTTGAGTTAATCAATTGATTAGAATATATACTTTATATTCAAGTCAAGAAGGCTGCTACATAGTCAAATTCCAATTAAAGAGAGAACTCATTCAAATGTCTCTCTCAGTTTGCACTAGAAACCGATTTCTCTTAATTTAGAAAAACCCGATGGAACGCGGTCTCATCACAAAACCTGAAGAGCTCACTCAATTCCTCTCTGGGGCATAAGGAATTGGAACAAGTTCTACTTGCTGAACTGTATTCGACCCTTCATAATCAGAATCCCTTCTTTTGTCCATCCATAACCGTCCTCTATCCACACATAGAAAGCTTCTCCTCTTCCACACCCTACAAGGAAGTGCTGCCCTTTGTACCCTATGCTTTGTTGTCCACTTCCCCCCTACCTATGATCTAATTACTTTTTTGTTGAAACAAATTACATAAATTGTACAACATGACAAGTCACAGCTAAGATCCTCTCTTGAGAAGGGCTCTAGGGTTTTCTTATCTAGGCTACTTATAAACTTTGTAATCTTTTGTGCATTTGGCTGCTTTAAGGACTATTATTGCTAAGAGCAATTAGATCCTGATTTATCCCACCAAATACATAGCCAAGTTGAATTGGTGTCCTCTCTATATATGATCTATATCTAATCCCCATATGTTCAGTCTAAGGGTTTTGTTTGGTCAGATCCAATTGTAGGCTGAGCTGATCCAGCTTTTATGGCCTTCAGATCATCATTTGCGCTGATGCATATCAGATTTTTCTAGATCAAATCTCCAGCAATGCACTTATATCGGTCGAACCATTTCTCCTAATAGAATATCAATTTTTATCTATGATGTCTCTAAATTATTCTTGTTCTCTGAGAAAGGTGGTTTTAAAGCATCTTTGATGATGTAGATTCTGATGAAAGAAGTAATTGACACTTTGGAATTCATTTAGCATTTGATTTGAAAATTGAGATTGTAGCTCTTCATAGAAAGAAATGTAAACCTAAGATGGATTTATAAAGGTCTTTTGCCCAAGGCAAGGATTCCCTATAATTCTGAGACATTTTTTCTTAAATATACTTTTTTTTGCTCCATCACCAGAATATGTCTTATAATGGTCCTCTAGTACAAGCCCTACCTAGGTGAAATGGGTTCATGGGGACCTCTCTTCCCCTAATTAATCCACTTTTTGGTGAAGTGAACTTAGCGGTTACAACCACCCTCCCTTGGCCGGAAAAAATAGAGAAATCTATGATTTAAAGTGGTCCTTCAATGGAGATTCCATTTGATCTTTTTCCTCTTAATTAAATTACTAGCAATGCTTAATTATCATAGTTCTTAAATCCTTTTTGACACCATGTTGTCGAAGTACCAAAAGATACAGGTTAGTTGCTTGTCATATACTTTTGTAAGCAAAAGGTGCTCATTAACTATTAGTTGAGTCATATTGATTCACCATAACTACCCTTTTGCTCAAAAAAATCATTGTAACAACTACTTAATAATTTTTCATTTAACATCCCCTTTGACATGAAGATTGGGAAAATAATATACTAGTAAGATTCTTAGTGGCCTACTTGTGGAAATAATTGATGCTAAGGTTCAAAGGCAGGTTTTGCCATAGAATCACAAACACCACGTCAGGCTAAGGGTTCAAATCCATTCAAATCTAATCACAAACACCACGATCGGCCTGTGGTCAGCGCCAATAGATCCGTGCTGCAGTGTCCCCTAGTCCACATAGGTTATGGGTCGGATCCGCTCTGATACCATTTGTAACAACCCAGGACCTCACCCAAAATGGCTAGCCGGAAGGTATTATTTGGGTTCCTTGATCCTGTATAAATACCCAAGATCTACCCAGCGAATAACCGATGTGGGACTAAACACACGCCCGCACGGATCCTCACATGCCAAGCTTGGGAGATGTGTCCTCGTGGGTAGGTCTTCCATCACATCTACAAACAATATGGTAACAGAGATCCACCCATGGATCAACTGTCGTTTTATATTTAATCCCTATAAATGGAGGGATAATTGTGTGCAAAGCACAAGCCTAACTATATATGTAACAATCAATAACATTACCCAAAAAGGCTAGCCAGAAGACATTATTTGAATTTCTTAATTTTTTATAAGTACCCAAGATCTATATAGTGCATAGTTGATATGGAGCTACATACACGCTCGTCTGCACAGATTTCTTATACTCCCTCCATTCAAGTCCTAATGTTCTTGTCAGGCTGAGGATCTAAATTCAGTTAAATTCAATCACAAACACCATAATCAGCTTATGGTCAACATAAATAGACCCTTCCTATACAGTGCCCTATAATCCATATAGGCTATAAATTAGGTATGCTTTGATACTATTTGTAACGATCAGGATCTCAACCGAAAAAGCTAGCTAAAAGATATTATTTGGATTTCTTGATGGTATATAAATATTTAAAATCTATTTATAGTGCATAGTCGTTATGGGCAGAAACTAAATATAAAATACTAGCTATTTAGAGGTTGAACATAAAATGAATGTGTTTCCATCTATATCCACCTCCCCATATGAAATGGGTTTGGTTTGCATCTTTTGCATGAAAGATCGATTCAACTTTTTTTCCATGACGTCAACTGTTGGATCGTGCAATGACTATTTGGAGATTTGTGCATGCGGAAGAAAAAAAAGTTTGGAGTTCTTTGAGATCTATGCAAGGTGTGATCCAATAATTGGCGTTGCAAAAGAAAATCAATTTTTGCACGAAAGATGCAACCCAAACCCACAAGATATATGGAGGAAGAAGAAAATATTAATAGCAAAAGTAATATATCTCTTCATTATAAGTGGATCTCAACCACAAAAGAGGAAGCAAATCATCGCATGTGTTTTTGTGCATGGGTGCGCATGTGTATGTGTGTGAATGTGCATGAGCTAAAGATACAGGATTGCAATAGAGATTTCATTGGATAATATCTGTGGTCTCAGAAAACTCTGATCATACATGTCATTTTCTTATTTCTTTGAAGATTCTGCTGTTGATGGAGACTGATCTCAATAGAAGCTAATGTCTTGAGCTACCACTAAATGAGCAACCAATACGAGCCACGAAAAGCAGCAGCAATTAATTAAAATAAAAGCAATCATTTCATGAAAAGAATAGATTCCTATTTGCGATGGATTCAATGCACAAGAGAGAGATAAGGGGAAGTGGGATCATTTATAATGCCTCTATACCCTTGAAACAGAGATGGCCCAAAATCATTACTGCTTTTACCATGACTGAAAGGATCTAATTCATAACTATAACATTTCTAAAATATATGTATATTTCAAATTAAATATTAACTCGCTCCCACAGCACATCATGAGTAATGACAATGATGTATATCCATGTATTATAATCATTTATATTACAATAAACCAATATTAAGTCAATATACTTACCAAAACTTAATACTAACATTAATATTAAATTCTTTGAACCATGATAATGCCAATAAATGATTACTATGACAGTCTGAGAGGC
>JAOXJJ010001100.1:8258122-8270061 GCA_025769935.1 Phoenix roebelenii
CATACAAACACATATATACATATACACACACACACACACATATATATATATATATATGCACACATATTCATACATATGTGCGTGTGATGATGTAATAAAGACAATAGTACACATATGTAAAAATCACTGTTCATATGATGATATATGTTATTATATAATGGTAGAGAGAGAAGGAGAGAGAGTCACATGACATTGTTTGCTTAAGGTGCCCTCATCTTGTGGAACTCAACTCAAAACAGAAGGGTCCATGCAAAAATGGTCCCCCAGCGGCCTCCTTCCCTTTATCTCTCTGGCTATGAATGGGACGTGGAGATGCATGAAAGGGCCCCCGAAAAAGCTATTAAAAGCTCACAGCAAAGAAACCTTAGCCTGCATGGTGGTGGGGTGGGCATGACCATATTCAATTCTCCATTCTTTGGGACCACCATCTTTAAATTATTCCATGTCTTCTTTCAACCATGCCAAAGACCCCCAGTAGCAAAAGACCACCAAAAAGGTAAAACCCCTTCCACACCTCTCTCCTTTCTTTCTATATAGTTCTCCTCTCTTCACCCCCAGACCCCTCTGGAAGAGCCTCTCCCTTATGAGCAATATCCTTTAATTGCTTCTCTCTTCCTATTCTCTTCTCTCTCTCTCTCTCTCTCTCTCTCTCTCTCTCTCTCTCTCTCCCCCCTCTCTTCTTCTATACAAAGGCCTTTTATTTAGTGCATGGCTTCTCTTGGTGCACCACAAGTTGCTGAAGCTGCCAGCATGATCTGATCTCTCCTCTATCCTTGTGTTCTTGATTGTTTTTTCCAAAATAAGCCTATCAGATCATCTGGCAGTTTCATCTACTGATGGGAGCACAAAGAAAACCCTAACCCTGATTCCCACCTCATGCTCACTAGGGTTTCATGAAGAACCCTTGGGGGATAAACTGAAATATTTATTGGTTTTGAATCTCTTGATTGATTTAAGCTTACGGATGCCTATAATTTCCGTTCTTTTATCTTTTTTGTACTCTTTAATCTTGTCGTGATTGTTGTTTGCTATTGGTAGCTGTGTTATACGAGGAGGATTAGGAAGAATCTTAACATACGAGGAGGATGCTGGGGTTTTGGGGTGGAGGGCACCGCCTTGGCCTCGGGTGGTGGAGCTACACACCCTTCTATGTAAGTTTTTGTTTTATTACATCCTTTTGGCTTCATTTTGGCTATCTTTGTCATATTTATAGTTTCTTTAGTATATTTCACATTTGGAGCCTGTTAATTTGAAGATTGGCCTGAACTCTACCTCAAGTAGTAATAGTCACCATATGTACAACTTGGCATATATATTACGTGGTGCTGGGAGGCAAGAATCCTTTCTCCTCTTCTCTGTTGTTGCTATTAAATTTGTATTGTATGTATGCACATGGATGCATGTGTTGTTTATGGACAAATGAGTACATGCATGCGCAAAGAATGAGAATTGCATTCATACATGCGGATCGATGTGCTTGTGATGATGTACCATGTGTTTGTGACAATAGTCATGCATATTTGATATATGGATGAAGTCTTGCATATAACACAATCTCTCTCTAGAAATCCTAACTGTTTTCAAAGCTGAATTGGCTTAAATTTGCTAAAACCTTTATAATTTTAGTTTGCAATACCCAAGTTGGGATAAAGTCGAGAAAATAATTGCTGGTATATGAAGAACTAACACTGTTTCTCTCTCTCCCCCTCCCCTCACACTCCCTTCCTTCTTCCCTCCCTATGTGCATGCAATGTTTTTTTGTATCCTAGCATCATTTTTTCTCCTATGATAAACAAGTGATATTTTAAATGAAATCATCAACTCTTTTTTTTTTTGAAAAAAATTAAGCTACAATTTTTTCCCTCATTCCAACAGTTTCCTTTATGAATTAAACCTATTCCTTCTTTCTTATTTTCTAGCTTTAGTGCAGTTGTCTTTATTCCTCTCTTATTTCTCATTCATCTTAACATTTTCATCCAGATTTCTACTTCTGACCCCCTAACAGCTCTACCCTTTCATTTCTTCCTCTTTTTTGGCTCTTTTGTGTTGCTTTGGTTGCTTTTGTATGCTTAGAAGCACCATTAATTGCCAAAAAGTCTAGATATCCTTTTGGTTTGTTGGTACCAACACATCCATAATTCCTCACCCACCTTGGTTCTCTTGAGTGCTACTCATGGGTTTGCTTAGGGTTGTTCTCAAGAAGCCCCCAACCACATGACATCTTTCCTGACCTTCACATCAAAATGGCATACTTCACACTGTAGTCTTCTAAAGGTGATCCTGAAGACACTTGTTCTACCAAACCCTTGTGTGGTGGGCTTGACATGGGCAGCTAGTTTAGTATGAGATATCAAAAAGGAGACATGAGAGAAAGGGGAGATGAAAGTTTTTCTAATTTTGGGAGGGAATCTCCCTTGGACCATGATATCTATTTATTGAAAAATGAGAACTAATGATGCTGAGATTTTGTTGTTATCATTGTAGCTACAATTATGTTTGAGTGTCTTCACAAAAGCTTGCAAATGTTAGATGAAGAATTTACATAGGAAAATTTTGTTTCCTAGGAGAAATAGGTTTTGTTCTTTTTCGCACATCAGGTTGTCCTTATAGAAGGTAAAATAGTAGAATGTGATATTCTTTTTGGAACAATAGGATTATACCATTAGCAAACTTGAGCATCTTTAATTTTTTTTTCAAAAAAAAATGTTACTATACCTAGTTATGGATGCATTGTTCTAACATTCAGTACACCATACACTGTTCTAGTTCTCAAAAACAAAAGGAAAAAACTTTCTAGGACTCAGTAGCGTGCATCCTCCCTCTCAATTCTTTCTTTTCAGATCATGATATTTGAATTAGCTCGAGAGCAAAATCCTTGGATAGGTAGAGAGGAAATAGGAATTTCTGATCACTTGCCAACAAATCGACCGATAAGTAGCCAGTGTCTCGATATTGTGATGTCAGAAATGTTGATCTTGTAAGCTAGATCTTGTTACTGAACATGCCGTGGAAACATGAAATGATATATTCGTAAATTACCATATATCTGGGATCAATAGTAACCTCCATGTAGATTGTTTTATAGGCGTTGGCTAGATTAAGGTCATGATGTTTTATTAATTTTATGTTATCTGTGAGCTAGTTGTAGTTGTATATTTCTTAAATAGCCGCAAGAAATTTGATTAGAAACTCTTCTTTCTAATATTTTCACTAGTAGCGTGGCATAAGGCTAATGCAACAAAACATGAGTGAAAAAAAATAGATTAACAGACATAAAATAACATTTGCCGATGAAACATGTCTTGTGCTTAATGTTTTGAGAGAGAGAGAGAGATCGAGGATCCACCTGAGGTAAATTATTCTGGTCCAAATATTTGGAGATGTACCACCCATGACTTGAAAACAGAACCTTCTTTAAAGAAGAGGAGGGATGCATGTAACTCTGGGGCATCCCCAGGTCACTTGATGTCAAGGAATTTTGATAGCTGTTGCAGTCTAATTTGGGAAGATGTTTAATTCAAATCATTATGATAAGCTGTTAGCACAAAATACTTCAAAAAGGACAAGGCGGCTTATGAAAGATCATACACTCTAATGGTTTTGTTCGAAAAATAAAATTATTATGAAAAGATCAAGAAATAGCTTACTTATGACACAATGATTCTGAAGGTTATTACTAAACCTATTCCACCTGCTTGCTTAGTAAGATAGACTCTAATATCTTAACAAGTTCAAGTTCGTATCTTGCGAAAGTATATCAAATACCCAAAGCATCACTCTTCCTACTGTGTTTGAACTCTTCCATGGCAAATATTTTCATTAATCTTCAGTAGGCCTTGACACCTTAGACATATCATATGACTTAATGCATCTTTTTTGCCACATGATGATGGCATATCATCGTCATCGACTTGGTTGTCTTTTTTAGTATGAAGTATGGAAAGAAACAAATGCTTGGATGCAATGTCATTAGTTTTTCTTTGAGAACTAGGATGGGTGGAACCCTGGCCAATTAAGAAATTTTCCAATTAAGAGATTTGGCATGATAAGAAGACATTATTTTAAGTAATTCATGTTTGGATCTGACTTCCAGAGTATCAATAAGAACTGAGCTGAGTTTGGTCAGATTTTGCTTGAAACTTACAATATTTCTCTCTGTAGAAAAATTGCAAGTAAATTTCTAGGTGATTAGTTGCTCAGTTCCCAAGTTAAAAGTGAATTATTTTGATCCATACTAAAATTACCAGATTATATACGCCACATTTTTCTTGTTTTTTCATTTTTGTTCTTCGATTTTTTCGATAAATTGTGATCAATATTGTTATGGTAGTGTTTTCTTCACTTCTTTATCATTTTGTGGTCTAAGAAGTTAAATATTATTTTGAGAAATTAAGAGGTTGGATATTTATCTAATTATTTTGAGAAAGTAAGAGGTTGGATATTTATCTAATTATTTAGATTGGCTAATGATATTACAATATCCTAACAGTTTTCATGGATAGGGCTAAATTCCATCATCTAGACATACTTTAATGAGATTAGATATATTTCTCATATTGTATACCTAGAGACAAAAAAGTAGCTGTGAAACTATAAGGTCTCATAAGCATTTTTCCTTTGTTTTTTTTTTGGTTGTTTACCATGATCAAGAAACTCAATAGCATTTTTTGGCTAACTTTTTTAGGTGAGATCCTGGGTTACAGTGTTCGTAATTAGTTGAATTGCTTGTGGGTGGCAAAGTATGGTAGAATTGTTCTACCTGGGGGTATTGAAAAATAAAATAAGAAAATATATTTTGTGAAACTGCACAAAACCATATATACCAAATGGTGTTGGAAAAGTTTGCAACTTTTATGCATTGGATTTGTGTTCAAGGCATAGTGACCCCAAAATATGGTATGCTAGCAAGGTCTCCCGTGATAAAAATGACCACTATTGGTTTCTTTCCAAGTTTCAATTTTGTTTCTGAGTGCCTAGAGATGCAGATATGTTCCATCCGAATACCTATAAACTCTTTGGTCTTTTGAAATGAAACAAGCAATTTTATGGAGTTTCTAGTTGTGAGGACTGAAAAATTTCTAACATTTCAAAAAAAAAGGACAGAAAATTTTGTTAGCACAACGCAGCACTCATGGAGCACCAGCCTCCAGAAGGGCAATAGGTACCTATGAATATCACTTCTTAACCCTGATTCTGCCATATATCCACCCTAATAGCATCAACATTATTTATATAGTAAGTTATCATGACTCCTCAAACAGGCGAACTTACTGACAACTTTCTGAAGATAGTTCACCCATAAGAAACTACAAACAAATGCAGCTGAGTCATTAAGAGGTGCAAAAGCCGACTTCATAATATCCACTCGATCCGTTATCATATCCAAATTTATTTAGGATACAAATTTGTGCATCCAACTGATATCTATACCTGTATTTGCTTTCGTTAAAAAAATGGATACAAATATAAATAGACAACTATTTGTTCTGTATCCGAATATCCAGTTTTATGGTAATATCATTTAATCTCATAGATCTCTCATGAATTTTTATAGAAAATAATTGGCCATATCAGCATGTAATAAATTTGATTTACCTTCTACTTAGTAATATTTTTGATTTTATGATCATAAAATTCAACTACTCAACTTATATCCATATTTCTATTTGTACTTTCAATATCCTATTTGTATCCATGTCTATTTAAAATAAATATGGATATAAATTTTTGTATCCAACTAACATCCGTATCTACATCCATATTTGTCAAATAAAAAGAAATATAGATATGAATACAGATCTACATCCAATCCCTTTTCAACCCTACTTATGGGTTGGTGTTCGAAGATCTTAAATTCTTTCCACTTCCATCCTAAATTATTGCCGCCAAAATTTCATGAACACTTCTGAATTCAGAAAGAGGAGTAAGAACACAAGAACTTGAGACCTTACACAGATTCAAAATGGAGTACCCAACTTGACACACCATCATACAAGAAGGGCCACATAGAGCAGCCATTAGCAATGAGGCTGTTGTTCCTCTAGACATGACCTGAATCCTAATACTTTGCAAAGCTCTAACAGTAGAACATCACCTTCTTCACGTTCTCCTTGAGAGCTGGCAGCGTCCTAACTGCAGATTCTCCAGCTGCACGTGGTCCGTACACCACTGCTTGCTGCACTGTTCTCTGCGGAGTCAGGCTCCACATAGAATCGGGCTCGGAAGGCCACTAAGCGTGCATAATACACTTGAGGAACTACACAGTGGACTGCAAAGAAAAGGACCATTTTGAGTACAAAAACAGTGTGATTCCAAGAGGTCATGAGCAGGATAACAGAACAATGAATTATGGCCAGATGATTATAGATTGTTCACAAATCAAATTGGTATATGAAATAATAGATTCGATATCATAACATTCCCTGTTTTTAAGGTCCTGATGTTCGTTAAAGCTATTGGAAACCACTGATAGTCCAATGATATTGAATACAGAATCAAAGGAAAAATTGAGGCAATATCTCAAGATGAAAACTATGGATGATAGAACATATGCATTTTTACACAGCTTGAAGGGACTAGATAGTTTGGTTTGCAAATGGGAACCTTGGTTGTTTTGAAGGTAGTACACCTTAAGTAAATCCTTGCTAAAAATAACTTAAAAGCAGAGTTAGTAGATCGGCATACCAACGGAGACTGATCGTGTGCACCTTGCATATTTGGAAAATTATGAAGCACATAAAAATTTTCCAAGAGATTAAATGCAAAATAATAAGGTAAACAGTTGAAAGAAAGGAGAAAGAAAATTATACTTACGTGTAACATAGATTGTTTGTTAGAGACTACAATCCATCTGCTGTAAAATTGTTTTCATCCCATAGAACACGGTAATGTGCTGGCCTACTTGTCCCCTGCCCCAATAGCAATAATATAAAATAGGTTTAATAAAGTACTGCTTTTACAATGGATGCATGTAGGTGTCTGAATATATTGCTTAATGTACCTCTTCATGTATATCTTACATTATAGCATGCACCGAGACATAATTACCCCTGTGTATAGCAACATGAAGGTATCGAGTGTGTCTAACAAATTTACAGTATTGCTATATATGACAGTGTCAAATATTTCTGGTGTATTATGAAGTCAACTTTATAACTGCAAGGTAAATTTCATGCTTGTTCAGTATATGTTTGTACTAAACTGTGATGCACAATATCTTAGTCCATCCCTCATTCATCCTTGTGCTTGACTACTGAGAATCCACAATAATTATCTTTGACTTTTCGCATAAAGTAAGCCAAATACTTGATGCTCGTGATAGCATAGTCTCTCATCAATTCAACCTTTGCATATTTTCTAGCTTGCCACAAATCCATGTGTGCTGTTCTAGACTTGTGGGTTTTGAATTTCCTGTAGTCCAGGATTATATTTGGTTACAGTGATGTGTTCCATGCCATTCTCAGTCCCCATGGCTTATCTCAATACCTACTGCAATATTATGATCATTATAGTTAACAAGGATAACTGTATGCCTCCAGAAAGACCCTAAATGAGCCTGTCAATGGTTCAGCTAAGAGGTTTCTTAGTAACCAGTTCAAAAAGATCCGAGTATCTGACTTATACTAGTATTACATAGTATAGTAAGTTTGTAACTCTTAAAGGTGGTTATGAAAATAGCCTAAAATCTATTTGGTGGTCCAGGCTACCGTCAACCAGTTGATGGCCTCCAGTGGGTATTCAAGTGGCATTAGGCTGCTATTGTGGAAGAAAAAGAGACATTTTTTTTGTTGAGCACTTGTCTGTGGACATGGTCATGCATGATTTAGAGTTCTTGAGAATGATTAATTATAACAAAGAGTCTAGATGCTTGATAGTTTCTTAATGTAGTCAATTGGAGTTGGTTAGAAGCTCTAAATCCTCTGTATGTTTTGAGAGATTATAATAAAATGAATAACAGTTACGAGGCATCTACTAGTAATGCAACTCAGAGTGTCACTCCAAAACACTGGCAAGGAGCATATCTGAATATGTTCAGAAAATAAGTCAAAGATCCGTAAGAACTATAGGTATGTTTAGTGTCAAGGTTTGTTTAGAGTGTCACAGGTCCACAGGCTCTAGATGCTTGATAGATTCTTAATGTAGTCGACTGGAGTTGGTGAGAAGCTCCACTTTGTATTTTCTGAGAGATTATAATAAAATGGATAATAGTAATGAGGCATCTACTAGTAATGCAACTCAGAGAGTGTCAAGGTCCAGAACACTGGTGAGGAGCATATCCGAATTGTTTAGTGTGAAGAAAATAAGTCAAAGATCCATAAGAACTATAAGCACCAATCAACCATGAACAAGAGAATAAATGTGCTGCACTCAGAAAAAAGTTCTCTTCGCCATTGCAATAATCTAGGAAAAGCCTGACAAACATTCACATCTAACCATTAGCTAAGTACAGACTCAATTTTTAATCTTCTTAATCAGTGTGCATTAATTATAGTTAGCCGGCGATCAGGATTAACTTTGGGGGTAAATTGTCCATCAAGTACTTAGAAAACTTTATGATAACCTGTCAACTTAATCAGCTTTCTGCAGATTGATGAGTGGGCCCACTGAAAAAGGTAAAAATAAAAGTGATCTTGAATTTCTGACAATCTAAGCACAACCTAGTGGATATCATCTCTAGCAACAGGAGTAATCCATCAGAAACAGAAAAAATAGCTTTGTTAATTGAACCTTTTTGCTAGTCGGTATACCCTTATAAATTTGTCACAACTTGAAGACTAGTACAAATCTTTTTTGAGCAAAAAAAAAAAAACGAGTACAAATCTGGAACTTCCAGACTGCCCCCTCTTTCTACATGGGAGAAGTTCTTAAAAGCATCTATATAAATCTATAACGTTTTTCAAAATTCAAAATTGATAACATGAAGTTTTAGTAGAAAATTATGCGAAATTCAATAAAATAAATTCACAAAACAAAACTCTTGATTTGGTAGTGGATACTCATTGCTTATGTTCTGATTTGTTTCTTTTATTAAACTAAAAATATAATACGTCAAGCAAGATTCGCCGTACCGGTATCGGACTCCGTACCGGTGCCGCAATAGATAAGCATACCGAGTGTCGGTATGGTACGGTATGCGGTACGCCAGACGTACCAACACTGGCGTACCGATTTTGGTACCCATCGGTACCGGTACGGTACGTTCGGTACCGACCGGTACAACATACTGTCAAGTCTAAAGAGTTCTATTTTAAGTTGATTGTTTAAATATATACTGCATAACAATTTGAAGTGAGACAACTTTTTAATTTTTAAAGTAAATCCCATTATTCTAGAAAGTAAAAGCTATCTTGCAATAGGATTATAAAGGTATTAAACCAAGAGATAACACCAAAAGAAATATCAAATAATAATGGAAAAAAGAAGATAACTGAAAGAAGCTTTTAGCGTAGTATATTAATGACCATAGAGACTCCATGGATTAGGGCTTAATGCTCGTCTGCTCATCTCTTTATTTGCACAAACCCTCAACTAATATCTCTCTCCTTCATCTTCTGGAGCCTTCACCTAGTGCTGTTCATTCTATCATATATTTAGGGTATAGCTTGAATTAGTTCTTTCAGACGAATCTGAATCCTACATCTCCTCAAAGAATGCTTTATCCAACTGCCTATTGGACACAGATTTTCTAGAAAAAATATCTGCACCAGGCAATTTCAATTTGTGTTTCACAAGAAGGTTCCTTGATTTACAGATCTAGCTGCTTTCTGGAATACTCTACATGTCGGCACTAATTTTCTTGAATTAACCCAAGGATCACTCTGGCTTATTTCTGAAATATATTAGTACAAAATCCTTCCTCTTTTTTGGTCACTGATACTATTGATGTTTAACTAAGATGGTCAAAACAACATTTCATGGTTATCTTTATAGTTATGATACAATCCATGTGCAACTCCACTTTCAACCTTTATGGGTTTTCTTCCGACTAAGAGTCCCATTTGCAACCAATCACCTGATTAGTCTTAGCCAACCACTCTAAGCTTTTTTTCCTTCTCTCTCTCTCTCTCTCTCTCTCTCTCTCTCTAAGGAGAAACTTCCACATTTACTTTGCTTGAACAATGTCTCCCAGGAACTTGTTTATAAATTTTAAAATTTAAAGATACATCCTCATTACAATGCGATTTTTTTCATAAGATATTAGTTTTGTATGAAATCAAGGTATGTCGTTTCAGTACCGGGCCCCATACTGATGCCACGCGATCACTGTCGGTACGGTATGGTATAGGGCTAGTTTGGCGTACTAAGTGTTGGTACCCCCCTCGGTACCATGTACTGGTACCCAACTAGTATGGTGCGATATGCCCTATATCGCCCGGTTCGGTATGGTACAGCATACCATGCATGAAATCTTTTTTCTATTGTTGCTTCTCTATCCAAATTCATCTTTAACAACCTTTAACAATTCCAATATCAACAAAGTCATGGGTTTATTCAACTAGACCCCATTTATAATTGTTGAGTTAAAGATGAGATGTAATTTACTTTCTTCTCCTTGAATTAAAATATTAGACCCCTATTCATGAGTAGGTTGTGCTCCAAAAAACATAGTTGAAGAATGTTTTTTGCAAAGAAAGCCATAGGCTGGACTTGAGAAACACTTCCAAGTAGCCTCTCCCAAGCTATGATTCAAGAAGAAAAAGAGATAGTAATTAGATGAACAACTCAAATTCATAGTGCTGTCAAACAAGACAGAATGTTCAGTTATAAGTTTATAGGCATAGAGATAAACATTTTTAATGCCTTTTCTTTGCAGAATGTTGTTTTCCTCAACAATAAGAATAACCCTTTTCTAAAGGAGCTCTACTGAATTGTGCATCGTGAGATGTATATCCTATTTGGTAATTTTGAAGGTTTGCATGAGTTTAAGTCATTATGTCAGTTATGGTACTATATGTTAAATATATGCTTGTTTTACTGAATCAATTCCCTCCATCAAGCTTAATATGTATTGGTACGTAGCATTGGTGATATGTCACATAACATATCATCATATTTACTAGAAAAACAGTTTAGAGTTAGACAACTTGCTGCCTGAAGGTTGGTTCCAGACCATGATGCCGGCAGATCACATTTTGCATGTTTATTTCTGAACTCATGTGATTATTATGTGCAGTGGTATTTAATTGTCTTCCATTTTCCTGAGTCTAAACTGAGTTTGATGTGATTTAACTGTAGTACATCTTGTTCTCAATCCTATGCACTGCTTCAGCTAATCATAGATAAATTTATGGTTGATGTTTCAAATAATAGTAAGATCACCTGAATTCCAGCATGGCTACTTAAATAGAAGTCAAATTCTGTTGGATGACAGATTTTAGAATAAACAATCATGACTGAAGAGAAAACAAAAAAAAGACCTATATCAGAAAAATCTCCAAACAAATCTACCTTAAAGTCTACATAGCTTAACTTAAGAATGTGCCAGGTAAAATATTTCCACTCTTGTCAGTGCTAGCTCGATCCTTGTGATTGTTCGCAAAGGGTTTTGTATGAAGCCTTTTTTGGACCACAATACAAGTCACTGCTGGTTGATAATTCGGTTCAAGAGAGGCACAAGCCTGCATATAATCATGCATGATCTTACTTAGGTTATTGGAACTTCTGACCTATATATCTATGTTTGACCATTAAAGAAAAAATATGCAAAATTTTACTGACCTTCCGGATTGCATCTAGCGCATAGAGCAAAACTTGGTAAAATTGCTTTTCACTCCCAACATTCCTGAAAGCAAAAATATGCATAATTATGTGAATATGTTTATTAATTGTTTAAATATTAATCATATAGTTGTTGCATATATGTGTTGGAAATTGATAAACTTAATTATGCTGAAGAATCCAAAGGATCATATGAAGTATTCAAAGGATCATATGAAGTA
>JAOXJJ010001100.1:8270777-8281236 GCA_025769935.1 Phoenix roebelenii
CCCCCCCCCCCCCCCCCCCCCCAAACACACACACACACATCATTGTTATGTTATCATGCTCTCCAGTTGAGACTCCCTTGTTCTTAATAAATATTTTGTTCTTTTCATTTATTTGTCACTGCATTGGTGCTCTGCAATGGCGCCAATTTCTATAGGTCATCTAATCCTTATTTGGAATTCTTCCTCCCACAGGCACCTTAGGGCCAGTCATGAGCAAACGAAGCCAGTTTGAAGCCCTAAGATTTCATTTATCAAGTTTGAGTTGGATTCAGCTCTTCTTGCATCATTTCATCTGTACAACCACAAGGATCCCCCCCCCCCCCAATACACACAAAAAAAAAAAAAAAACTTCACATCTTCTTCATTGAGTCTTCACAATTTTTTGATTCTTTGGGATGCTAGTTCTGGCTGCTTTTTTGTCTGCCTTTTTGTGGATTGCATTCAAAGTAGGTTCTTTGCATCACTTTCCTCAAGAAGATATTTCATAACCTTTAATCATGTCCTCTTCAGCCTTTCATGTTTTCTTTATTGTTGATTGGTTGATGAGGTATATTCTTTTCAGAATGCTCTGAATTCATGAGGCACTAATCTATAGCAAACATCTAACTAGATCAGGTTATCATTCAAATTAAGGACGAAAGCTCATTGCTTTTTGAAACACAAGTTATTCTTTGTCACTAAATGCTCAATATAAAACATGTTGTAAAGAAATTATTTGATATTTACCTAATCTTCTATGTTACAATGTTCTTTTTGTTCATCCCCTCTGCACTCACCTCCAATGCACTGAACGGTCTTGCTAACTGAATGAGTTGCTATACCGTGCACCGGATGTGTCATATTGTACCTTCCCATGATCTTCTTTTCCAGTTGGATCTGACTATTTATACATGTGAAAATCCAAGTATTAAGTAGCTTGATGTCCAAGATGACAAGCCACCACCATTTAGGAGCATTGGGTTCTTCAACCTCATCAATTGCTAAATGAATGTACGTAAATAAGATTTGTCCCTAGATTGATGAAGCATGATATGGTTCTTCACTCGACAAATATATCACAACATTGTATATGTTGTTCACACTAATGGCCAGTTTGATAATTGTGTACCCTTCATGGTTAAGTTTCAAGGTTGATGATCCTACTAATAATGCTCCACTATTAGCTCATATTCTTTCAAAGAGACTGATGATCTCATCTCAAAAGAAACCAAGAGAAACCATCACACGCTCTAATATTAGCAAAGTATTGGGGGTGTCTCACATTATAGCTGAAGGTGTTTGTCTGTCATACTATCTCTAAACTAGATGTCACTTTGGACTAGGGAACGTTGAATCATCGACACCAACCGGGATGGTTTGGTGATAAAACTCTTCCCCTTGTCCCCCCCAATGATCTTTCGAAGACCGATTGTGCCCTAGCTTTTTCGAGCTGCTCTCTCTCTCTCTCTCTCTCTCCCTCTCCCCCTCTCTCCACTAACCACTGCTGACAAGGTAAGGCCCCCTCCCCCTATTCTCTTTCCCTCCCTACTTGCTGGGTTCTCTCAAATCTCGATCTTGCCCTAGTCTCAAAGTCCCAATTATGCCCTCGCTCCTTCGAGCTGCTCTTTCTCTTTCGGCGCTAGCCATCGCTGATGAGGTAAGTCACCCTCTCTCTTCTACCTCTCCCCCCCCTCTCTGGCAACAATCATCAACCTCCTTTGACCCCTTTCTCTCTCTCCTTCTCTTTCACCCTCCCTCCCTCCTTCCCTCTCTCTCTCTTCCTCCATCCTTCTCCCACTCCCCCTCTCCATGGGTCCCTCTCTCTCCCTTCTCCCTCTCCTTCCTTTGCCCCAGTCCCTCTCCTTCTTCTTGGTTCGGTATGCATTGGATCAGCACGAAACGGGTTTACCACACCTTCTTTTGGACAATTCTGATTCATTATACTTGTTAGCCAATTACCCAACAGAAAGGCTAGTTTTTTTTTAATGATCTAACTAGGCACACAATGCACATCTCATAGTCAATTAATACAAGACTTCTATGCCTATCCTCTCAATGGCACTTTTTCTTTTTCAATATTGCAATATGATTTGTTTACTATCTACCAAACTCTTGATCTATGATCATCATGATTATAAGAAGGGACGTGGAAGGGTCTTAAGTTCTATGGCATGGTCTGTATGCAAGAATATATAAAATTGTAGTATCTAGATGCATTAATGGTCCGATCGTGTATTAAATAAATGTGCTATAATTGATGATCTATGCCTTTGTCATAAGCTTACATATTTGGACTATCACACCATGGTCAATTTTTTGAATCCGTTAAGAATTGATCATTGGTTTCAATATATACAGTGCAGTATTTTTTCACATTTATATTCCTAAGACTGTTAGGAGCAAGGTTTTGAGCATCGACCCACAATACGGGCAATACCATACTGCCTGGTACAGTACATGGACTTGGTACACCCTCATATCAGCAAATAGTATAGGTGCTATGCCAATTTCAATAATGTGCCATGTGTTCATATTGGGGCGTATCTTATCATACCAGTAAGTACTAACATGGGGCCTAATACAAGGCTGAAAACCTTCCTAAGAAGGGTACTAGTAAGAGCCCAATGATGAGGCTTTAGACCATACCAAAGAGTAAGGTTCACCGTATCGTTGGTTTGGTACAATATGTTGTCGGTACTATACCGTACTGGATGTACCATATCGGTAGCAAATCGGTAAGCAGTTTCATACCATACCGACACTCGGTACATCTCGTATCATGCCGCGTATTAATACTGTAATAGAATGGTATCAATACGGGTCTAATATCGAGATAGCGAACCTTGCCGAGAAAGATATGGATTAACTTCAAATTGATCAACTAGATGCCTCACATTGAAATCGACCATATGTTGATCAAAAGGCTATATGCAAGTAAAGAAATACCTTGAAAATCGATTCTCCATTAAAGCTCAGAAAAGTGGTAACGGGCAAACAGTTAATCATAAGTAGCTTGTATCTAGAAGTTGGATCATATGATTTGCTTCTCAATATAATGCTAACATTTAAATCTACACATGCTGAAAAATGTATGATGACCTGTAAAATATGATCCTCAATGGCTTTTGCCCAGTAGCCTTCCTAAAGGATATTAAGAGATCCCTGTGGTATATAAAAAGAAAGCATTTATCAGAAGAAAGATAAACTTCTGCTGGAATTTTAGCATTAAAGGGAAGAAAGTCCTAAAGCAGTTATGCTAAAGAAAAGGAAAAAAAAAAAAAACTTCAAGTAATGTTGGGTCGAACCAGCAAAGCTGGTGTTACCAAATCATACTAATTAAAATTATATCACCTCCCTGTAAAGCTAGTTCAACAAGGACATGTAAAATGGTGTACTTTAACTGAACCTATATGAATCTATCTTGGACAAGAAAACCTACATACCGAATCATGCCTCCACTAACTGTGCCCCAGACAGGATCATGCCATGTCTTACATAAATCTTGTATAAGTTCCCGCCTGTGAGCCTGAGCACAATCCAGGCCGGCATATTTTGTAATTTCAAGCCAGTCTTGAGAAGCTACTACCTACAACAAGGAAATGACCCATTGACATTTGAGATCTTGAACAAATATTATGGAAGTTATCTAACAATTCATAAATTTCTCGGTACAGCAGCAATTGAAGGGCTGGAGTCTTCTCCATTTTCTGGGTGTGTCACATCTGCTCCAAATATTATAGTCAGTGTATCACTGACTAATGGTATTGTCCAACTGATTGCATCCATAAGAACAGTATTTCTTCCTCCCATCTGAAAAACATCATATATTTGTTGTATAATCTTGTTTTTTCTATAAGTTGGCCCCTTAAAATAACTTGAGCAAAAGAAAGGTCAAATCATCATAGTTTTTATAATTTTATATAAGTTATTAAACTCTCCAGGATTTAATTTTCTTGGTTTCAGATAGTTAGCGTGTTGCCTAATTGAAAATCACTTGAAGATAGAAGTTAATGCATACATCTATCAGCATGATAGCCAATATACCAGTGTATATGACCCTTGGAACATGGCCCTGATTTTTTAGGCGAGGCAATATTTGAGCTTTTTCAGCATGCAAAACGAAGAAGAAAACAGTGTCAACAAGAATATCATTGTGTCTTTCATAAAATGATATACTTTCTGATATCAGTAGATAGTTGGATACATCAACAATATACATTAAACAGCAGGAGGCATAAAGAGGACAGCAAATGGTCAGGTAAAATGACAAATATCTCATCTTTAAAGTTTAAAGAACTTGGAAGAATTCAAATATAATAGCCATGAACAAGTAAACATACATCTATATTTATCAAGGCACTTTAAATTAGGATGTCTCTTTTTAACCTTCACATTGATTTTCAGGGAGGCATTGGCAAGATACTGTTTGCTTATCCTGGAAACATGCTTTGTGAGACAGCATTGTGATATTAACCCCAGATCTGTCTCAAAGATCCACTTGAGATCCCTTGGAAATGTAAGACAATGACCATTTGACTCAAAATGTAAATTTATACAGTGGGATCAAGTAAAGGACATGCAGAGTATACCATACAAAGAGCCATTATTGTCAGGTAAAATAGCTACCAGTAATTCCAATTCCTTCCCTTTGAGTTTGATTGATGCATGATAGACATGATTCAGAGCCTTCTCAACATGTTCAGACCTGGCTGAATATATTGGAATTACAGGTTCAGGATTGAATTCCTGCAAAATAAAAATATAATAATAATGACAAAATAACAATCATAAGACAACTGTCATTTTTAACACAAGGTAAAACAAAATATTTAAACATAATAAGATTGCCATGCCTGAGACTTGACACATATGAGCCAGTTCGTTGCAAAAGTTGTGTGCTACTCTCTCTTGGACAATACAAGAAAAGTTAATGCATGCCCATCGAGTTACCTTGCTTCCATTTACCATTTTCTATATGGAAACCAACATGAAACCCAGACTTAAAAAATCAGTCAGTAGTTAAGAATGACATATCAAATTGAATTCAGAGATGCAGCATCAGGGAATAAGAATTAAGCTATCTGTTAAAGTGCAAAGACTTGGTTGTGATTTTTTTTTTCTCAAATGGAAAAGGAAATAAGCAGAATGGAAGTACCTTGTTCATCATATTCCACTGACCAACATAAGGCAAACAATATTTCTCCTTCCCAGTGTCATGATATTTCAACTATGAAAAGATAACACAAAAGCAGAAAGAGACAGGTAAAAAAGTGATAAAAGATCACTAATAATGATAACAATAATGATAATAATGATAACAAAAATATAAGAATAATAATCATAAGCTGTGCGAACTTAAGCACCACCCAAGGTGCAGGAAGAACTTGAGCCTCAACAGAAACTAGCTTCTCACTGATTTTGATCCCAAACTCCTTTGCAAACAGATCTTGATTGTAGACATTATGTTGAACTGTCTGCACATGAAATTAGTATATGAGGCTCAATGGTACATGCATGTCAAGAAAACAAGCACTTAATTAATAAAACACATCCAGGCAGACAAATGTTTGGTACGTGGTCAATAGAGCACCTGCAAAATGTCTATCCTTTGGCCTTTGGTGTTGGACTTTCAGCAGAGCAGTGATTTGCTTTTCATTCAGTCTTTTGGTATACCTTTGTCCTCCCAAGATGTTACATGCCTGTAAAGTTGGATGTCAACAAATGACTTTTTCAATATGACCAACATAACTTAAAGGGTACCTACTGAATCAGTCTGACATCATAATATAAGCCTTTCACCTCCATTGGCAAATAGTTAGCCTTTTTCTGGTTTCCCACTTGAAGGCAAGGAAGATGGGTATATTGGATGGTGAATCCATACATGTCCTTGAAGTAATCAATGACTGACTTCATGCACTGGTCATCAACTGGAAACCTACAAAGTTGAACTGTAACAAAGAATTTAGTCGCTGCAATACCATTTGATACGACCAGACTGGCATCAAGATCCCTCAAACTTGGCTGAAAACAAACATTACAATTGATAGGAGTTGAGAAGATAATACAATCAAGCTATGTTGAGTTATCTGGTCTGAAATTTTACATGAGTTCCCTAGTAGGTTGTGATGTTAACCCAGATATCCGGTACTTCCGTCGCACATGTCCTCTGTGTGTTACTTCAACTTTGACTCCTCTAAGTGCTTTCTTAACCTGGTGAATATTAACATTGAATAGTAAAGAGGGTTAACCAACATGCGAAAAGGAAATTACTCGTATCTAACGTTGTATAAACAAACTCATACCTTAACATGACTGGAATCAGAAAATGGCCTCAATAATGCATTCTTTCCCAGGAGCCGAGCCACAAACTCAATTACAGGCAGAGGTTCAATAAATGCTGCTGGAGACATGTCTAAAGAACAAAAATGGAACAAAAAGCATTTGAAAAGAGAGTCACAGAGCTTCCAAAGCCTCCTTTCTAAAGCATGCATTAACATATCAACATCATTTAATCATACAGGAATTGAATTTTAGGCAGATATACCAATATTTAGGGACAACCCCATCTGGGTAGTCCTTATACTCTGGTAAAACCCACGCCATGACTCCAAACCATCACTGAGCCTTTGTGGTGTCCTAATTTCGGGAGAAAAGAAAGATCTTCCAACGGAATAGTACCTGATGTGCATAATTACGTACATAGTAGGTTATATGAAGAGCCCAATCACTCATCGTACTTAAAGAAGAAGTATTGAAACCACATTAAAACCTCGTTAGGATGGACACCTTTTACTTGAAAGTTCACTCAGAACAATGTCAAGAACTTGAAGAACTTCCTGTGGAGCATCTGCACGTTTGCCTACCAAAAATTGGCCAAGGTGGTGCAAATTTGCTCTGGCAACAAACTTAATTACCGCCTTATATTCTCTCTTCCTTCTGCTTCAATTTAATAACATGAAAATGAAATCATTACAGGAGCAGGGAATAATACTATTCTGCTAATGACATGATAAAGTAGGAAAGTCCACAAACTTGCAGCACAGATGAATAAGAACATATCTGGGAAACTCTTTAGCAAAGGACCGAGGGGAAAAACTAAATGCTAACAAAATCCAAAAGAAATTTTTCCGGTGGATGATTGATTAGCACATTTAAGTCTATCAAGATGTCTGAGTTTTTGAGATGCAAGAAAAGGAGTGCGTGGTCCCATTAAGAGATAAAGTAAAAGAGAATATGGGAACAAATGACAAAATAAATTGGACCAGAAGTCCTTACTTGGGGCCATTAATTCCTACTTCTTCATCCACAAGCTTGATGTTGAACTCCCTGTAAGAGAAAGGGAGATCTCCAGCCGTGTACAGATTCCTCCTGCCATCATAGGCAGGCAACCTCATCCCAAGTTCAGATTCCCTGTATAGTTTCACCAGCTCTGCTATGATACTTCTGTTCACATTTTTTGATGCCACCTCAGTTGTTATTGTAACAACCCAGCACCTCACCCAAAATGACTAGCCAGAAATTATTATTTGGATTCCTTGATTCTGTATAAGTACTCAAGATTTACCCAGCAAATAACCGATGTGGGACTAAACACTCGTCCACATGGTCCTCACATACTCCCCCGTTCAAGTTCTGACGTCCTCGTCAAGCTAAGGGTTCAAATCCATTCAAATCTAATCACAAATACCACGATCAGTCCGTGGTCAACCCCAATGGATCCGTGCTGCAGTGTTCCCAAATCCACTTAAGTTATGGGCTGGTTCCGCTCTGATACCATTTGCAACAACCCAGAACCTCATCCAAAATGGCTAGCCATAAGTTATTATTTGGATTTTTTGATCATGTATATGTACCCAAGATCTACCCAGCAAATAATCGATGTGGGACTAAACACACGCTCGCATGGGTCCTCGCAGTTATATTCACTGATATAAACAAAATGCATACTCTGAAATGTTACTTTCCCCTAAAAACAAGGACAAAAATCAATATGGAGATTAGATCAATATGTCCATCTATCCCCTTTTATTTGAGAAAAGATGAGCAAACCAATTAATATTTTCACTTTTGCCATTTTGAAATGCTGAAATAAGTAAATAAAATTAATGTCTCAAGATAAACTTAATATGAAGAAGATATACTGTTGCAAATGTAAAACATGAAAAATAAGATATGGTAGCCAGCAATGTAAATTTACTATATTTTCAGTACTTGTTATGCTAGCACGATACAAAATTAAAAAAATTTAAACAGGAGAGAGTTAGAACAGATTAATTTTTCTTACGTCATGGTGGATGGAATCCTTGTCTGGTAGCTCAGCAAAAAAATGGTTAGCTTTTACTATACATCTAGTCCCTGCTTCACCAAGCCCAGGCCTTGAAGGAAACCTCAGAGATTTACTTGAAGAAGGGAAACCCCTTCTGAGTCACCCAAATGATTTGAACTCTCCAAACACTCAGATGGAATCTGCTATGTGGCCAGCGACTTCAAGCTGGATAGAGTGTCGCATTGCCCGGCCTTTGGCACCCCTTGACCTCGTCTTCTGCTTCTACTCTTAGCAGGAGATGGGTTGTGGCTTGGCTGCTTTGCATTCTGGGGTGGTTCCTGAGGTGGTGGGCCTATTCCATTCTGAGAGGTTTTAGAAGCCTTCTGAACTTGCTCATGGGGGTGTTAGCTTGGGCCTTGATCACAAGGTGCTGCTCTGAGCTCTCTTTCATCTGTCTTATAGGCATCGCTGCCGAAGAACTTGGCAAGCAAAAACCCAACCTTGTTTGAAAACAAAAGGGTCTTTCGCCAACTTGCGTATTAGTCCTTCTTTCTCAAAGATTTGCTGGATTGCTGTGCTGAAAACCAGAAGAAAGGAGAGAAGAAAACCTGTCAGCAAGACCTATGCATTTCCCAAAGGAAGAAGGAAAGTGAACAAAAAATTATTATTGAAACAATATAGAGACCAAAGGGTTGAAGAGAGGAATAAAAGCACAATCTTTTTGCCACAACTCACTGTTCATAAAACCCAATAGCTAATTCATACAACTCAATACTTTTGATTCAATATTTTTCTTGCATTGTGACAAAACTCAATGGAACCATGAATTCCATCTTCATAAACCAATAAACAACAGCAAGAACTCAAAGTGGAGAGAAGAATTTTTTGTCAAATATGTAATGAACCATACAATTCATGATATTAAACTTTTTCTTATGCACCAAACAAATATGTTCTTTTTTATCTTTGCATTCATTTCAGCTCTTATGAAATGAGTCATGGAATACTGTAATACCCCGGAAAAGAGAGAGAGAGAGAGAGAGAGAGAGAGAGAGAGAGAGAGAGAGATGGACGGGCCGGCCCAAAAAGACCGGGCCCATCCATCTATTACGATCGTGCCTAGAGGGGAGTGCAAGGGGGGCGGCAGCATTAAGGGAGGTCGATCACCGGAGGAGGCCGATCGTCGGGGGAGGTTGATCGCCAGAGAAGGGTCTCCTCCTCCCATTCAACGAAGATCCTCACGAATCGAGTAAAGAGCTCTTGGATCCGTGGGTTTCATCCGAGTTGCTCACGGTTCCTCCTTCGATTTCTCGCCGGAAGGATCGCCGGAACGCCCCGTCGGACCGAGGTAAGTGTGGCTCCTCTCCTTGCACGTCAATTGCTAGATTTAGGGCTGCTTTGGTTGGGGTTTGGCCTGTGAGAACCTCGGCGAAGAGTCCGAAACAGGGTACCCCTGTTTCGGCTTTCCTCTTCCGGATTTCGCCGCCGCCGGCCGCCGGCCGCCGGCTTGGCCGGGATTCATGGCGGTGGGGTTGGTTGGGTTTGTGTGAGGGTTGAAGATGAGTTCCTAGGGCTTTGTAGAGGATGGGGATTGGTGGACCGAGGGCTTCCCGCATGGTTCCACCTTCTTCTTCTCTCCCTCTCACGTCGGTTGGCCACCGGCGGCAACGACAACGGGGGGATGGGGGGAAACTACTTGGGTTGCTGTCAGGTGGGGGGAGCCGAACCACCATGATAATGGCCGTCTGTTGAGGTTGGAAGAGGGGGGAACCCCTTTGCCGGTTTATGGGAGGAAGAAGAAGAAGAGGAGATCTCTTCTTCTCCCTTTCTCTTGGCCGGCCACCATCACCGGCAACTGCAAAAGTGGTGGCCGGTGATGGTTCAACCAGTGGGGGCCGAGGTGTGTCGTGTTGGGGAAGGTAAAGGTGCAGCCATCATGGCTGCTGCCTTGGACTAAGAGGTGGAGGATAGGAGACATATTCCCATCCGTGAAGAGAGAAGGGTCTTCCCCCCTTCTCTCTCGTCCACCCCTCTTTTGGTCCTTTCATCGGGACCGGCCATCATCGCTGCCGTGGTAGCGGCCACGGCTGGCGACGACATAGGCCGGTGGTACAAGGGTGAGAGTCGGGCCACCCCGACTGTCCCGAGATCTGGAGGGATTGAGATATTTGAAAACTTGGTGATGGACCCTATAGCAGAAGTGAATTATAGTTT
>JAOXJJ010001100.1:8281336-8292864 GCA_025769935.1 Phoenix roebelenii
TGCGTAGGATAGCCTCCACGGGCTTACGCGTGGGATAGCTGCCACGAGCTTATGCATGGGATTTGTGCAGTCTTGGACTGGGTCATGAGCTTGGTTAATCCAAAGCCAGAAGTGAAAAGTTTGAAAACTTGGGAATCAGAGTAATACGGGAATGAATCACATAATGTAAAAATGGATTTATGTATATGAAATGGTTATATATATTTATTGTTTGTTGAGCCTTTGAAATGATAAAATGATATTTATTTTGATGTTTTGATTATTTTATTATTATTACTGTGTGTGGCTGTTGGGATTCTTACTAGGCTGGAAAAGTTCATACTACACTTACATTTTTTCAGAGGCATTGGATTCATAGAATTTGTCGAGTGGGATAAGAAGTGAGATCGATCTGGAGTCAGACTGCTAGATAGTTAGAAGCAGCTTATCTCTTATTGATGAATATTTGAAGATTTTGTAATTGAATCGATTGTTTATTTGGACATGTCGGATTTGTCAATTTGAGTTAATTAATTAGTTGTGGATTTATTGAATTTTTGTTATTCTTAGACCTTGCATGATCTTTAGGGCACTGCTCTAGAGCTCATGCGGCCGGTTGCATACCGGACCCGGATGATGGGTTCGGGGCGTGACAAATACCCCACCTGTGATACCAAAAAAAATCATGACATTAAAGCACAAGAGTTCAGCATCAAATATAAAAGAGTGGAAGCTTTAAACTTTTCTTGAACTCACGAAGATGGAATGAGATTAAAATATTCCAACCAAGTACAAAAAGCAGTAACAAATCTTCTTAGATAAAGAGTTACTCAGAGCCTAACCCGCTTCCATTCGGAAATGAAAGTAAAGCATTAACACATCTAATTTTCAAAACACCAAAATCAACCAAAGACATTTCCGTGGAAACTAATCAACAAACACCCAACCTAAGAACTCATAAAATAAACCCAAACCATTAAATTTGAGAGGGGGGGGGGGGAGTCTTGAAGATCTCAACTTTTTAAACCAGAAACACGACAAAGAAAGGATTAGAGCATAAACCCAACACCACTTTGAACTCATAAACACAGAATTACATTCAAAACTCATAATAATAGTAAAATCTTAATTGCAAATAGAATATTTTACAAGTAGATCAGTTACCCATATTCAAAATAAAAATGTCGAAATCATTCTAGAACATAGCAAATTATTAAAAGACCATGACATGAAGAGGAAAGAGAGAGAGACGAGAGAAGGATTAGAGTTCAAAAACCCAACCCCAAGACTGACATAATAGAAGTGAAAAGATCTCATGATGCAGTCCCAAAAAGCCAAGCCTCCAAGACGCATCAACTCACCAGCTCAAATAAACTTTGCAGCAAAGAAACAAATGCAAGCAGGTCAAAAGCAGAGCTTCCTTCGCCAGCCAAAAACAAAAGTAAAAACAAAACCAACCCAATAGCTAATAAAAGGAAACAGGGATACAGCCCAAGTATCCCAATCCTGACTCACCAACCTCCTTCTCCCCCCAATACAGAGCTCAGCTCAATCCTAGAAAAGAGCTCTTTTTAAAGTATCCTTCAAAGGATACGGTGGAGAAAGAGAGCGTGGAAAGCTAAATGAAGAGAAGAGTAGAGGTTGGCAGAAAGAAAAGGGTAGTGTGCCAGAATTGTGTTTAGTCCCACATTGATTATTCGCTGGGTAAATTTCATATCAGTCATCCGCTGAATAAATTTTAGGTACTTATACAAAACCAAAAAACCTAAGAATATCTTTTGATTAGTATTTTTGATAAGGTACCGAGTTGTTGCAAATAGTATCATAATAGACTTGGCCCATAATTTATATGGACTAGGAGACACTGCAGCACGAATTTATTGAGGCTAGCTATGGGCCAATCATGATACTTGTGATTAGATTTGAATGGATTTAAACTCTTTACTTGATGAGGATGTTAGGGCTTAAATGGGAGAGTATGTGAGGACTCGTGCGGGCATGTATTTAGTCCCACATCGGATATTCGCTGGGTAGATTCTGAATAGTTATACAGGACCAAGAAACCTAAAAAATACTTTTCGGTTAGTTTTTTTGGATAAGATCCTAAGTTGTCAAATGGTGAAACTCCATAAAACGCATGCATTAGCCTTTGGTGGGCTTATAGTTTCTTTTATCATATGGAAAAGGCTATGCGGTGGTGTTTTTCAAAAAGAAAAAAAAAACTTTTTTGGTTGTTTTTTTTCTTAGAATGGATGATTTATACAATTCTAGTACGGATACATCTAAAAAAGTCAAAAGACAACAAATTCTGGAGCGCACTAGACAACTCTCTCTCTCAAACCCCAAAGGGTATCTCCAGAATAATTGGCCACGTACAAGGCCACCTAGTCTGCAGCCCTGTTGGTCTTTCTATACACTTGCTTGACTGAAAGGCCACATCGCCACAAACCATGGCTCGAATATCTCAGAGCAAGGGATAGCACCCACCCATACCGTCGGCGCCTCCTTAGATCCAGCCAATAACCATAGCCGAGTTACCCTCAAGCAATACAGTTCTGGTCTGCAGCATCTGCCAAGTATGGCCCAGTCTAGCTCATGCTGCCCTCAGCTCAGCTTCCGAAATTGAGGTGTCAAAGATCTGGCAGCCACCAACCACAACCATCCTGAAATCCAAACCTCTAATAACAAAGCCCACACCTCCCCTTTTGCCACCATCTAGCATGCACCCATCGAAATTGACCTTGAGAAAACTCGAAGGTAGGGGCTTCTAAGTGAAGAACATCAACCAAAATGCTACACGAGCAGATATAGAGCCCCAGATGCCCCGATCTATCACAGGCCCATCTAACAGATCCGTATGACTAATCTCTGTGTCCAAAAATTAGGCCCACTCTCCAACAAACCTTGGAGAAAGACTATTCTCGCCAAACGTATAAGCATTCCTAGCCAGCCAGATCTGATAAGTAATATAGAGAAACATAAGTTAAGCTAATCCACCCTACTTTTACACGTGACATGTTATGCCTTGACTTGGATCATCGTGCAAGTGTCAGGATCGTGATGCCAACCATCATATTTGAGATCATTGGTATGTTAGTTTGATTTTGTATTTGCAATTTTCTTAGGTAAGATGTGATAGTGCCTATGGGTCAAGTTTAAGGTTGTGCTTGGTTCAACCCCCTCCCTACCCAAACTATATACACAAACACATATAGGCGTCCACACATTTATATGGATCCAACTCATCCTACACTTGTTTAAAATTAGATGATTTAAGTTTCATATTAACGATTCGAATCATTGGGTATGATCTATTACCTCTAAAATTATGTGATTTGAAAATTCTAACCTATGCATCAAGTGCTTAATACACATATGATAACTTGTCAAGCCTAATAGAGAGGATTTAGTGACAAACAAGGGGGAAAAAGTAGGAAGACCAACGTTGACATGGGTTTTCAAGAAGGGGGAAATGGAATTGTTGAACTTGTAGTCATATACAACCCTAAGTGCAATTACTCACTGTTGAACTCAACAGTTGGACTTTGCATCCTATATTTATCTCTACCCAGATGTGCTAAGTGATGAGGTACCAACCACTAGACTTAGAAATTGTTTGGTGCATTAATTTGGCTCTCTCGTATTTAACTTTTTCTAGAATATAATTTGATATTAGTTCTACAATGGTATATTTTAATGCCATCTTTGGTTTAAGATTGAGAAAGATATAGTAGAAATAGATATTTCTTCTGGAATAAGCATGTTTGATTGGAATGACTATCTCTCTTATTCCTTTCTCTCAAAGCCCGTTTGGAGGTGAGTTCCAAACTGAACATGGTCTAACAGCTGAATGACTCCAGGATATGAACAGTAGTTTTCAAGCTAATGAGGACAGAGGATAAGATAGTTTGGCGGGTTTAGACCACTAGCCATTTGGTTAGGCATGGGAACAACATGTTGGTCTCAGGCATTGGTCGAATCATGGGGGTTTTAGCTTGTACGAGACCATCACATCACTGAACATTTGAGCCTGAGAGAGCTAATGGTTGAGATGGAGGCCCCTGTGATCTTCTAGTTTGGATTGCCATGTGGCTTGGAGCTTTAATTGTGGGCCGTGCTACATGAATGGGAATGATGATCATGTACTTGAACTCTATTCAGGATTCCATCATGCCACGCACCGGGACATTCATTGATGAGGAGATCTCCAAAAGCTCGCACTGAAGCCACCACCACGGAAGTTGAAGCATTTGGAGGCCAGATGATGTAGAAGATTTTCTAGGGAACCAAAAAAAAAAAACCATGTTCCAAAAAGAATATGAAGGGATATCTATTGACGCGGTCAGGACGTTAGTGGCCACATATCTTATAGATGGTATTGATGCCTAAATCCTACCAGATTATGATATGATGATTTGGTGGTGTAGAAAATGCAGCTCAATCCGCTCGTGGTGGAAGACGGAGTGCCTCTTTGCCGTAGAGAATCACAGATATATGCATATAAAGAGAAGAGAAAGGCCCATCAAGTTGGCCTCGGCCGAGCCTCTTTCGATGCTTAAGTCAGACAAGGCTTTGGAATAACATCGAAAAATAGCAAGGGAATAATAAACATCAGAGTAAAGTGATCTCCTTGGCTCGTTAGGTCTTGAGTGTCTAGCCTGAAGTGCTCGGCCTAAAGCGCTCGACTTGGAGTGCTCAGAATGAAAGCTCCGCTTGGAAGCTCAGTCTAGAGCTCAGCTTGGGGTGCTCAGCATGGAAGCTCGGCTTACGATCTTAGCCTAGAGTGTTAGACATGGAAGCTTGGCCGGGAGTGCTCGGCATGGGAGCTTGGCCTGGAGCACTAAGCTTGGGAGCTCAACCTGAGAGCTTGGTCTGAAGTGTTTGGTATGTAAGCTTGACCTAGAGTGTTCGACATGGAAGCTCGGCCTGAAAGATTAGCTTAGAGTTCCCAGCCTATAGGGCTCAACCTGGGAGCTCAGCTTGGAGTGCTCGGCTTAGGAGTTTGGCCCGAAGTGCTCGGCATAGGAGGTCGGCTCGGAGTGCTCGGCATGAGAGCTCGGCTCGGAGTGCTCGGCATGAGAGCTCGGCTCGGAGTGCTCGGCATGGAGTACTTTGCATGAGAACTCGGCCCAGAGTGTTTGACCTGAAGTGAGGCATTGGAGCTTAGCCCAGAGTGCTCAGCATGGGTGTGCGGCCTGGAGCTTGGTAGTCGGCCTTCTAGTTGGCAATTGTGTGTCCTGTGCACACGACACTTGTGTCTTGGACAGCATGGAAGAGCCACCTCCAAGGATGTGTCTCATGGTCTCTAAGAATGCAGGTCTTGCACGCATGGTGTTCGGGCCTCGAGTGGCATAGAAGGGTGGCCTCCAAAGATGCCCATCTCGTCTAGAGAGGAGACTATGTGCGGGAACAACCATAGAAGAGGTGTCAAGCGCAGAGGTAGCCATGAGTGCTTATCACCATGAGAGCTTGAAAGCCTCTTCTTAGGAATCTCTTGCCATCTATTCTTATGAGCCACTAGTCATTCCTCCTCTTTTTGGAGTCCTTGGCCTTGTTTATATAGTTGAAGGAGCACGAATCCATTACGATTTAGAGGCAAAAATCAAGGAATTGCTATAACCTTATTTCTTGTTTGGATTCAAATTTATCGTAATATCCTTTCTTGTTTGGACTCTGCCAAGAATTCTTTTTTTTTCGAATTCAAATCTTTTCAAAATGTTCTCCACTTGTCGACCTGTGACAAGAGGATTTGATTTAGGCCACATCACTTGCCCCCTCCTTCCCCACTTCCAAGTTCAAGCCATTTTTCCTAGCTTAGACGATAGAAATAGTCAAGCTAGCTAGTTGTAGGCAGGTTTGGGCCCCTCTTGCTTCATCCATCTTTTAAAGTCACGAGTCTAAAGTACGACCAGGTGTGCAAACCTCGGCTAGTCATTAAACCCTTCTTTGTTTTGAAAGTTGCTAGGGTCGGCTTTTTATGCTAAGAGCTATGAAGAGCGGCTCTTCAACCTACTGTTAGTTAGCTTGCTAGATAGATTGGCTTGCTAGATGTTTGCCCCCCCTATTCTTAGTGCTACTTGGCCAAGGTGGATTTGGATCTTTTCATGCACGAGCTTATAGGTTGGGAGTACTCGAAGGTTCAGCTCTTGAGCTGTTGAGATTCGAAGATCACATGGTTGTCGATTGAGGTGATGGAGCTAGGCATCCTAGGTCAGTTTGGACTTCAACTACTCTAGGCTCATCCTATCCTTTTGGTCAACAGATCTAGTCAACTTTATAGTTAGTTGGAGATTTCTATCTCCATCAAGGATGTCTCGACCTAAAGAGGTTGGTTAGCTCACTAAATCTTCGATGCAGTGGTTGGTAGAATGGAAGTAGGTCTCCACCTGGGTTGTCTTGATCTGGAGAGGTTGGTTAGTTGGTCAAGTCTTCAACGCAAGAGCCAGTTTCTCCATCTTGGCTATTCTAACTTAGAGAGGTCGGTTAGTTCACCAAGTCTTCGACTTGGAAGTCGGTAAAACACAGGTATTGCCTTCGCAAAAGCTTTCCAAAGAATTTTCTAGCTGCGTAGGCTCGCAAGTTGGGGTCGCTGAATGGCTCATCTGATGAACGAAGGTGTTAGCCCTGCGGAGGCTCCTCGAAGAACTTTCTAGCCACCTAGGCTTGTAGGTTGGGGCTGTTGGATACCTCATCTAATGAATGAAGGTGTTGCCTTCGCGGAAGCTCCCCAAAAAAACATTTTAGCCCAATAGGCTTGCAAGTTGGGGCCGTTGGATGGCTCTTCCAATGAACGGAGGTGTTGTCTCCATGGATGTTATCCAAAAACCTTTCTAGCCGCATAGTCTTGCAGGTTAGGACCGTTGAATGGCTTATCTAACCTATGGTAGCCTTGTGGACTTATAGGATGGAGGTGTTGCCTCCTCATGGTTGTAAGATGGCTTGCTTGACCTGTGATAGCCGTGTAGGCTTATATGACAGAGGTGTTGCCTCCTCATGGCCATTGGATGGATCGCCTGACCTGTTACACTTGAGAGAGTATTTGTCGATTGTCATATCGAGTTGCGTCTGACTGGTGATGTCGTTATCAAAGATGCTTAGATCTGACAAAGAAAGAAAGTGGGTACATCCTTGTTTTCCACAAGGTTGAAGGTTCAAACCCTTCATATTGCGTCAATCTGTTGATGCCCAAATCTTGCCCGACCATGGTCTGATGATTTGGAGGTATGAAGGGTGTAGATCAATTTACTCGGTCCATGGTGGTGAAAGACGGAGCACCAATTTATCATGGAGAGTTACAGATCTACACATAAGGAGAATAGAAAGGCATGAGAATAAAGAGCATTAGAGTTGAACGATTTCTCTGAATTATTAGGCTTTGAGTGCTTGGCCTAAAGTGTTCGGTCTAGAATGCTCGACATGGGAGATTGGCCTGGAGTACTCAACATGGGAGCTCGGCCTGGAGTGCTCGGATTAGGAGCTCAACCTGGGATGCTTGGTTTGAAGTGCTCGATATGGGAGTCCGACCTAGCATGCTCGACATAGGAGCTCGGCCTAGGGTGCTTAGCATGGGAGCTCGGCTTGGAGTGCTTGGAGTGCTCAGCCTAGAGTGTTCGGCCTAGGTGTTTGGCTTGGGAGCTTAGCATGGAGTGCTCGGCATGGGAGCACGACCTGGAGTGCTCGGCCTGGGAGCTCAACTTAGAGTTCTTGGCTTGGGAGCTTGGCCTGTGGTGCATGACATGAAAGACTCGACCTGAAGTGCTTGGCTTGGGAAGTGCTTGGCTTGGGAGCTCGACATGGGAGCATGGCTTGGAGCTTGGTAGCTCGGCCTTTTGGTCGGTGGTTGCGTCCCGTGCGCAAGCACAAGATACGCACGATGCTTGTATCTTGGATGGTATAGAAGGACGACCTCTAGGGACCCATGTCCTGGTCTCCAGGATATAGGTCTCGCATGCATGACGCTCGAATCTCAGATGGCATGGAAGGGCGGCCTCTAAGGATGCGCATCTTGTCTGGAGAGGAGACAACATGTGGGTATGGCTATGCGTAGAGATAGCTATGAGAGCTTGAGCTTGAGAGCAATGACAGCTTGAAAGCTTCTTCTTGGGAGCCTCTCGGTATCTATGCTTCAGAGACTTTGATTGTTCCTCCCTCCTCTTTGGAGTCCCTTAGCCTTGTTATATAGAAGAGGGAGCCTAGATCCATTACGATTTGGAGGCGAAAATCAAGGGATTGCTATAACCTCCTTTCTTATTTGGATTCAAATTTGCCATAATCTCCCTTTTTTGTTATTGGGATCCTACAAAAAATTCAAATTCTTTCGGATTCAAATCATTTTGAAATGCTTGCCACATGTTGACCCATGATAGGTGGATTAGATTTAGGCCACATCATGTGGCTTTTATGCAGGTTTTTTATATATATGCAAGTATAGCAGTTTTTTCACCCCAAAAACATGTAAAAGAAATGATAGAAAATATATTGAATACATAAACTGTTTGAGAGCTAGTTAACCACTGGCATGAGTACTGGTAAGAAAAAGAGGTGATAAAATGATCTAAACTTTGCAAAGGAACAAAAAGTACAGATATCTATTTATTCACTATTTTTTTCTTGTGTATCAACTTCTGCATGCTTCATTCTCCTATGAAGCACGGGAATCTTTGCTTAGTTTTTACAATACTTTCTCCTTTTTAAATTTGGTATACCATCTAAGTTGAGGCCCTTGCTAGGTTTCTCATGTGCATGAACAACGGAAACATGCATCACTAACCATTGCAGCTTCGGACCGGTTCAGGATAGTCGGGCCCTCCTGGACCCCATCTCAAACCATGCAAACCCATCGCATGGTTCACCATGTCTGTGTGTCTGAGTGTATGTATTGTGTGTGTGTAGAGAGAGCGAGAGAGAGAGAGAGAGAGAGGGAGGGAGAGCTTTGTTTGCTTCTTGTAAACCTGAAGGCCAGCAAAATAAAGTTAAGTAGTCTGTGTTCAAAAAAAAGAGGACCAGTTCATGGGCTAGGACCTGGGACCACGTAACTCTCCCCGAACCCATGCTGAGTGACTCTTTCAAGCATGGGAACATTAACATACGAAGGAAAGTTATGTTCTATGATAGGGATCTTAGAGAACTCATTTCTAAGCCATCTTGACCAAAGCCTCCTTCCCTTGACCACCTTTTCTTCATACAGTGGTATGGCCAAATTTCTTTTCTTATAGACATGGTTGTTGGTTCTATAGCAAATTTGATGTTCCTTAATTTGTAGATAGTACCTAGATTCCCATTCACAACCTCTTATTTAAACATATAGAAGACAAGATTACCAAGGAGCTTGGTATGGAGAGATGAAAATGAAATAGGGATGACATGCTCGTTTGAAAGGAACAACTTGTGGATGATGATTTCTTTTAAATTGATTCAGTTACTGAGCTTGTTTATATTCACGCCCGGTAACTTAATTAGTTGATTTATAACTAGACCCTATTAATTTTGTTTAATTTAAAAGAAACTTTGACTCAACCCATATAGCTTATATTCAAATTAACCCTTCTATAAGGTTTAGGCTCTTAAGGCCCTTATAATCGCCATTATTTAAGGTCATCTTGTGGCCCATTAAATCAGCACCTATTGAAGGCCCTTAGCCCCCTTTTAGCCTAAGTCTATTTGGGTTCAAGGGCATTGGGCTCGGACCAAGCCAGCCTAGCCCTTGGTCCATTTATTTGGCCCATAAAAAGCCCTTTTTCCTCTTTTCATCTTATGCTTCTTCTTCCCGATCTAAGCCCATCTTCTTCCCCTTCTTCTTCCATTTTTCACCCCGATCTCCTCCCCCACTTCTCCTCTCCTCCCATGAGGAAAGGAGGCAGGCTCGGGAGGCCGGCCGGCCTCTTTTCTTCCCCATCCTCGGCCTCCCTTCTTCCCCTCATCCCCATCTCCCCCTTTGATGGACATGAGAGTCAAGACCATCCTCTCGAGAGGAAGGGGCCTTCGGCCCGCCACAGCTCTGGCCGAGGGTCGATGGAGCCTGCGGTTGGAGCCAACGGCTCCTTCCTCGATTTGATTGGGGTAGGGTAAATAACCCATGACCATGGCCAGGTAAACTATTCCCCCATCCTTTCCTCCTCTTCTTCTTCTTCCTATTCTTCTTCTTTTGTTTTCATTCTTTCCTTTTCCTATTTTTGTCTCATAGCTAGGCTAGATCTAATCTAACAGAGCATGGATAAAGGGATTAAGGGCTTACCTAGCTCCGAGGAGGAGATGGGAAGCTTCTTCCGGCAGCTTGTGTTGCTTCCTCCGGTCCGGGGAGCTCCACTGCTACTGAAAGAATGGAGAAAAGAAGTATTGAGGAGGGAAAGATGCCTCAGTGAAAAACTCCTTCAGCTTTTATAGCCTGTTTTAGGGAAGAAAGGTTGGAGATCGGCCGTATCCGCAGTTGTTAGGTGGTTATAACCGCCTCGCATGTTCCTTCTTCTTGAAGATACCTAGTTTAGATCTCCAAATAGGCCGCCAACTATGGTCCCAGTCGGCCCATCTGGCCCAGTATTTACAAATTTATTCTTGTAGTTAATTGTTGAAGATATGGTCTAAGCTACATAAGCTGAAACTTTATTTAAGCTCGAATTGATTTTAACTTGATTTAAATTATCAAGCAAATTGGCTTGACTTGTCTTTGGCTTGATTAGAAATTAAGATTGAATTTACCTCATATCAAATAATAAAAGAACTGAACATGGCCTAAAAAGTCAGGCTTGAAATTGAATCTAACACCAAGCTCGACTAGACATATAGGCACAATCAAGCTTTATTTGTCACACCCTTAAACACTTGCCACTACAGGAACATCTAGCATTGCCGATGCTTTTTAATGGATTTGCCGATGCGAAAAAGTCCTGCAAGTTAGATTCCTGACACTTTCTAAAGCATCGCAAAAGCGTCATCAATGCTACCATAAAAAAATAATTTTACGATACTTTTGGTTCACGTTGTGAGTTATAACAAACGACGCTTATAAGCCTCGCTAATCACTGACACTTTTAAATAGCATTAGCATTGAAGCGTCTTAAATTGGTGATGCTTATTTATGTCTCTAATTAACGATGCAAATAAGCGTCGCTATCGTATGTGTTAACGAAGCTTTAAAGCATCATAAGTGTATTTTAAAAAAAAAAAAAATTAAAACTCTATATACAAATATATGCACGAAATACAAAAGGAAAATATTCTGAAAATAGAAAATCACCAGCATGGAAGTAGACCGGTTGAGATCCGTAGCAGAGAAGGGCAGTCAGCTGGAGGAGGGCGGTTAGCCGGAGCTTCGAAGAACACCACGGATTGGTGGTGGGTATGAGCAACGAGGAGGAGGAGAAAGTTGGCAGAGGAGAAAGCGCGAAGAGGCGAAGGCAAAGCTCGGTGGGTCGGTCGATTGATTTGGGCACTAGAGAGGAAAGGAGACTAAAAGGGGGCTGATGGGGATGCTGGTGTTAGGAATTGTATCCTAAATGTCAATCGTCAGCATATTGATGATTGAATTTTGTAAATGAATTGACAAATTAATA
>JAOXJJ010001100.1:8292964-8321089 GCA_025769935.1 Phoenix roebelenii
GCTAAATTAGTTGGCGAAATTAGGTGTGAGGCGTGGGGTGGTCTTTTGGCTATAAAAGACCCCCATGCCTTGGGTTCGTGATATTCAATTTTTAGAGGTTTCAAAAAATTCTGAAAAAATTTCCTGAGGGCCTCCATCCCTTTTTCTCCTTCTTCCTCACATCCATCCTCCATATCCTTGAAGAACAATCAAAGGTTGAGTGTTTAAAAGGAGACAGCTTCAGCCATTGCAACGTTCCTGTGTGAGTTAGCACTCCCGCGGAAGACGATCTACCTAGAGCTTCGTGTGTACTTCTCATAGAGGCCATTCGTGTGCGTGGCTGCAAAATCAAGAATTAGATCCACAAGTTTCTTCTATCATAAAAGGTATTAATTCCACATCAATATTTAATTTTGGAGTCAGGGTCTAGGTCTGATTCTCCGAGGTTTTACCCTCCTTTGGGGCTCCTCACAGAGTTATCTCCAGAATCCATTCGATGGATATTCGAAGATTAATCAGAATAGAGTGTTTACCTTTCAGATCTGATAGTTAATCATGCATGAAAGTTTTAGCATAATTGTTTAAACGATTTCGGTATAATCCTATATGTTCTTAAGGTGCTGATTTCTAGATTTGATCTTGTAAGCATGCATGAATTAACTTGTTTGATTTAGGTTTTTTGCTGCATTTTTAAAACTTAAAAAGAACTACGTATGGCTTGATCTCCCTTATGAAGAGGTATGTAGGCAACCCGATTAGGTTTCAGCCATGGTTTTTTTTTAAAAAAATCAGCATGCTTAATACCGAAGAACCTAGGATTCACTTTCAGCTGGGTCGGTCGATCGATTTAGGAGAATATATAGAACCCGACGACGCTTGTAAGTGTCGTTTTGTTATTGGCTTCCGACAACGCTTATTCACATTGTTTTATTATTTGCTCCCAACAATGTTTACTAAAAAGAGTCGGGAGATCCCTTTCCTCTACTTTCGATGATTTTAAGCGCCGTAATATACCAATGCGAGTAAAAGGCATCGGCAAATTTTGACATGGTAGCCGAATACCAATGCTTTTTTCTAGCGTCGGTCGATTATAATCGGAAATTCCTATTTTCCCTATAGTGTACTATTAGAAAAATAAAGAAATTAGAGTTGGATTCCAGCTACCACAGGTGGGCTTTGGTTTAAACAAATCTGAGCTTTTGGTTATCACAGCACTAGCCCATGGATTAAACTATAGTTTAACTTACATCATGATCCATATCAAGTGCAGATAGAGACCTAAAAGAAACATGTTAACTTATCTCATAGCTAGATAACAGCATTGCACAATATTCAGATGCGAAGAAAATCAACATGATACATTGCATGCCATATGTCTAATTCACATACGAGGTTCGAACAGATGAATTAACTAGTACAAAATAGGCAGGCTTGGTGATGATCCTAGTCGGATGCAACTTGAATTAGCATCATGGATCGAGGATTTTGATGTAATTGCTGCTCGGTTTACAAATGGGTACCAATTTGCAACTCTCTCTTGGACTAGATTTCGGTCATTACTAAGCTGGTTAGCCAAGATGTAGCTTTAGGTATACATCCATAAACCTAAAATCCTTGATCAATCCAAAAATCATGTCAAATTACAGCAGTGAACTTGAGACCAATGTGTCAATCACATTGCAAATGCACTTATTCATGTTTTCGAACATTATTACTTTACAAATCATGCCTACCATGTCACCAATGATACAAGGAGCTTCATAAAATTGTGGAATTAAAAAAAATGGCCATCACTCTAACAGGTGGGTGCTAGGGCAGTTCACCTAGAAGTGATGGGCATAATACTTTATAAGCACCTGATAGCTGAACGAGTCAGCATGGAAGAAGCTACTCATGGACCACTTGATTAATTTAAGGTCTTCAATTATTCCTAGAGGAGGGAGCATGAGTGAATAATTTAGTGGGACAGGTGTGCACTATGCTCATCAAAGCGGTGGGTGAAATAATAACTATTAAATGACATAGGAGGTATCCGCTTCAGACACTAGCTGTCGGGTAGATGGGCCAACGAGACCAAAAACAAATTATTAATGACAGAAATATGAGTGAATACAAACATGCGATTTTATTGCATTATTGACGCTGTCACCAAAACCCAGCCTGGCAATATGGGACTATTTTGATGTTGATTTGTCCATTTAAACTGTTCATCAGAGTAATGAAGTTTTGTTAATTATTTACTGGATATTACTAGCAAACATGTATAAATCAATAAATAGATATCATCTATCTAAAGATACACAGATAGGGAAAAAAAAAATGCCACCACTTCACTATTAAGCTTGAGATGCATTGTTGGTCCACCGCATGGCAATTTAAATTTTTTAATTAATTAATTATTTGATACTATATTATTACTATCGATCTATGGATTGCTGATGTGGAGCACCTTTGTTGATATGCAAGACAACACAAGTTCAAAGGAGTTGTTGTTTTAGTTCCGATCAGACTCCTGATGCTTAAATTAGAAAGAGTGTTTGGTGCGGAAAAGAAAAGGAAATTGGCAATAATAAGAGAATAAGAGACTTTTGATTGTTTTTGATAATGGTGTGGAAGAAGAGAGTATGGGATTGGTGTTTTAGATCCCTTTTTATAGAGGAGCCATTAAATAGGATTCTTCAGAGTCTGTAGAAAAGATTACCGTTTTGGCTCGTGGAAGGTCAAATTGTCCATCAGTAGGAGGTCAATTTGTTAACCTACGGGAGGTTAGCTCATCGATCTTCTAGAGGCTAGCTCATCGAGGTTGTGGTCCTGTGAGATCAGTTTGAGAACCGATATAGCTTGAGGTTGGCAGCGTGGTAGTCTTTCTTTGAGGAAAAGAGAAGAAGAGATGAAGCCGGACTTCCCCTTTTGCTTCCACTGCTTTCCAAATACGGAGGAGAGAGGAGAGAGATTTCTGGAGAGAACCAAAGAAAGGAGGTGAGAGAAGAAGAGTTTTGATCTGGACAGAAGAAGAACAGAATGACAGTCTGAGTTGATAGATGAGCTATGAGAGTTTGTACTTTGATCATCTGGCCCTATTTATATAGAGAAGGAGATATGCTTCCGTTACTGTTGGAGGCCGAATTCACAGTGTGTTATAACCATCCTTCCTCGTATGGATCCTTTTAATTGTGGAGCTATAACCATTCCTCTTAATAGATTTAAAATTCAAATATATTAGAATTTGGTCTTCCTGCATACCACGTATTGACTCATGATACGCAAGTTAATTTTAGGCCAGATCATATATCAAAACACATATTTAATTATTTATTTAGTTATCCTAAATATCTATTATTTTAATTTGTGTCGTCATGTTGATCATGTGTCTTGAGTGTTGACTTAGTTAATTCTCCGTGCAACATTCAATTTATTTAAATTATTGACTAATAAAAAATTCCAAGAATGGAATTGAAAAAAGAAAAAAAATTAGTAATTAGTTTTGTTAGCCAACTCATTCCTTCTCCATGACTCGAGGAAGTTCATTTTAAAATTTAGACTTAGAATCGGATATGTATTATTTTTTTTGAATAAATATAATCATGAAAATCAACATATAAAATGTTCAATAACTGAGAAGGAGCTATGGAAGTCGAAATCCATAAAATGGTTCATGATTGGCTGTATATGTAGCAACTCAGATGTATTAATCTTTATGTAAATATGGGTAGCCTTAAAAGAATTAAAATATTGCATTCAAATTTGATTGGCCTTTTTCCTAACGGTAACAAGAAAATAAAATAAAGTCACCATTCTAATTATCCATAGCGGTCTATGACCAAGTGCTGGAGTCGCCTCTAAATTCGAACAAGGGAAAAGCGTCGAGGAAGCATGCACCAAGGCCAAGTTACGGAGACCATCCCTCAAACCTAAACTTTTTCGAAAAAAGTAAAAGGATCCTTGCATATCCCCGGCCTTGGAACCAAGAATAAAGCCAGAAAAGCAGTCCAGATTCATCCTTTTCCCCTGCAAGATATTGAACCCATCCTTAAATCCGTCTGCCTACGTCCCTCTCGTATTGAGATGGTACCTACCGACTCCCGTGGAATCTATTTAACTACCCCCTCCCAAATTCCCAAAATATACCTCCCCCCCCTTCCGAAAATACCCCCCCTGGCCATCGGAAGAGGAGGGGACAAGGAGAACCAAAAAAAAATAGTCCTCTTTTTTTTTTCCGTTTGCCTCCATTAATGGCATCCATGGCGACCTTCCTCGCCAAAACCCCGATCTCAACCCCCCCATTCCCCAGTCCCCTCAAATACGATATCTCCCCTCGCCCTCGCCTCCCCTTCCCCCTCCTCGCTGCTCCTCGGCAGGCGGCGAGGACCCTCAGGAGCCGCCGGATCGCGTGCGGCCTCATCGAGCCCGACGGCGGGCGGCTGGTGGACCTGGTGGCGCCGGCGGGGCCGGCGAGGGATGGTCGGCGGAGGGAGGCGGCGGCGCTCCCCAAGCTTAGGCTCTCGCGGGTCGATCTCGAGTGGGTCCATGTCCTCAGCGAGGGGTGGGCGAGCCCCCTCCGAGGGTTCATGAGGGAAGCCGAGTTCCTCCAAGCACTTCATTTCAACTCGCTCCGCCTACCGGACGGGTCGTTCGTCAACATGTCGGTCCCGATCGTGCTCGCCATCGACGACACCCAGAAGAAGGCCATCGGGAACCAGCGCAAGGTCGCGCTCGTCGACGCCAACAACAAACTCGTCGCCATCTTGAGCGAGTAAGAGAGTTTTTGTTGCCTTTTCCTTCGTAAAAATCTCTCCTTTTTATTGTTTTTTATTGTTAGTGTTCTAACTAATCTGTGTGCTCTTTCTGATGATCAAAAATAGACTATACAATGCAAAATTATCTTTTTAGTTGCGAGTATAGTGAAAGAGGGGGTTTACTGCTGTTATATTTTGATGCTTATGGATGTATGTACTAAAGACTGCTTCAATCGTGTATGCTGGATTCTGTAAATTGTTTTATAGTGTGAATCGGTTAGTGAAGGATGTTATCTTCATAATTTCTACTGCGAGTGATGACTAGTGCTTTCTGTATTTATTTAACTGATTGATGTTGAGGTGTTGATAGGATTTTAGCTTCTTATTTTAGTTGTTTCAATTTTTCTAAGTGGATTGATTCGATATTAATGCTTGTAATTGGCTTTCAATGATTCAAAGGGCTCTGCTGAGATTTTTATTGCTGGGAAATTGACGGATGTTGGTAGGACATTTTTGTTGGTTTTTTTCTCCTACCATGTTTGGTGATGCTTAAGTTTGACTGATATAGATTGCATAGGTTATTGAAGTTTCTGATCATGATGGAGGCTTCTGGTTATGCATAGCTTATTTTTGTGATTTCATTGTTGAATAATATTTGTAATGTATTCGTAGTCTTACTTATAAAAAAATGTTTGCGTGAGTATAACGCAATTATGATGTTGAGCAAAAACTATTCGCTTGTTGATGTGGATTGTGGAAACCCTATATCGCAACCAATAACCGGAGAGTCATCTCTGAGAAGCTGATGACATCCGGTCAATGAGGACTCGACGACATGAATTTTATCAATTCAAATTATAGTTGGGATGATGTTATTAGTTAAACAGCTTTAAGAATTTGTTTCACTTTTGTGGGTCCTACCTATGTATTTCAATGTAACATTATTGTTTTTTTTCTAAATACATATCAATATACTTAAAGTTTTAAAATTTGTGGAAGTGCCCCTAGCTGCATTATCTTAGACATGGGCTGGTAAAAATTGATCTCACATCTACCAACTAGCCTTGCAGGTGTCATGGTAGGCCCCGCTGTCATGTAAAGTTGCCTTTGCTAGGAATTCAACTTTTGGTTAATACTAAGTCACTGATTAGTCAAAAAGGAAAAAAAGAAGACACTGCTTTGTAATTCCATGAACTATATTGACTTTGGATTATACTACATAGGAAACCCTGTTTTGATGGTAAAAAGGCTTGTATTGCAATCATAAGGGTGATGTCCTAGTATGCAAATGGGATAATGATGCGCTGTATATATAATTAAAATTTCTCTTAGTAGTATGTGATAACCTTCCATCAATGATAAAATAGTTTAAGCTGTAGAATGTCTACATGTATGTATGCAGCTTATTATGTGCGTAAGACTTATCAATTATCTTATGATTTTAATTTTTTTAATTATTAATTTAATGAAGCCAGTATAGGGTGATTGTGCCTTTATGTGAAAGTTCAAGATTAACTTTCTAGGGCTTTAGCATGGTGCATTAAATTTTACTACTATTACATTATAGCATTACTTATGCATATTTTTTTCTTAAATTCTTTACTTATATTACTTCACACTCATGCATATGAAAATGTTTATGTATATTTTTTTTTTTGCAAAATCAAATTCTTTGGCCTTTTGAATCTAAATGTTCAGAGTCACGAGTTTCTTCTTACTACTTTGTTATATGTTCTGGATCTCATTATTAGTGTAACAGTGAGCACGGGAATCATGTGTATCTGGTTTAAAATTGAAGTATGGGTCATATCTCATAGCATGTCCTGTTTTAGATGTTCCATTCTATATTGCGATTTGAAATTTATGAATAGTGTATTGTTAACATCTAATTTTGAAGCCTTGACAGTTTTATATTATGAGAAACCCTTATTAATGTTTGTTATGCTTATCTTGTAACATTTCTGAAATTATCAATTCATGTTGATATTTGATTGTGAATTCATCTTAGGGTCTGGTGTTTGCTTTTACCTAGTTTATTTGAAATATAAGTAAACTGGATAAACTAGTATTTGCACTACTGTTTCATCATTTTAATGAAGTAAAGGGGGCATCTTGAAAAAAGATGACATGCTAAACTTGATTAACTCGAGATTTTAGTGAGTTTAAGATTATGAAAACTTCACGGGCAATGGTATTTTTTATTTCCTCAGTGGAAGATTTTTCTGAAGTGTCCTTTCCCTTTGCTACTTCATCTTCCCTTTTCTTATTTTCTTTCCTTTTTGTCCTGTTCGGTCTTTCTACCTGGATATTTTTCAAGTGGTGAGGTGATTCTAGACATCTGACTGGACCCTAATGCTTAGAAATCATTAAAGATTTAGGTCATACCTGAACCTGATGAGGCTTTATTTGTCAAACATGTAACAGTCACATGCTTTATTCCCTTTAAAAAATTGAGATATACATGTTTATTGTTGGTTTTCCTTATTTCTTGCTGTAAATTTTTTCCCAAGACATTCAGAGTTCCTTGTTTTAAAAATAGATATTTATTTTGATGCCTTTTTTATTGGGAATGCTTTTGGAACTTTTCTTCCTAGAGCAATGGTTACTAATGTATGAGTTCTGTGCTAGACATGAATATTGTAGACAATTCTATCTTCAAAAATAGAAAAGGTAAAGATGAGGATACTTGTGGGTCCATTCTGCAGTATTAAAATACTTGCAATGAAAAACAGATCCTTCTAGACCAGCTGTTGTGCTAGGTTGATAAAGAATGGCACATGACTAGATTTCAGACATTTTTTCTGGCCACATAAGGTTTAGAGTAATGGTCAATATTTGACCATTATCTTGTTCTAACGGCCATTATTATAACTTTATACTGGGAATGATGGTCATTATTTGATAATTTCACTTTACTCTGGATAAAATAATGTTTATGAACTTGAATATCGATACCAGATCGAAGAAATATTTTATATCTAATTGACATCAAATATAACCTCATTTTCCTGTCATTTTCCATTATAACTGCTAATAACCGTTGCTATAGCCGCCATGCTTCTATTCCTAAATCAATCAAGTTAGGGGTGAACTGGTCCATTAACAGCTATTATTTCCATTATGATAGGACATAACATTTGCATAGGGTGTCTGTTATTATGCATGTACCTGCGGTGTCTCTATATGACATTAGTATGCATTGACATACATGTGAAACCTTGCAATATGGAATTTTGAAGTGATAGATACAAATGCAAAGAATAAGGAGCACAAAAAAGAACTTAAGGTCTTGCATGGATTATCAGGGAAGTTGGACAAGGGTATGGTGGCTGCTGCATCAGATTTTAGTGAAACTTTTCTGGTGAAGATCATTGGGATTGGTCTTCTTGTTGAAGGAGTTACCAAATGATTTTGAGATTAGATATCATGATCTTTTCACCATGTATTAGAGGTATTTAAGGTTGTAATTGAGCTGAGCTTGATCAAGCTTGGAACTGACCAAGCTTGTTTTATTTATCATTATATTGAGCTGAATTTAACTTATTTTTCAATTGAGCTGAAATGGATCCTATTTGATCAGCTTGATAATCCTAAATGGTGTTGTAATCAACTTGAGATTAAACGAAGCTTGGTTCAATCTTAAATGAAAGTTCAATTCTTGATTCTAGCTTGGTTTAGGATTTGGTTCAGACCTCAATTAATATTTAATCGGTCCAAAACAAATGCACCAATCAAAATCAAGTTCAAGTTTGGTTTGTTTTGCTTCGAGCCAAGTTTTATTATATCTCTTCTTGGGCTGAGCTGGAGCGGAGCTCGAGCTTTTCAATTTGTTTGACATCCCTATGGGTATTCTACTTAATGACCCAAATCCCCACCCAAAAAAGCTAGGTAAAAGGTTATTACTTAGTGTTCTTGGCCTTGCTCAGTAGCCAAGATCTCCTCAACACATACCTATTGTGAGACTAAACACATTCGTGTGCAGGTTCTCACACACACTTCTGTTAAGCTGTGGTGTTCTTGCAAAGGGAAGGGTCCAATCATGAACACCAATAGCGACTTGTGATCAGCTCCAAAAGGGCCTATGCTGGCCATGGGTTACTTCAACTCTGATATCATTTGTAATGATGCAGGGCTTCACCCAAAAAGTCCATCTAGAAGGTTATTATTTGAGGTTTCTTGGCCTTGCTCAAGTATCCAAGATCTTCCCAATGTAGATCTGCTGTGGAATTAGGCACATAACCTTGCAGGTCCTCACATTTTCCATTTAAGCCTTAGCATCCTTTTCAATGGAAGGATCCTACCTTGAACGCTATAATCACCTCGTATTCATCCCAAATTGCCACATCCCCTAGCCCTATGGGCTGTGGACTGTGTCAGCTTTGATACCATTTCTAGCAATCGAAAACCTAACCTAGAAAGGGCTAGCTAGAAGTTATTTATTGGGGTCCTTGGCCCTACTTAAGTATCCAAAATCTACTAATGCACACCCATTGTAGGACTCAACAAGTGCTTGCATGGGTCTTGCATTCCATCTAGATGCAAGGTTTTTAACTTTTTTCTCTCTTTGACAACTTTGCAATAGGTATTCCATTATATAGAATTACTGCTGAAAGTGCTAATCTTTCAGTTGCCACTTTAAGTTTCTTCTCAGAAAAATTTAACTTATTATGCATTCATTTCTAAGGTATTTCTCTATTTTCCTCTCAAGTCCCTATTGTTTATCATCTATAAAGATGCATGCCAGGTTCTCTTCTTGGATAGAGGTATTCCATCATATAGAGTTACTGCTGAAAGTGTTAATCTTTCAGTTGCCACTTTAAGTTGCTTCTTAGAAAAATTTAACTTATTATGCATTCATTTAAGGTCTTTTCTCTATTTTCCTTTTTAAGTCCTTATTGTTTATCATCTATAAGGATGCACTCCAGGTTCTCTTCTTGGATAGAGAGAACAAAAGCATTCTGCTTTTTTCTGTCTAGCGTATTGTACCTTTAGTTAAGAATCATAGCCCATCACTTCTCTTTGTTGGAGATTGTAATTTGATCATAGCTGTACCTCTAGCTATAGAAAAGAGTTGGTTGTGCTACTAGTTTCAAACCAATTACTTGATGAGTCAGATAAATTACATCATTTTATGGTCATACTCATACCAATATAATGCGTTTCTTAAACATATTAATTTTAATTGCCATAGAAGAAACAAAACTATAATTAACTTATAGGTTCTTTGCAATATTCTAGAAAATGCAATATCTTGACTGTTTGGCTAGCTGTTCAGACTTTGTTTATTTTGCTTCAATCCATCCTATGAATCATCATACTTTAGATGTTCTCCAGAAAGCTCCAATCAAAGTAGTCTATACCGATACCGAAACCCATACTGGTCGCCCAATAGTATGGTACGGTATTGGTACCATGCCATTCTGGTCTATTTCGGATGTTTTTTTTATTTTCAAATTTTGAACTGAAGTTCGTAGATGATTTGTTGACTTTAATGTAAAATTTGAAAATAAAAAAAGTTTGAAATGGGAAAAAAATAGTGTTGACGCAAGATGAGATGGGGAGGGAGGAGGAGAGGGAGAGGGAAAAAAGGAGGGAGGGGGTAGAGAGGGAGAGGGGGAGGGAGAAAAGGAGAGAGGGGGGAGGGGGAGAGAGAGAGAGGGAGAGGAAGAGGGAGGGATGAAGGGAGGAAGGGGGAGGGCGAAGGAATGGAAACTCTAACCCTAACCGTAACCTGACCGAGAGAGAGGGAGGGAGAGGGAGAGGTAGGAGGGAGTGACCTACCGGAGGTGGTGGGGGGCAGACCATTGCGAGCGGCTAGGCGGACGCGGGTTTGAGAGGTAGGGTGTGTGTGTAAGCGAGGCATTTCTTGAGCAGCGGGGAGTCTCTCTTGGGTATTCCGAGCCATCGAGAGGTGAAGAATCGAGGCTGAACCTCATTAAATAGCTGGGAGAGGGGCAGTCTAAGTGAACCAGCCTCATTTCGTTTTAAAGGCTTGAACCATGTTGGCTTTCGACTGGTTCGGGATAGTTTGGCATTCCTTGGCTCTAATACTATTGCTTAAAATGGAGACTACTGATTGCAGTGTATTCGAACTAGAATGGGCGCCAAGACTCATACATCTTGTCCTTTTGAAACAAAATCAATGACGAAATGGTGATAGAGCCAATTGCGCAAATGACATTGCTAGGCATTGTAGTTCTATTCCACTTGTTTGCTATGATTTGCATTTGTTATTTGTTATATGTTTGTTATACTTATTAGTGCATCACCTTCGTACATATAAGTTAATATTTTATTTTACATGTTGGAGGAAGTTTTAGGATCATCATTAGCTCTAGGCTCCAGTTGGTTGGACAAATATATGATATCTAATTATCCTTCAACCTTGTATGAAAACATTTGTGTAATATCTGATTATTCTTCCATCCTGTATTGAATAAAGGTCATCTTGTGTTGCCTATATCTTTAAAACATCTGTGCATTATAGGAATTTTTATTTTTTACAAGTCTTTGATGTGTTGTGCGCAATTCTAGTAGAAAGCCTTTTAGTCAATTAATTCTCTACTCAGCTATAAAGTTTATTTTGTACACAGCAGGGGGTTCTATATTTCTCTTAATAGGAGTTCTAGGTATGGGTTTATATGGTTCCAATGAACCAACATTAGATTTTGAAATATTAACTAATCAATCATATCCTGTGGCATTGGAAATAATATTATATTTTGGTTTCTTCATTGCTTATGTTGTCAAAGCGCCGATCATACCCCTACATACATCGTTACCAAATACCCATAGAGAAGCACATTACAGTACATGTATGCTTCTAGCTGGAATCTTATTAAAAATGGGGGTATATGGATTGATTCGGATCAATATGGAATTATTGCCCCACGCTCATTCTATATTTTCTCCTTGGTTGGTAATAGTTGGAATGATGCTAACAATCTATGCAACTTTAATTTCTCTCGGTCAACGCAATTTTAAAAAGAGAATAACCTATTCCTATGTATCTCACATGAGTTTTACAATTATAGGAATTGGTTCTATAACTGACATGGGACTCAATGGAGCCATTTTACAAATACTTTCATGGATTTATTGGTGCTGCACTTTTTTTCTTGGCGGGAACGAGTTGTGATAGAATATGTCTTGTTTATCTCGACGAAATGGGAGGGATATCTATCCCAATGCCAAAAATATTTACCATGTTTAGTAGTTTCTTGATGGCTTCTCTTGCATTGCAAGGAATGAGTGGTTTTGTTGCAGAATCAGTAGTATTTTTTGGAATAATTACTAGTCCAAAATATCTTTTAATGCCAAAAAGCAATACTAATTACTTTTGTAATGGCAATTAGAGTGATATTAACTCCTATTTGTTTATTTTCTATGCCACGTCAGATGTTCTATGGATACAAGCTATTCAATATTCCACACTCTAATTTTTGGATTATGGACCACGAGAACTATTTGTTTCGATTTGTATCTTTCTACCTGTAATAGGGATTGGTATTTATCTAGATTTGGTTCTCTTGTTATCAATTGACAGGGTACAAGCTATTCTATCTAATTACTTTTATAGATAATGTTTCATTAATGAGATAAAAAGTCTTATAATTCTTTAATTTTAAGATTTTTTTTTAATTGTTCACTGTACATTGCAAAAAAAATAAAGTGAAGTAGAATTGTAATGAGATGCATTTTGAGTTTTAGTTTTGACTGATTGTCAAAACTAAAACTCGAACAAGCAAACTTTCGTTATATATGGGTCGATATTCTTTTGTATTTTTTATGTAGCTTATTCAATTAGATGTTAATGTGAATGAACCATAACTATGTAAACCTATTCCTAATAGATTGACCCCAAAATAGCATATCAAAATTATAAAAAATCCTATAGAAGCTATAAGTGCCGAATTCGTACCTTGTAAACTTTGATTTGTTCTGGTATGTGGATAAATTGCGAATATGGTCCAAGTAATAAATGCCCAAGTTTTCTTTGGGTCCCAAATCCAATAAGATCCCTATGCTTCATTAGCCCATACTGCTCCACAAAGAATGCCTATGGTTAAAAAGGTAAACCCTAAACTAATCATATGATAACTCCAATAATCCAAATACTGAGTCAATTGATATTTGTAGTAATTTTGAAATGAAAGACAAGAAGTATTTTTAAAAATGTTGCTTCTTTTTTCATTCAAGTATTTAATCTTACCAAAGAAAAATGATCTAATTAAGAAATTATTGCTTTTACAAAAAAATTGGTGTTGTTCTGAAATGTAATGACTAGAAGAGCGATTGATAACAACGATCTGCATAAAAGAGCTGCATTAGCTCAATAACATCATACTTACGTGCATCATTAACCACTGAGATTGTAGAGCAGGTACTACTATTGCGGATTGATGCATTTTAGTTGGAAGACCCGATGTAGCGAAACCTTGAGTAAAAATAGTACTTGGGGTAGTTATTATGCTTAAATCATTTTTGTGGTTCAATGTCTTGAAAATTATAGGAATAATAAAGAAACTGTATGAAAAGAAGATTAATGACTCATATAAATTACTTAACGAAAAATGTCTTGAAGAAATCCAATGAGAAACTAATAATCCTGTTATAGAGAAAAAAGTGGCTATCATTCCTTTTTTCGATGAATCATGTAATCCTACAATTTCGTAGACTAATAAGTTCATGAAATGAATCGTAATCACAATTTGAAATGATCGAAAAAGATATATTAGTTAATATATGTTCTAAAGTCACAAATATCATAAAAAAGTGTCCCATTATAGAATTGAAATTGAGAAATCTTAGGCTTAAAATGAATTCATCAGCAGATGATGCCTTTCTAGGAAAAAGTCATGACACTGCATTTTCCCATTGTCTCATCTATCTCATAGATGAGTAAGGTTGGCTAAAGCACCAAAAAAATAGTAAGTAAGAGAGCACCACTAGTATAAAGATAAAAAGGATCAACAAATTATCCAACAACACAGAAACTTAGGTACACTTCTTTTTAACCATGCATTCCTTTAGGTTTAGCTCAGCTTGGCCCTGCCTCCTCTTCCCAAGCTTCTTGGAGCTTGGCCAAAACTCGTCCGCATGTCATGTCCAAGAGAGAGTCTTTCTTCCTGCCTCTCCAGCTCCCATTTTAGCTTATTTTTCTTCTGTCATCGGGGATGGGAACCCTGGTACGAATTAAGGAGGGTTCTGGGTGGGTAGGTTTGATGCTAGCTTTGTTGCCTTGGCATTGGCTGATTAAAGATATCCTCGCCAAGGCGCCATCTTAAGTAAAAACGTGACTTTCGGAACAATTAATTATCTTGGTTAATGAACCTCTTCGATTGTTGCAAAATGAAGAAATGATTTCTAAGATGCCTTTAGGGGTGTTAGTGGGCTAGGTTGGGCCGGATCGGGCCTAGTGTCAAGCAATCATGAAGTTTAACTGTCAGGCTTGAGCCCGATCTAGCCTGGATCATGCTCAGAGGTGTTAGGCCCAAGTCCAACCTAGTTCAAGAAACTTTTTTGGAGCATAGCTGGGCTAAAATTGGGCCTTATTTTTTTTTTACCGATTTCCCAGCCCAGGCTCATTCCAAAATCTAGTTAAATATCTATTTTCAGGCTGAAGCCTTGGCCCATGGTCCTAAAACTTGAGCCTGGGCCCATGGCGCTAAAACATGACATATGCCCTATTTTTTTACGGTTGGTTCTTTGGGCCGATTGGGCCAGCCGAGCCCATTGACAGCCTGGATATTTGACTCAACAACCTTGAAAACAATAAAATGTTATTACCATTTTTAAAGTGTTCTATGGCTAATTAACTTTTGGAAGGAAATAATCTTAAAGAAAGGTAGTTGTATGTGTTTATGATCATCGTGAATGGTCTAATCTAATAGAGTAAGTAGGATAATGCGGTAAAATGTCTAGTATTTATTAATGATTCCTAATAAATTATCTAGGAGGGCGAAGGATTCATTAATGATTCCTAATAAAATCTAGTATTTATCTGCAAGTGAAGAGTTGGGGGAGTTATGTTTCCTCCGATCTTATGCTGGATACTTCCTTAAGTAATTTAACATATTTTTCTTGTAAATTATATACCATCTATATGCTACTATTGAAGACTTGAAATTATCAATCCTTTTTCTTTTAGGAGAAGCGTTGGGCGGGAAGTTATGTTTCCTTAAACCTTATGCTGGTCTAATTTTTATTTCTTTAGCTACAATGGGAGTTTAGCCTTTTATATAAGAAATAAAAAAGGATCTATAATTCCACTGAAGAGGAGATGCTCCTGAACTGAAAGGTATGAACACTATGGTCGAGCTACCAATTTCTTCTCTTTTAGGTGATAGACGGTTAAAGCTTATGACATATATTATTCTGAAGTTTGAGATTAAATATTTTTTTACCATATAATTATTTTAAAAAGTTAACAAAAATGTTTAAAAGCAATGGAGCATGTTGAATTAGCTTGTCAAACATCTAGAATCTGGTGAAAATTCAGACAATATTATTCTTAGGATTTTTGGACTTTAGGAAGCTTGCCTGCCCCTACATCCTGGTTCAGATACGTGTACCCTATTAACCAGAGAATGTGTTGTTCTGTATTCTCAATGCATGCACAGGATTTAAAACTAATATTTCATATATTTGAATGATTTTTTCTGCTACTTTAAAAACTTATTATGACCGTTGTCCTAATGAATCATTATATTTCCAATCAGATATATATGTCATTTAGTAAAGAGAAAAAATGAAGAATATATGTAATATTTTAACTGGTGTATGACAAATGTGTCTGAGTGCAAGTATGAATTGATCTACCCTATTGCAAGGTTTTCATAAACTGGTTTTTGAATCAATTGCGCACATTCTTTTTACAAGGGTTTTCTAAGTGGTGTCCAGCCTTTCTCGAATGGAAAAAAAGTATCTTTTTTCTGGGACTTCCTGATACTGTATTTGAAGCAGTTGTTCGAATTCCATGCGTAGCTGTGCCCGGCCGATGCGTTCCATTATTGCTGCATTTAAGCGCTGGGGAAGAAGTCTCGTCATTCCAGCGTTTCAACCTTCTCCTTCAAGGACTTCCTTTCCACCCATAAAAATAATACATCCTCATGTAATACAAATATGTTAAGAATCATGAAGCTGTTCTTACCAAAACGATCCTTAGATGCTTGTTTAAACTAATCAAAGATGGGCAGAAGTTACATAAACCACTTCAAGTATTGTAGATTTCAAGATATGGATTTGCTAGTCTGAATATTTGGATATTTGTTAGGACTGTTGGCAATACTGTATTATTTATTTTGTAACAAGTTCTTGCCTTTCCAAGTCTATAATATTAAATTGCCATATTGATTTCTGTGACGGAGAAAGGGATTTATTTAAAGTCACTAGGAATAAGTGCTACAAGTGGTTTAAAATTGCTTACTCTATGCGGAACCTGGAGATTCAAGGATCAACATAGACATATCCTGAGTAGACCATAGAACTAAATAGTGTAACAAAAATACAATATTTTGAATTGAATATAGGTCTGTATAAAACATGCTGATATAATGAGCTTTTTAATAACAATTTATGCTTTAATCAATCATTAGATAATTGTATAGATTAATCAAGGAAATAATGACCATAATCTTTACCATCAAGCATTGTCCCATGTATGTACTGTCAACATGTGAAGCCTCATTTGCCAATGATTCCTACTGAGAGTTACCTCTAGTGTTATGGCAAACCTTGCCAAATTCTTTTTCAAGGGTGAAGTCCATGTTGCCTTAGTTCATCTCATCTTCCTGAAATCCTTTGACAAAGCATTGTCTTAATAAGCCCTTGCTCCTTTATTTTCCTTGCACTTCAATTTCATAAATATTTATGTCGTATCAAGAAAAAAAAGAAACTTCATACACTTCAGATTGCAGTAACACATGTATGTAAAGAGTTAAATTTTATCATAATTTCTCGGGCATTGCATGAATGAAGTGTGATGTAATGCAGAAGAAATTGAGCAGAGATGAAGGAGATTTTTAGCATAAATTTGAATAAACAACTAAATGTTCGAACAAATATTACATGTTAACATCTAGTGCTTCAATAAACAATTTTTTTGTTATGACCCATTGTATACATCGATGTGCAGTTCCAATATATATCATTCCATGACTTGTCATACTAATCTATACCGCCCCATACCAAGCGTGCTATACCATACCGATACCAAATTGGATCTTAGTATGTGAGGTTTACCAAGTTTTGGTACACCGAACCGACCCCTATAATGGATGTATTGACACTATATAGGTCCGGTACTGAGATGACGAACCTTGTATCATTCTCATTCTAAGTTTATATTTAATGCGGAATTCATATTTCCCCAATGCATCAAACAATTGCCATTGCAAAATTAACCTATAGATTCCATACTATAGTTCTTCTAATGTAGCTGTTATATAGTATGTGATCCTTCATCTGCACAATATCATTTATATACCATGTACTTATTGTTGGACCAAGAAGAATGACATGCATAGTGATCCTTCATTTGACGAACCTTAGTTTTTTGGAATGTAGATGCCTTAAAGACATCTTATGTTACAGATAGTACTATGAGACATGCTTACTTTAAAGCCAAGGTGTCTGACTTTCTCTAGTCAATATAGCAATATAGCAACCACCAAGGTCCGCCGAACTGGTACCGAAACCCGTACCGGTCGGTAGACAGGCGGAACTGGTATGCCCAATTTTTTTTGGAGTTTTCAAGTTGATTAATTGATAATCAATCTTGTTGAACTTTTTCAATAATTTTAAGTCTAATTTGATGTTTTTTTAATGTTTTTTGATGTTTCTATGATCCTAGTTTAACCTAAAGGATGCATATTATTGTTTTAAAATGATACAAAACATAAAATAATTAGTGAGATGCTGCATGCTACAAGAAGCAACATGAAATATCCTCAAATCAAGTAGTGAGGTGAAAAATATAAAATAATACAATCTATTACATATGTTTAATGTACAATATATATACCGATATCTAAAATCTCGTCGAATGGTGATGCCTCTTGTAGATATCCGAATTTATAGCATAGTCCGGAGGCATATCAGCCCACCTCTCTAATCAAGTAGCATTGTAGTCTTGTATGTTTATCCTATAAGAAACACGCTCCGGATTATAAGCACTCTCGGATCTCTTGTTGAAGCTTTGGCTCTGAGAGGAGTCCTAGGCCTAGATCACTGTGCACATAATCACATCAAAATTTGAATAAATGGACACCAAATTTTGTTGGAGAGTAGCTTGCATGTCCCTAAATACACTTTTGATTTTACATTTTGTTTTAATTTTATTTGTTTATATTTTTTTTATTTTTTAATCCAAAAATATATTTTTAATTTTTAAAAATTATATATAATTCAAAAAATAAAAATTTTTATGTCATCATGTAGATCATCCATAGCCCTACAACATATAATAAAATGGAAGCCAAATGAAAAATTTTGGCATAATCTCTTATTTTTCAAGTTTCGAGCTATTTTTCAAGTCAAAAAAAATTAGAGAAAATGAGATAGGAGAGAGGAAGCACACCTTATTTAGGATTGGATCTTCCTTCAATCGCGCTAAATCGGTGTGATTTCGCAAATTGGGGGGAAGGAGGAGTCGTTTAGCCATCTTACGGCCAGACAAACTTTCAAAAAAAACTATTGGGGCCTTCCTAACACTTTCTTTTAACAAAAGAAGTAGAGGAGGAGGGAGCTCGATTCCGGACCGGGTCGACTCGGTGCGAACCAGACGATCCGCACAAAGTTTGAATGGAACTGGTTGGCCGGTTTAATCTAGCTCGGGCATTTTCCGACTGGTTCCAATCGGTTTGGAACCCATTCCGGCCGGTTTGGGGCTAGAACCGATTCCATTAGGCAAACCGACCCAGTTTTCTACTGGGTCGGCTCGGTACGGTTTAGCCTACTGTTATAGAGTTCCTGTTTACCTGAAAATGCACTAAACAGATCGTTGTTAGAACCGACAAACAAAGTTTTAAATTAATTATACTCTTATCTTTCCTACTCGAAGAATAGTGGTCGTAAGAGGTCGATCCACAGGGAGACGATTGGAGTTGCATAAAAATCAAAACGTTCACTCGGATTCAAAGCCGATTTTTTAATAATAAGAAAAAAGTATTACTTCGGGGATGTTGAATGATTCTCTAGTCTACCAGAGAATGTTTTCTATTTGAAAATAACGAAAAGACAGATACTTGGAATCAAAGAGCATTTATAAATTTAATGAAATATTTAACTATTCAAAGAAAAATGTTGGCATGGATGAAAACAGTGCTTAAGAAGATTGAAGCCGGAAACATAGATTGCATGAGAAAAAATTGATTGATTTCATAAAAAGAAATGATTACAAAAAGTAAAAAAATTGAAGATGAAGCCTAATGCTTCTTTTCTTCTGCAAAAGGAAACAAGAAATAAAAGAAAATCAAATAGAAAACTCCCCTTTCTTCTCTTCCCTATTTTTTATTCTTTCTTTTCAAACAAAATAGAGTCATGCTCTGTTTCTTTTTTTTTTCTTTCTTCTCTTCAAACAGAGCCCTCAGCCGATGGCCTCTCCTCCCCTCCCATTTGCCGATGGCCTCTCCTCCCTTTATATAGATCTCTCCCTTCTTCTTGAAGCTAGCAATCAATCCATGGGGAACGGACGCATGATCCTTGGCATGATGCGGGAGGGCTGAATCACAGGCTGCTGGGATTCCGGAATGGAGTTGACGCGTGAAGCTTGGAGGTGAATCACGGACGCGGGAGATCTCAAATCCGGAAGAGGGCTGGGCTTACGCTTGCAGTCGGACGAAAGGAGCTGGATTGCTAGGAGGAATGCTTGGATCATGGGCTGGAGTGAATCGGGAAGCACGTTCACGGAATCGTTGGGGCGCAGAGGGAATCTGGAAGGCTGGGATCATGCTTGCAGATTTGGGAAGGAAGCTGGGATGCGGAAGATGAATGCTGGCGGAATCTTGGGCTGCTGGGAGGCGGAGGAGGATGAATGCGGACAGAAGAAAAGGGGTTTTGGAATGGACGGTTGGTGGCTCCTTGATGGCAAGAAACAGAGATTACACGGCTTGATGGGGAGCGTTGGGATTGAAGGCTGAAGAAGATGCTGATTTGGAAGATGATCCGATGGACGACACGGATGCTATGTCAAGATGGGCTGATATGGAAGGATGTGGATGCCGGTCCATGGAAGGTAGGAGATGCGGGTGCATGGATTGCACGTGGAAGGATTCCGGAAGGTTGTGATGAACTCGTTCAAATGGACACACGGGATGCTGGATCAAGGGTGCTTCGTGGAAGATAGACGGCTCGGCTTGGGTTGGCATTCTTTCTTCTCTCCCCTATTTTTTATTCTTTCTTTTCAAACAAAATAGAGTCATGCTCTGTTTCTTTTTTTTTTCTTTCTTCTCTTCAAACAGAGCCCTCAGCCAATGGCCTCTCCTCCCCTTCCATTTGCCGATGGCCTCTCTTCCCTTTATATAGATCTCTCCCTTCTTCTTGAAGCCGGCAATCAATCCATGGGGAACGGACGCATGATCCTTGGCATGATGCGGGAGGGCTGAATCACAGGCTGCTAGGATTCCGGAATGGAGCTGATGTGTGAAGCTTGGAGGTGAATCACGTATGCGGGAGATCTCAAATCTGGAAGAGGGCTGGGCTTACGCTTGCAGTCGGGCGGAAGGAGATGGATTGCTGGGAAGAATGCTTGGATCACGGGCTGGAGTGAATCGGGAAGCACGTTCACGGAATCGCTGGGGCGCGGAGGGAATCCGGAAGGCTGGGATCACACTTGCAGATTTGGGAAGGAAGCTGGGATGCGGAAGATGAATGCCGATGGAATCTTGGGCTGCTGGGAGGCGGAGGAGGATGATGCGAACAGAAGAAGAGGGGTTTTGGAATGGACGGTTGGTGGCTCCTTGATGGCAAGAAACAAAGATCACACGGCTTGATGGGGAGCGTTGGGATTGAAGGCTGAAGAAGATGCTGATTTGGAAGATGATCCGATGGATAGCACGGATGCTATGTCAAGATGGGCTGATATGGAAGGATGTGGATGCCGGTCCATGGAAGGTAGGAGATGCGGGTGCATGGATTGCACGTGGAAGGATTCCGGAAGGTTGTGATGAACTCGTTCAAATGGACACACGGGATGCTGGATCAAGGGTGCTTCGTGGAAGATAGATGGCTCGGCTTGGGTTGGCATTCTTCTGAAGTCAATTTGTACTCAATATGCATTTTATCTCTAATTTATAGTAATCTGTGCCAAACAAAAATATAATATTAAACTAATGAATTTATCATTATCAGTCAATAATAACACTAATTTAGTTGATATGTAGATCGCACTTTTGTGTTCTCACCATCTACCTTGATGACCACTTTCATTCGAAGCTCTCTAGTATGTATAAAGTAAATTAATTATCTCAGCTTTCTTTTTAAGGATTTATTCACATTAGAAATTCTTGCTGACCTATATTGTCTTTATACACCAAATCTTACCTTTTAGCATTTCCAATACATATCTACATGAGCTTACCTACACTTTGAGCATCTTATTGCCAATTATACCTGAGTGTGATGCTTGATAGCTTGCTTTAGAAACTTAAATAGTGCTTTGCATGCATATGGTTAAAGTAAGTAGGATTTTGATTGTTAACTGATTATCATAATTAACCTTAGTTGAAATAACACCATATTTTCTATAATATTTCATGTTTTGAGGGGTGTGAAATGTGTTAGCATTTAACTACTGTATTTTGTTAATCTCATTTTAGAGTTTTAATTGGACGTTTTCTCACTTTTTCTTTCAGCATTGAGATCTACAAACATAACAAAGAAGAAAGAATTGCAAGAACTTGGGGAACAACTGCTGAAGGCTTGCCATATGTTAAGGAAGCTATTGAAAATGCTGGAAACTGGCTAATTGGAGGAGATTTGGAAGTTATAGAGCCAATCAAGTACAATGATGGTCTTGATGGCTATCGGCTGTCACCTGCTCAACTCCGTGAAGAGTTTTTGAGGCGCAATGCTGATGCAGTATTTGCTTTCCAGCTTCGAAATCCTGTACACAATGGGCATGCTTTACTCATGACGGATACACGTAGACGTCTTCTAGAAATGGGCTACAAGAACCCAATTCTATTGCTTCATCCGCTGGGGGGCTTCACCAAAGCAGATGATGTGCCACTTGGTTGGAGAATGAAGCAACATGAAAAGGTTCATGTTAAACTATGAGATATATCTTTTAGCAATAGCAATATACAGGATCAAACTCTTGTTATCCATTTCATTCCTGCATCATATTTGATATTTGTATGTCTGACCGAATTTTGTCATCCCAATAACACGTAGTTGAAACTCTGCTTAATCCTTCTTTTTTTCTTTCAAAAAGAAAACTAAGACATCATATGGATGCTTATAAGTGGTTCATGAGTGCTAAAAATTCTTTTTCGCTTCCCCTGGTTTATTATAGGTTCTTGAGGAGGGTGTACTTGACCCAGAGACAACAGTAATTGCAATATTCCCCTCTCCCATGCATTATGCTGGTCCGACTGAGGTGCAGTGGCATGCAAAGTCTCGGATAAATGCTGGCGCAAACTTCTATATTGTGGGTAGAGACCCAGCTGGTATGAAGTACCCAAAACAAGACAGGGACCTTTATGATCCTGATCATGGAAAGAAAGTTCTGAGTATGGCTCCAGGACTTGAGAAGCTTAACATTCTACCGTTCAAGGTATACTGACTGACCGTCTGAAATTTTTCAATTCTAATGAAGACTAGCAATTCAGACATCCATAGCATCTCGCATGTGCATTCAAATATGATGTTTTGCTTCATGTGCATGAAAAATTAGAATTGGACATTGAAAGGTGCCATACCTCAGTCATTTATATGCAAATTCTTTTTTCAATTGGATACACATCGAATTATGATTTTCCAAGGTGGGAGAGGGTTGGTGGGGGGAGTTCTGAGTATGGCTCCAGGACTTGAGAAGCTTAACATTCTACCGTTCAAGGTATACTGACTGACCCTCTGAAAATTTTCAATTCTAATGAAGACTAGCAATTCAGACATCCATAGCATCTTGCATGTGCATTCAAATATGATGTTTTGCTTCATGTGCATGAAAAATTAGAATTGGACATGGGAAGGTGCCATACCTCAGTCGTTTATATGCAAATTCTTTTTTCAATTGGATACACATCAAATTATGATTTTCGAAGGTGGGAGAGGGTTGGGGGGAGAGGGGGCGAGGGACATAGAGTATGCCAGCCTTGTAGGAGTTTAAATAGTAGAATATACAAGATCTGCCAAACCCCTTAGTTCGGCTCGTACCAAGCCGACCTAGTGGGGGATCGTGTTGATTTGCCTATTTTATTTGAGATCGGCTCCCAACCAGTCGGAACTAGTCCTGAATCGATAGGAGCTGGCCGAAACGGGCCAAAAGCGGTGTGAATCGTTCGGTTTGCACCGAGTTAGGCCGGTTCCGAATTGGTCCACTTCTCTCTCTCTTTTTTGTTTTAAAGAATGGTAGTTTCTCAGGCCTTCCCAACCTATCCGAATACATCTTCTTCCCCACAGCAAAACATACGCTGTTTTAGCACGATTGAAGAAGAATCCAACCTTAAATAAGGTATGCTTTCTCTCCCTTATCTTATTTTCTCTTCTTTTTTTTGACGCCAAAAAATATCTTAACATTTGCAAAATAAGTAGAGATCATGCCAAAATTTTTGATTTTAGCTTGATTTTATGATATGTTGTAGATTTATGGATGATCTACACAATGTCATAAATTTTTTTAATTTTTAGGTCATATATAGTGCTGGTAGTTATCTCGACGTATCTATACCTGAAAATGTTCACAGGAGGTTCGGGAGCTGATGAAAAAATACTTCGCTGATTTCAAAATAGCAAAGGAGAGAATTTTCAAGAAGGTGGAGGTGGACCGCCGAGTGGCAAAGCCATCTTTCTATCACTCCAGGGAGTCAAAGGAGGCGTCCGTTCCAAATGACGAGGCACAGATCGATGCTGCTATTCAAGCGAGTCTGGATGATCAGTGGCAGTAGGATGAGGTGACCATACATAGAGCTCGATTTTGGCCCTCATACTATGAGTCAGGCTTTGGTTCTATAAGCAGTAAGATAGATCTAGAGTTCAGGAGGATCTCCTCAGTTAGGAAGGCCGTCAGCAGAGGCGGTGGCCGTATTGCATCTATGCTAGGAGCTTTTGGTATTAAAAAATCTTCTAGGGACACTCCACCAGGAGCCATCATTCATGATTTAGATCCACTTGCCTTCTCCAGTAAGGATTCGAAGTAGTAAATGATTGACACAATGCTAAAGAACAATAAGAAGGATATGTGGTGAGCTATTAGATACTGGTTTTACTTCAGCCACATTCCAATGAATATGGCAGACAATACATGCTATAGGTTTGTATTTTCTCTATATAGGCTATCGGTCCTGGTGTAGATCCTTTAGGATTGAAGGACATCTACGGTGAGCTTTTTGAAAATAATAAGGATGAGCTAGAGAAGTGGATTGCCTCATACAAAAGCAAGTGGCTGACAAATGAACTGACAGTGATGTGTGGTGGTTGGACCGATCCTACTAGATGGAGCATTATCAACTTTTTGACATATTGTAATATGAGATTTTCTTCTATAAGTCGGTTGATGCTTCCGATCCGGTACACGACACTATATACATCCTCAGATTGATGGAGGAGGTGATTGATCAGGTAGGAGAGAAGAATGTCGTGCAGGTCATCACTAATAATGGGCTACAATATAAAATCACCGGGAGATCATGATGGAGCGGTGACCATATATTTTCTAGACGTGTTGTATATTGTATCGATCTATTGTTGATGGACATTGCGATGATTAATAGGGTGCAACTGATAGTGAAGACAATCTAAACGATCACCAGATATATTTATAGTGATACATGTGTTCTATCACTGGTGAAGAGGTATGCAAAGGGAGAGGTCTTTTTATCAGATGTGATGGTTTGCTACCAACTACATTGCACTTGATAGTCTTGAGAGGAAAGCAACCTTATGTCAGATGTTTGTTAGTCCCGAGTGGTACGAAAGTAGATTTGAGGGCCGATATTGAAGAAAGCACTGTCAAGGATTTGGTGGCGAGGCAGATATTCTGATAGCAAGCCGAGAAGATAGTGAAGGCTATCAAACCATTGTACGAAATGCTTCGGGCTATAGACAATGAGAGGTTTCCTCAAACAGGCTTCTTGTATCATATGATGGAGAGGGCAGAGATTCGGATCAAGGAGATAGATTCGACGTATGTCCAAGATTACATCGACATCATTAAGCGGTAGTGGGACTACCAGATAGATAGGAACTTGTATTTAGAAATAAGTAAGAATATAGAAAATTAGACTGCTCCTGTACTTATACAATTTTACTAAGACAATTACGAACTTTATTTGCAGTATACTACATGAATCTAAAGTTTCAGTACACCAGATCTAGAATTGATATGGATGAACTTTTGGCCACTTTGCGTAATGTGATTTACAAGATGGAGCTGATCCAGAAGTCGCAGCCTAATGTCTAGAAGAGGTAAATTAACTAATATCTTCAATTATTAATATTTTATAATTCTTTTTTTCATAAATGAAAATATTTAGAGAGGGCACTGGCAGCTTTGGAATCTCAGCAGCTGTCATAAGAAAAGTATGAATTCAGGTATGTTACAAATCAGAAGGATATTTACCTGACGTTAGATGATTACTAATATGATACTATCTTATTTGTAGTTTTTTCAATATTTTTGCATTTAAATGGTTGATTCATTTTGGTTTGTTCGCGAGAAATCTTAAGCTGCTAGCTATACGGATCCTCTCCCAGACGGTCTCCTTGAGTGGCTGCAAGCACAGCTAGTCCAACTTTGCCCTTATCCACAGCAAGCAGAGAAACTGTCTACCATAGAAGTGCCTCAACGACCTTGTATATTTTCACTACAATCTAAGGTTGAGGTTAAAGTGAATTTATGAAGAAGTGGAGCTAAAGTACACAGATTTGATCCATAGTACTTTTGTTGACGATAGGGATGATCCTATGATCGGATGGCTTGTGGGCCAGCAGCAGAATCTAGAGCTTGATGAGTGAGGATCGCCTTCAGAGCCGGCCAGTTTCGTAGCCAGCAAGGCTAGGATTGATGCTGGGCAATGGGCAGATTGCAATATTCAATGCATCCTTTCAACTGATTAGCCACAACCATAGGAGTCATTAAGGAGCCGATCATCACATAACTTGTTTGAAATGCCTTTTCAGAGATATGATCGAGAGATGCTTAGACTATGCCACTACGCTATTCGGTCGACTTGGTCAGGTAGGCAACATTCATCCTCCCAACATAGCCAGGTAGGCAACATTCATCCTCCCAACATAGCCAGGTAGAGGGCCACAAAGAGTAAGCAGGCAGAGGGCCATGAATGGTAAGCAGGTAGCTACTCAGTATACCAAAAAAAAAAAGGCACCTGCAGCCTCCACGGAGAGTGTGGAGGAGCCAATTCATTCAGATTCAGGGACTAGGAGCAGCAGCAGCGATGACAATTCTGATGGTCATGGATCTGCTGATCAGAGAGTAGATGATATAAGACCATCGTTTATGAGACTACCACTGACTAATTTTCGATTCACTGGTGAGTTCCAATTTACGCATGCTATACAGGATAGGGACTACGGTGCACGATTTGGTAGAGCCTGCGAGGATACAATTGCATATAGGAGACGAGTTCCTCGATGTCATTCAAAAGGACACGATGTAGCTGCAGATGATCTCGCACATGGAGTAGGATCAATGGGCGTATCAAGTTTCAAGTTGTATATTGGATCCTATTACTCGCAGCCATAGGCAACCTATGATCCATACGGATATGAATATGGATATGGTGCATCTGAGGCATCGTCTTTCGGTGGCTATCTTACATAGCCTGAAACATCTTATAAGTTGAATTTTGTTGCCAGCATATTTAGTTGGACTTTTCCACAGCCGTATTATCAGTCAGAGAATACTTCTCAGAGCCAGAGCTTCAACGAGAAACTAGAGAGTGGTTATAACCCAGAGCGCGTTCATTATGAGATGAAATGCAAGACTACAACGCTGCTTGGTTAGAAGGTGGGCTGATGTGTTTGTGACTATGTTAATGATTTGGATATCTACGAGAGGTATTGCCTCTCGACGAGATTTTAGATATCGGTATCTATGTTGTACTTTAAATATTTGTAATTGATTATATTATTTTATATTTTCTACTTCACTAGTTGATTTTAGGATATTTCATGTTGCTTCTTGTAGCATACATCTCACTAATCATTTTGTATTTTGTATTACTTTAAAACAATAAAATACATCATTTAGGTTAAACCGGGATCATAGAAATATAAAAAAACATCAAATTATACTTAAAATCATTGAAAAAGTTGAAAAAAAATGATCAAACTTAATTGAACTTGAAAAACTTAAAAGAAAAAAAAATAGGCATGCTGGTTTCGGCACGCCCAAACATACTGTATGTTGGTACAGTACCGTACCAACTCGCCCGCCGATCGGTATGGATTCCAGTACTGATTTTGCAGATCTTGAGTATATGTTTAATAAAATTGGTGTCCTGATTTTCTCAAGTTTACAGATTTGCAAATTGTGCTATCTGATTCTCGATTTCTGATGAAACTTGTTAGCTATTACAAGTTTACCAACATCCTCTTATATTTCTTTTTCTATAAATTATTTAGGTAGCATGGCTTAAGCCGATGGCGTAATTGAGCTGCTATCCTATTATAACATCTGTTCTATCATGGTAATATCAGGTTCCATATTTCATTTCCATTGTTTGTCTGCCTAAAATAATATTTTTGAATTGAAATCTGAGTTCAAGTAATAATATTTTAATCTACAAGGACATCATGAAATTACACTTTATCTCACCATTATTATCTATAATGACTAACAACAGCCATTACTTTATACTCCAAAAAATCCTGTCCAGGGCTGAGCTGGGTTGATCATGGTCATTGTTTACATGGCATTGGTACCTAACGATTTTAGAAGAGCTTAATTATTATGGGACATCAACATTACTGTAAATCTTTCAAAGTACACACCAAATTACCATTTAGAGTGACTTATCTGTCAGTTGCGATCATAACCTCAGCGTTATACTTCATGCTGACTGCGGCAACATTATATTTCATGTATCGGGGCTTGGTTTGGTTTATTATTATTCATTTTTGGATGAGTAGGTTGCTGCATATGACATAAAGAAGCAGAAAATGGATTTCTTTGATCCTTCCAGGCCTCAAGATTTTCTGTTCATCTCTGGCACGAAGGTAATTTACT
>JAOXJJ010001100.1:8321102-8338833 GCA_025769935.1 Phoenix roebelenii
GTGATAAATAACAGCTTGTTTCAAGTGATACTGAAATGATTTGGTTGGGACATACAGATGCGGTCTCTTGCACAGAACAGACTGGATCCACCAGATGGCTTCATGTGTCCAGGTGGATGGAACGTACTGGTTGAGTACTACGAAACACTGCTGCTGGAAGCTGTATCAAATTGAACTGTAACACACTGGCATAGAGTGCAGAAATTAGGCTCCTTCGAGCTGCAATTAATTCTATGAGATTGTGAACAGTATTTTCAATCCGTGTGCAGCAAACTGTATGTGATGTGAACAATACGTTCGATCTTTGTGAAACAAGCTCCGTTATATTGCTTGTGTATAGAAACTAAATTATTTGTGAGGTTTGTGAGATATATGTGCTTATAATTGCTTGCCTTAAAATGTTAGTTGTGATGAGAAAAGGAACAGACAAGTGTGTCATAATGATTAGAGTAAGTGGTAGAATTTGTTATATTGAGAAGGTCAAAGAATTTTATGACCATCAAAGATGTCCTTGGAGGATAAGAGCAACCGGTAGATCATGCCTTCATGTGGACTTGATGGGCTTCCATAGCATGGGAGAGTTATTGTTTTATGGTTTTGAAGGTGAATGGATCTGACAACCATGTACTAGCAGGAAGAACGAAGGTGCCTGTCGATGACATGCTCATCATACGCACATAACGCCAACGACACAAGGATTAGGGCATGAAGCTCAGTATCGAAGGATGGAAATGCAGGGGGCGCCCGTGTCAAACACTTGGGAAAATATCTCATATTAGAATACTTGGGTGACTAATGACCATATTTTACTAGGTATTTGAAAATTAGTACCATGAATTAGGATTGTTGCTATTGAGGGTATACCATTATTCCCATAGAAACACTTTTCTGTTTTTGGGTACACCGGCTGCTCATCCTACTCTAGTGTAGGTAGGGTGTAGGAGGGATCCCTGATGAGTCCAAAGGATTTTCTTGGGATGCTGAGCCTCATAAGTAGCAATCCAATATGTGGTTCAGTTTACCTCCCGGTAGACATGCACAATTTTAAAGGCGCTGCATCTTCCCATCATCCGTCGGATGTTGTGGGGTAGAGGGCTCGCATCCTCCTTCACTCCTCGTATCTAATTAATCACTGAGGCCGAGTCTCCCTCCAGGATGATGAGCTCTGTGCTCAGTCTTCGGCTTGCAAAGGATATGCCCTCCCAAGCTACCCCGAGCTCTTGCCCATAATGTGCCATAGATTACACACTTATGGTAAAGTTTCCACGTCTACAAAAGTCTTCATTAATGCACAGTTTTTTCTTGATATCAGCCATTATTTGGAGCAAATGAAGGTTTTTTTTTTTGGATAATTTGTGATTTTAAAGAATAAGTGTGCTTCAATTCAGTATGCTTCTTCAAACAAGCTGTCATGACTTTAGAACGGACAACTTTCGACCTCCCGAATAACATTTGTTACTTTCTTGATCTAACCATCTTGATGTTTTACTAAGGTCGATATTTGAAATTTCTTGGTTGGGTTGGTAACCAACATACACCGAACCCAAAGGGTTAAAATATGCTGAAATCCGACCGGTCGGTATGGTTTCAATTTTGGACCAGAACAACTCCATCAGGCCTTAATTTTTGTTTCAATTCAGGTAATAGAATGGGCAAATCGCTTTGCAGATCTACAGATGATCACTTCTCGTATATTCATGGTCCACATGTTTGCACCAATTCTTTTCCTTGATCTTTCTCATTTTAATGTAAGTAATTGAAACAAAATAGTGGAAACATTTTCTTTGGTCGAAGAGGACAACAAACTCATATTCCTCTCATATATTCATATGCCATAGGTGACCCAATGTACACAGAAAACCATGTTCATGCTTCAGATTTTTTTTTTTAAAGTTTTTTTGCATGAATAGTTTCTTAAATGTCGAATTTTGCATGAATATCCTTCCAAATTAATATTTGCATATATATCCTCGTAAGATATTTATTTAGCTATTCTATTTTTTTATTCTTATTTTTGCATATGTACCCATGCCATCTAATGTGTTAAAAAATTAACGATTTCAAATTAACATAACTAAAATACTTTTAATGGGTCAATGTGCAAAAAGAAACATTTATAAGGTGATCAAAATAATGGACAAAAAAATAATTTTAAAATTCTATTTTATTTTTAATTAAAATAAATATAGTTTTATTAACGGTGTTAGAAGAAACTATTATATTAGGGGCATTTGTGCAGAAATAGTATTTTATGAGGGTACATAAATAAACATAAATTTTAAAAAGATATTCATGCAAATTAAAATTTTTAGAAGAGCATTCATGCAAAAAAAAAAAAAAAAAATCTCCTACCATTTTGATAAAAGAGTGCACGATTGAGATCACCTCCTTCTCCTCTCCCCTCCGTTCTTAGTTCGCATTATCTCTCAATCCCACATCCACCCTGGATCACTTCGTATAGAGAAATAGATTTGGGACATTCCCTCTCCACATTGGATGACCTAAAGAGGCCTTCCTTTTTAGCTTCATAAAGGGGAACTGGGGAAGGGAGGACTGAGCTTTGAAAAGTGCTGCAATAGGATCACAGTCTCAACATATTGAAATAGTTGTGTACTATGTACTTCGTCGTTTCGCTTCGCTCCTATATATATAGGAAGGGGCCCTCCTGCTGAGCTCGCACCAAGAGTGAGTTCTCATCTTTTGGACTTGCTCCACTGTAGTTTATGTAAGAGAGAGAGAGATATGAAGATACTACAGTTTATCTTAGGTACTCATAGGTCAAGTCATTTTGTTTGGCTTCTCTTCTAGATTCGGGAGGGTAAAAAAAGACTCACAGAGTGTGGAACACAACTCCTTAACTTCATTACGACAAGGCAGACGGCGTAGGGTAGGGAAAGGGGGAGAGAGAGAGAGCATTAGAGCCTATTCAATAAAGTTCACAATAAAGTTTGGGGTATGTAGGTTTTCTTCACAACATTAGAGCCTATTCTATCACTGATATTTCTTCTTTTCCAACATGAAGAGAAAAAGGAGAGAAAAGAAGAAGGCAGGCCCCTCATTTTAACTGTAATGCACGTTCCACACACACACACCCACACACACACACACACACACACAGAGAGAGAGAGAGAGAGAGAGGTCTTGGATATTTATAGGGTTTTAGTACTGTATTATGTCTATGTTATAAGATTGTTGAGTTTAGCTTCTTTGGCATCCTAAGAGGGGAAATACTTGCACTGAAAACAAACAGTAGAATAAAAAGTTTGACTCCTAACCGCTGACTCCACAAGAACAAGTAGAGATGTGTGAGAGAATCCCAGCACCACCTCCCACTGCCATTGTTGATGCTCCAAGTACTACCCCAAGTACCCCCATCCGAAGGGTTGTCATGGCTCACGGTCCCATTATAGTTGGTGCAGGCCCCTCAGGCCTCGCGGTGGCCGCCTCCCTCCGCCGCTTGTCGGTGCCCTCCGTCATCCTCGAGAGGTCGGACGGCATTGCCGACCTCTGGCGCCACCGCACCTACGACCGCCTCTCCCTCCACCTCCCCAAAGCCTTCTGCCAGCTCCCCCACCTCCCATTCCCTTCCCACTTCCCCACTTACCCCTCCAAGGCCGACTTCCTCCGCTACCTCCACTCCTACGCCCGCCACTTCTCCCTTCACCCCATCTTTGGTTGCACCGTCGTCGCCACCCGCTTCGACGCTGCCGAGTCCCTCTGGCGAGTCACCACCGTCTCCGACCTCTCTCTCCAATCAAACTCACCATCACAGCTGAGTGACTCGCTCTCCGAGTCAAGCTACTCTACGTCGGAGCCGGGAGAGTTGGAGGTGGTGGAGTACGTTTCCCCATGGCTGGTGGTGGCCACCGGAGAGAATGCGGAGCCTGTGGTGCCCGAGTTGAAAGGAATAGAGGAGTTCAAGGGGAGTGTGCTGCACTCTAGCGAGTATAAGAGTGGGAAGGAGTACAAGGGAAAGAGAGTGTTGGTTGTGGGATGTGGGAATTCTGGGATGGAGATGTGCTTGGATTTGTGCGAGTCAGGTGCAATGCCCTTCCTGTCCGTGAGGAGTGGGGTAATCTCTCCTTTAATTCCTCTGCTCATTTTGTTTTCATCTCCTCACTGTTCTGAGCTTAGAGCAAACTTTTTTTCTGCTTCTTGTTAAGCTGCATTATATATCTAGATATATATTTTTCTTTTTGGCACATGGGTCTTTTCATTGAATCAAATGAAGTTTTTTAATATGCTACATGAGGCTATTTTTGAATATCTGGCTTTTCTTAAGTTTGTTAATGGAGTCCTCCATTCCAATTGGATTTTATCATCTTGATTTGGTCTTTAATGTTTTATACATTATTCAATGCTATTGAAAACAGGTTCATGTGCTGCCAAGGGAGATGTTTGGGACCTCTACATTTGGGCTGGCAATGAAGCTGCTGAAATGCTTGCCAGTGAGGTTGGTTGATAGGTTTTTGTTAATGGTGGCCAGGATGGTGATTGGTAACACTGAGAAGTATGGGCTAAAAAGGCCAGAGGTGGGACCTTTAGAGCTCAAGAATACAACTGGCAAGACCCCTGTCTTGGATGTGGGAGCCCTGTCCCTGATCAAAAAAGGAAGGATCCAGGTAGCTTCTTTCACTTTAATGTAATATATGTAGTTTCTCTTCTTCTTCTTCTTAGAAAAACAAAAAAAAAAACAAAAAACAAGCCATTAACATGTTAATCTGTCATGATTCTTGAAGTCTTCCATGCATTTTATTATTTCACATTTGTTTCTTTTTTTCTTACCTTTTTCCCTTTGGTTTGATTAATGGGATCTCTTTTACAAAGCATGCCCAAATCCCAATTCTAATGTCCCAAAAGTCTACCAAACGCCTTTTCACTCCACCTCATTTAACATTTTCTTATGTTTATTTCTTTTTTTACTATGACCTCTTCAACTGTTTCTGTGCCATTCACATAAAAATATTAAATGCATCTGTGTATATACTCATTTTTATGATATATATGATAAAACTTAGTTTCTTCCAGACTCATTATTCTCCAGTCCTTTCTTTGTAAACTTTCCATCCGGTCTTTTTCTCTGTTTTCTAATTACAAAACAGAATAATACGTACTAGAAAATGCATCTCTCTCTCTCTCTCTCTCTCTCTCTCTCTCTCTCTCTCTCTCAGCCAAGTTTTTTACCATCTCTTGGATCTACTCTGTTTTGTCATAATAGTTACTCTGCTCTCCCTGCTGGCAGATAGTACCAGAAGTGGAGTCCCTAACAAGCAATGGAGCAAAGTTTGTAGATGAAAGAGAGGAGGAGTTTGACTCTGTGGTCTTTGCAACTGGCTATAGGAGCAATGTCCCCACCTGGCTCAATGTAAGCCCCCTTTACAATGATTCAGAACCCCTCGTACTGCATCTTAGTAGATTAGTTGTTTGAGTTCTATATAACTTAGTCAGGAGCATGACCTCCATTTTCTTTTTGTTTTCCTCCTTTTGCTTTTTTGTTGGGAGGCAGTTACCTTAGAGAAAACACTTACTCAGTGAAGTGAATATTGGTTTTGTATTCAGTTTAGCTTATAGAAAATAGTTACTCATTAAAATAGATAGTTGTTTTCAAATGCAGGACACTGATTTTTTCTCAGATGATGGCAAGCCCAAGACTCCATTCCCCCATGGGTGGAAAGGGGAGGATGGACTCTACTGTGTAGGATTCACAGGGAGAGGACTCCTTGGCGCCAGTGCTGATGCCATCAGGACTGCTCTTGATATAGCTGAAAGCTGGAAAAATTATCCAGAAAGCAGGAATTTTATTCTCCAAAACACACCCCCAAGGACAAGCAAGTAGTGTCAAGTGAGCAAGGAGAACTGAAGAGGAGAGTTTAAGAGAATCCCAAAAGCTCATAGTTTTGGATGTTGGCTTCTGAGGGAACTATGTGGAGACCCTCTTGCTTTACTTCTCTGTACATGACACAAATTTTCCACAGGATCTTCTGTCACACATACAAAAGGTTAAAAGAGAGCAGTGGTTAGTCCCATACTGCCAATGTCTGTGTTGCCTTTGTGTGCCTCTGTGTCTTGGCCTTTCTCTGCCCCTTGTGCTGTCTTTTCTCTTTCCATCTCCCCAGCCCCCATAGAGAGAGAGGGAGAGAGAGGGAGAGCGAGAGAGAGAGTCCCTGCTCCCCAAATTCCAATTGCTTTGGTAGTGCACATCATAGCTCTGAGGTGGTTTTCTTGTCTCCATTCATGTAGGTACTAATGTACTGTATAAGAGGCAGGCCAAGCCCAAACACTACTTGCACTTCACATGACTCCATGATATCTCATAGCCTCAAACTTACCAGACCAATGATGATAGCAGTAATATAAAAGAAGTCACTCATAAGTCACATGATTTTTAGAATAATATATAATTGGATAGGGGATCTCAACTTCTCACAGTTATGTTGTGGAGAGGGGGTGGACCACTCTCATGATGGTTAGCTTTTGAGGGATACAACCCTCCCTCAAAGAGCTTCAAATCAAATGGATTGGTACATGATTGGGACCTGATTTTTAGTTAGATTCTTCTTAGATCACTAGGTACTTTGAATGAGGAGAAAGTAAACACAGCATTCATTTATTGTTGGTTGGCCAAGAACTGAGTATCAAATTCTCATGTTCATGGATCATTTTGTTGGGTACCAAGTACATGGCTAAAAATAAAATATCAAGCTTAATGACAGGCTAGTAACTCAGGTTTCTACTATAGAGAGAGAGAGAGAGAGAATCTTGAACTTCTGAAGTGTGCTACAAGGGATGCATGCCCTCCAACCTCCATTGGTTGTCATCTCTCTCAACACTTGAGCTAACTACTATGTCGATGCATGTACATATGGCTATGTGATGTTATGGCAGCATGCGTAGGGCTTGCATGGCCCATTCACAAAGTGCTCGGACTATCAAGTACCAATTTATGAGCATATAGCCTTATCCACCATGGTAACACTTTTATTGTCTTATTAGTGTCCGCTTGGAAGAGAGATTTCATAGGTCAGAAGAAGGCATTCCAACCAGTTTTTGCCACTTTTGTACTGCAGAATCCTAGATAGCGGCCCTGCCGTCCATCTCGAAGTCGGACGTCTCTTATTCATTATGGAATACGATGAGGCATTGTTAGTATGATATACGGTGCGGTGATAAAGAAGAGCCACCCATCTCTGAGATGAATGACATCTTCTTCTCTCAGATGAAGTTCCAACCGTACTTCTCAACAGAAAGAAATCTATGAGTAATATAATCCACCTCAAAGGAACATGAAGGTACATGAAGGTACAATAGGACTCTCTTCTACATCTAAGCATGGGAAAAGAATATGATCTCTTGGGCAAACTGATCGTGGACAACTTTTTGATTGCTAGGGTGGTAGTCCGGAAATTCCTTTGTATGGACTAAATTTGAGGTCCTTAATAAACTTATGTTATCATCAAATAAGATTAAAGAGAATCATGTGCAACTCTAGAAGCATAGGCTTAGGTATTCACGAGGCATCTGGATCCATGCCTGTACGTGTTCAGTTAACCAAGAGGTCTTGGGTTACATATTTTCTTCAGGACTGACACTAGGCTAGCTAAGTGTAACAGTTACAAGCAAGGCAGGTGTTGGACCAAGTCTTGGCACTGAGGACAAGCCTCTAACTAGTCTGTGCTGGTTCTATTGATGGTACCAATGTTTATTTGCAAAAATAAGGAGGCTACTCTTTTATGGCCAAACGAGCAATACCCTGTAGCATTTTCCTACTTCAAATCTACCGACTCCCTCGTTAGGAGGTTGTCATTTAAGATTAGGTATGTTTCCAGGTCTCTAACCCCGAAAAGAGTAGTTTTCATTTAAGTAGAATTTATGGCATGGTGATCAAGGAGAAATTATATCATACACGGTATGCACCATATGGCTATGTATGTCCTTAATCATATGCGCTCATTTCTGTAGCAGGAATGAAGCTCACGAGAACGAGTGGCTGTGATTGGCTGTGTGCACGGCCATGTGGTGCATGCCATGGTGCGATCGAGAGTGTCATAGAATTTTAGAACTATGAAACATGGGCTGGAAAATTATTCAGAGCATCATACAAGCAAAGAAAAAGTGTATGGACAATTAGGTTAGATATCCACATTATGAGAGTAGTTGCGGCAAACTAGGTTATAGAATACAAATCTCACCCTCCTCCAAGCATTTGGCTTAAAAATAAATTTCATATCATTTATTTGAAATGATTAGTGATGTCTTCATTGTTACTTAAAAAACAGAGAAGGAAAAATAAGGTCTGACCACTAGATTGCTACCATTTTACATTTAGTCTTTACTGACAAAAAAAAAAATCCTGGTCCTTAGTTTTAATAACAATTTTGTATATGCATTCCATTTCATTTAGAATTCATGTGACAGAGAAATTAAAAACAAAAAAAATTGTACAAGTGATATGTAACCATCATTTCATCCTGCTCATTGATCATAGTCAAGTACAAGTTGCCAATGAGTGAAGCAATAAAAGATGAGAGTTACAAGTTAGTTGTGTCAGCTTTGTGGGAGACTTTTGTTGTCTAAACATATTTTGAAACATAACTCTCATACAATTAAGTTGGCTTCTCAACTAGCACTTTACCTTTAGTCCATCAGTAAGATGAGTCTTGTGTACATAGTTAAGCCTGCCCCTATACATAGTTATAACTATTTTGTACACATTTGCAAAGATATAAACAGTTAAATGTAAATAGCCACACTAAAATCTAGCAACGGCTATAAAGTTTTCAATGAATGGTTAAATGAGAGTTAATTTAGAAGGCAAATGAGAGTTTTCAATGAATGGTTAAATGAGAGTTAATAGTCAGAATGCACATGTGGATGCAGATAGATACTAGAATTTTATGTTTGAAATAATTTAACTAATTTTAAATTATAAAAACATCTATAAATAATTAATTTATGATTAGGTGCAAGATGAATGTAAATGAAGTATCAAAAGTAACAACTCTAAACTATCAAAGTCATACTAAACCAGAGGCACAAAAGGCCATCCAATGGCAAGCTTCAGACTATTACAATAAACTAACAATCCACTATTCACCTCAAAAATAGGGCTAATCTAATAGTGGCCAATGGTCAAGGCATCGCTAGAAGTTTCTAAGTTTGAGGAAAGCTTTCTTGAAAATCAAATCCATCTATAATTATTGGATGGATCGTTTATTACCATCCAAAGAATTGACAATTGAGTCTAAATCAAGAGAGATGACCAGAAGATCTAATGGTGTGATGTTCATTGTTAGAATGCATCTGATGACAACACAATTGTCGATCGAATCCTTCTAATAGTGTCATTCTCACCGTTCAAAGCCCTAGTTAAATCCTAGAAAGTGAGCCCCCTTGGCTTCCAAAACTCCTTGAGATTGAGTGTATTGCTTTGCCCTAACATTTCTTTTAAGAATACGGGTGGGATTGCTACCACCAAGATTTGAAACCTGGACCTCCCATCTACAAATGCCAAGAAGTTGGGAAAAGGGTGGCTGGCTCTCGGCCTAATATTTTTAATAGCTACAATATTTACTATTTCAATGAGAAAAAGAAAAATGTTTCAAATGCCAATTGATGTTAGTTTCCTAAATTTTTAAAGTTTACACGAGAATGCCTTTGACATAGTCACATGTACACAATTGCATTGTACTCACTAGGCATTTATTTTATGAGACTGAGATAATTAATTAAAATGATTCATTTTCATATTTTAGAATTATAATTCCTTATTGCTGAAAAAGGTACATTAAATATGCATATATCAATGAGCAGTCATGTTTCTAGAAACTCCAAATATGCAATATACGTTATGTTCTTGTTTTGTATTCACACAAAATAGTTTGTAATTTCTCTTAAATTTTGAATATCTTATTATTGATATACCAATTGGATCAACGATTCATTGATTGGATCACTGACTCACTAATCCATTTTCCTAGTAGTTTTGATACATGACACTACTTTACTAAATGCGCACCAAATATGTAATAAATATAAAGTGCAGGAGAATAGCCTTTCGATCATCAAATTTGAATATATTAAATAAATTGTTTTGCAATATTCAAGAGTTGAATTCTAGATCCCCTCCAAGGGTATGCTCTCATGAGGTATTAATAACTACCCAACAAATAATTATTGGCTATTACAATATTACCGACATCAAAAGAAAAACTCACAAAAGCAACATTAATGTTGGCCAAAAAACAACAATCTAAACTGTCAGTAAAATTACGGGAGCAAGTACAATGGTACACTTAACAAGCTAGCTAAAATTTTGTCATTGCTAGCACCGCCCAACCCATCTTAAAGTGTCCCTCAAACTGAATTGCATCAGTTCTTTAATTTGCATTAATCCGTACTTTAAAGTCTCATGAGCATGAATCTCTAGGCAAGGCTACGCTGCCTCGTAAATCTCGCTCAACATAGTACACCTTTCACTTTACCATTTTATTAATTTAAAAGAGACAAATGGAATTCCAACAAAGCACCTTATTGTTTATTTTTTGACAAGTGATAGTTTTTAAGTCATTGTAGTATTGCAGTACAAATCTCTTCTAAATTTAGAATAAAATTAAAAAAATCGAAATACTCATCCGACATATTTAGTTTGTGATTGAAATGAAAATTAGGATCGAAATAACATTTAAATATTAGATGAGATTTTGAATTGAATTTTAAAAAATAAAATATTTCTATTTTTTCTAAAATAAAAATTAAAATAAAATACATCATTTTTTTAATTTTTTTTGGTCAAAAATAGGAGGGGAGGGGGAGGGGTAGAATCACACCCGCGTAGCAGTCCCCACTGGACCCCCTTCCATCAGAAAATGTTCGATACGGATTGTAAATTTCCGCACGCCCTCTCTAATCCATGAAAAACCTCATTGGGCCATCCACGTGTGAGTACGTCATCTCGGTGCCACCTCAGTACTGATGGAAGGAAAGTATATCCACACAGAGCCATCCGAACGTGGGGCATACGGTCTCCTGATTTAATCGACGCCTACGCGTTTCGAATCCGGATAATTCGGATGGAGTCCAAGCTCTCTTACCACCATGCTACCATCTTGGTGGCATATATCATTTTTTTCAAAGCTCAGCTCCTTTTCATCAAATACAATGGGGAAACTTGAAACTTATTTCTATTGAGAATAACGTAATATAAAACAAATGATCTTTTTAAAAGATCCTCAGGGGTCACGAGTAATGGGGAATTGCAAATCCCCACCAGATATTAAATGCTAAAAATGATAAAGTTTGTCTTCTCCCTTCTAAACTTTGCACCGTACCCTGCTTGACACGCGGTGCCACCCCAAGCCTGTTCCTTTGTGGGACCGCCCATCCCCTACCCTGGTGAATATTCCTCTCTCTCCCTCTCTCTGTCCGGGATAAAGTATAAACCAACCGCCAATGTAGAGCCCAAACATGAGCTGGAAGGGAGAACTTTCTCAGAATTCAGAAAGGAGAAAGAGTGGGGAAAGAGAGAGAGAGAGAGAGAGAGAGAGCAGAAGAGGTTCACGTGAGATTTGAGAAGACGGGGAGAGACAGTTCGGTGCAACTGTGTAAGAGCCTACGAGGTGACTGTACCCTTCTTCGTTCCCATATCTCTCTCCTTCCTCCCTCTCTCTCTCTCTTTCTTCTTTCTAATCTCTTTTGCATGGTACTGATATGGCATGTGGTCTCTGCTGCATGCTCCAGTGGCCAGACATGGTAAGAAAAAGATTAATAAAAGATGGAGTGAGCTTGGAACAGAGCCTGCAGGGGAGATTTACTTCACACCTCACGCTACCGTCTCCCTTCTTATCCCCTTCAAAACCGTACCCCAGTCGCTTGCCCGGCCGGCCTTGTGTGGCCTCGCAATCCCCATCATATCTTCATCATCACAGCTTTCAATCCAAAGTCCTTTCGTCGTGCCCTCTTGGATCAAGTTACCACTGATCCATATGTCATGTCAAAGCATGTGACAAGAATTTTCTCCTCACCTCGAACCTTTGGCAAAAGAAAGGAGACTAATTTGTGAGAGTTTAGTACATCTCTTTTTTTTTTTTCGGTGGTAGATTAGTACATCTGTCATTGCATAGGGCTTTGTCTACGTGCTCATTTTTTCACCACTTCATAAGACCCGCAATGCACACTTGTCGATGTTACTTCTTAACTGACATGGCAAAGTTGGATAGGTGTAAATTAAGGTGAGTTTTTTGTCTTCATTTTGCATTATCCACACGCATCAATTTCATGATAGGGTGCTCAAAAGTCATCGTCAAAACAAATTAATTGAACTAAAACTACTAATAAAACAGTAGATATAATATTCACCATGTTAACATCCTGTAGGTTGCAAATTGTCAGATAGATCCTCCACTTTATATTAAATTCAAATGCTGGCGAAAAAAAATAAAAATAAAATAAAGAGAAAAGACATCATACAAGCATGTATTAGATCTCATAATCACATGCATAAAAAAAACTATAAAAAAGTAATCTTACTTTTCTTTCTGGTAGACAACAAATCACATTACTTAATTATTTATAAAAAATGATAACTTGGATTATATTTGACCTCATTTTGGTAGTTGATTCATCTATGACACAATTGAATGTGCCATCAAAAAGGTACGATAAGATTTAATATTTTTTTTTTCCTTCCAAGACAATATTGATATAAAGAGAGGCAATGGAGAGGATTTCATTGCATGGCTTCCAGATGACTGTTGATGAGATAAGTCCAGCGCATTCTGGCAGCTCTACAATTCCCCATGAGACACCCCCACCGAGGGGTTATCTCAGCAACGAGAGGGCCCCACCTCCTCCTTCCGCTCCTGACGGCGTCAGGGACGGGGATGACGTCAAAGCCCAGGCCGCGGGATCCTCCGTCAGTGATCCAGAACCATGCGAACGAGACTGACGTCATCATCACGGAAGATTGGGCTGTCGCGTCCAGAATCTTTTAGGTTTTCTTTTCTCTTTTTTATTTTTGCGGTCTTTAAAGCTTTTTTATCTTGAAAATTTTCGTTGTTGCCGTCCAATTTCTTCTGCCAACGTGTCGTTTACTGCCGCAGCGAAAGCATTTGCTCAGCGGGACGGGTCAACGTCGGGATTCTCTGACTCTGGCTCTGATTTCCCCACGGTCTGACCTCCCTTCAGAACTTTGACTGCTGGGCCCACCACCTCTTCTCTCTCTCCTCTCTTTCCCTCTCATTTCAGAGAGAGAGAGATAGAGAGAGGAGAGAGAGAGTGTGGGAGATGCCTGTGTTGTTCCATCTATGTGATGGGCCAACTCCGATGGGACCAAGGCAAGAACAGATGATTCCAACTGTCATTTGATTGGAATCATCTGTTCTTGTTTTTTTCTTTTTGATATCTCCCGTTCCCTTTCTCTATGTAAAAAGTTGGCCATGTCTTGCTGCATGCATGGTGTCTAGTTTTGGTCTGAAAACAAGAACGGTTGCCATGTGTTGTAACGGTCAACATAATGTTTTGGATGACCCTGGTCATCCCCGTGTTCTATATGCATATAAGTGAAGGCATGGATGGCTGCATGTCCCATTAATATTTGGTGGGGAGCAGTATGAGTAACAATAATTTTTTGTGAAGGTCGTGGTTGGTCTACAAAGTTTCTTCAATTTTTTTGGTAAAATTTAAGAATTAAGCAAAAAAAACAAACAGAGTTGGATTGCTACTTTCCTCATCTTAATATGCCCATTGTTCTAAGTTATTATCTTGAAGATGATGAATCATGATCAGCTGAATCTGACTAGAGATGATATGGCTGCTGCTACTAATTTCTTCATTTTTATTGTGTAAACTGGTTTTTTTTCATTTGATCAAAATATTTATAGATGTCATCATTTTGCTAATTTTCATTGTTTTGCAAGTGTCATCGCCAAAAACAGTCGAACTTGTAGTAGATGCTTACAGGATTTGCTTTATGAAGTTTTTGTTTATTAGAGTAGAACTTTTTCAACCATCGATAAAAATTAGAGTAGAACTTGGCGTAGCTATAAGAACTTCTCAGGAGAGTGCAAATTTGAGTTTGCCTTATATGAAGGTACCAAGAGCCAGTTTGCTCTACCCAGGCCTTTAAAAGAAATAATAATTCTATGAAGGGCCTCTATAGTGAGTTATATAAAGAATTTTTTATATGATGCCACTTGTAGGGCTGTCAAACAAGCCAGTTGCTCATGAGCTAGCTCAAGTACAACTTACTTGGTTAACAAATGAGCACGCTTGACTTTATTTACCTCACTTATAAGTATATAAATAATCTATACATGATATATAATAATAATAATAATAATAATAATTATTATTATTATTATAAAAATAATTTTGTATTTATTTAACATAAATTACTATAGATTTTTTAGGAATGGCGGCTGGTTGGATTAGATAAGCTAATACCTATATTCATCCTTCAATTGCAAACATGTACCCATACTAGCACAATATCTGCCTCGAGGTAGGGCGAGGCGGGTTAGCAAGAGGAAGAGGTGCAAGGAGTGAGAGATAAGGATTGGGATGAGGAGAGGAAGGAGCCGAAAGAATTGTCTCTATCTATGGCGAGTCTTTGCATAGTGTTGAGGTGGCGGCCATGGAAAGGCTTCCAAAGGTTTGCACAGGTAATGGATGTCATAACCATTAAATTTATCAATAATTATTTGAGGAAAGTCTACTACAACAGAATTTGCTTCTAAGGAGTAAACTATGTTGTCTGTGGCTAATAAATATGCATATGTGTATATTACTTAATTATTTTTCTTAGGGTTTCAACTGATCACTGCATCAAATGTTGGACCAAAAAAGACAGCTCAAGCACTTTTGTGGTTTAAAAGCATCAGACTTGTATATGTTAATCTCTTTTATGGTACATAGAGTAATACTCAGTTGATAACCATTAAGGATTCTTGGATTGATGACCTAAGAAATTTTGGGGACATTTGGCATGGAAAATGTGAAAGCATGAAGGTTGGGCTCTTTGAATGTTGGCCATAGATTTCTTCACCTAACTTCATCAGTAAGCATGGGGACTCTCCAACTCCTTTGGTTTGCAAGGCACGGGCAGTGATGCCATCCCGCTTGGGAGGCGGACGGCGAATTGGAATCGCAAAATCCAAGGACGTCCGTGGGGTACTAAGCCCACCATTAGAAGAGGTTGCTGACCATCTCAGGGTATTACGCCACCTTTGGCTCAAACCAACTTTAGTTGTAAACTGAGTCTTTGGATGTTCAATCATCTCATCTGCATTCTTTTCTTGATCTCCTTTGTCTTTTTATCTTGTCTTGGATCTTTCTTCAATAATATAATACAGGTATTCTTTTATTTCAACTCTTTTTTTCGCATACAAAATAGCATAGAGCATACGCATGAGACTAGAGATGCATTTGACTCATGCCGGATATATTATTAAAAAAAGATTTCCGTGGGTAAATATCACATTGTTAATTAAAGGTTTATAAGATGCTTAAGGTAGCTATAAAATACCAAAAGTATTATGTCTTTTTTTGCAAGCGTAGAAAATAGTATATAGCACCTTTTAAAGGATTATATGTTGGAGCATATGTGCCAGCAAAAAATGCTACGTTACATGAGGTTGCATTCTACTCGTGGAAGGCCGCTCAAAGAGTGACTACAATTTGAGAAATTATATTCTACAAGGCATGCACCATGTGGCGGTGCACTATACTAATCACAAGCGTTTATTCATTCATCAAGCACTCATCTCGATGCACTATCACAGGAATAAATGCTTGTGATAAACGTGGTGCACCATCATTTGGTGCACGCTGTGTAGGATATAATTTTTTCTATAATTTAATCCAAACTTTACCTGTTGAGTGGATGCGAGTTCAACGAAACAAGGCAATTAGCTAATTAGTCGGTAGACAAAGACACATTAAGGAGTAATAAGCATATTATATGTGCTCACGTTGGAAAGGTGTGCATGCGGTTGTGCATGCATGCCTTGTTTCCTTTATTTAAGAATACATGTTATGTAAGGTTGGGAAGGTATGAAAATATCGAGAAAACGATCGCTTTGATTATCCTTGGAGATTCGGCTTCTCTCGAACGAGGCTACACCACTATCCACAACGGGTCGCAAGACTCGTAACAGCTCCAAATCATTGCGGTCTGAAAATAGTGATCGTAACATCTTGGTATCAAAGCCAGGCATGGTCGACGATCGGATCAGCCGCATCGAGGTAAAGCTCAGCAACCTCTCTTCTACTCAGGAGCGAAGTTGTTTCGAGATCCGGGAGATGTTTGCCGCCTTGACGATCCGCCTCGATCAACTTACTCCTTTGCATCCCCCCGAGCATGGCGAGACCTCTGCTGGTCATTCTAACGGCCAACCTTTGGCCGAATTCTCTCCGGAGGGATGCTCCATTGTACCGCGACTCACCAAGCTGGAGTTTCCCCACTACGACGGCAAGGAGGATCCCACGAGCTGTGTATGTCGGGTAGATCAATTCTTCGAGTTCCAAAACATCCAGCCCAATGATTAAGTGGCTCTCGCCACTTATCATTTGGATGGTGACTCCCAATTGTGGTACCAAATTGCAAAGAGAGAAGGCCACATTTGCACATGGGCTACACTTACAGTCGGGCTCCATGCTCAGTTTGGTCCCATCCAAATTGAGGACTTCTTCGACGATCTCACTAAGCTGCAACAACGAGGAAGTGTCCGGGACTATCAAACTCAATTTGAGAGGCTACTCACTCGGGAAGGCACCTTAATTCAACAGCAACAAATAGGGTGCTTCACTAGTGGACTCAAGGAGTCCATCCGAGTGGAAGTGTAAGCCTTACAGCCTGCGTCCTTCACGGATGCCATTGGCCTTGCAAGGCTATATGAGGCTTGGGTCCTGGCTGCAAAAAAAAATGGCCCATCAACTTTGGCCAAACCTGACCCCTTGTTAAAGAAGGGACAGAACGCAGCCCTGCTCCTACGACACTTGTTCGAAGGTTTTCAACCGTCGAGATCGAAGAACATCGACAAAAAGGGCTGTGCTTTCACTACGACGACAAGTATGGTCCCCATCACAATCAAGTATGTAAGAAGCTCTTCATCATGGAGGCTTGCTGGCCAAACGAGAATGATGACGAATGAACAATTGAGTGCTCTATCGAATATTTCAAGGATTCTTCGACCATCTCTCTTCACGCCATGACAGGGGCCCATGCTCTCCAAACCATGAGGGTGATGGGTAAGGTCATCAATCATATGGTCACTATTCTTGTTGACTCAGGCAGCACACACAACTTCCTAAAGGAAGAGTTAGCCACACGGGTGGGGTTAAAACCCGCCCTCTGTAGAAATTTGGAAGTCCAGGTTGCCAACAGAGAGAGATTATCCTATGTGGATAAATGTTCGGAGGTATCCATGCATCTCTAAGGTGTACCGCTCATAGTAGACTTCTTCCTTCTTCCCTTAGAAGGCTATGAAGTCATATTGGGAGCACTGGTTCTCTCGCAAAATTGCTCTCCCAAGTGCAGGAGAATCGCACAAGTAGTAAAACTCGAAAGTCCGAGGTCGAATCCTCAGGAAACGGTATAGGTATTATTAGCGTAACTTTAGATGTAATTTTCAGTTAATTTTCAGAAATTAAAAGCAGAAAATAATAGGTAATTAAACAAAGTTCAAGAATATAGAGAAGGCTAGGGATCCGGAATCCTCCTTGACAATATTACTTT
>JAOXJJ010001100.1:8361485-8380483 GCA_025769935.1 Phoenix roebelenii
TCATACATAACAAGTGTGAGTATTGCCCATAAAGTTAAAAAGTAACATAGACTGCAAAAAAAATGGGACAGAAGCCTGATCTACCCAGATGATTTATCTCTCCTTCTTGGACCCCTCTTGTACCAAATCTGCTTGTACCAAATCTGATGTTCATTGCATCACCACTGCCTCATCGGCCCATTAGGATAATTCAAACGTACACATGAAAGAGATATGCCACAAATATAAAATTAAAAAAATGTTTTTATAATATAAATAATATTACATATACAAATAACATTATGAATACAAATAACGAGTCCATAAGAGGATTGATCGTATTCATATCGTGCTTCCCTGCTGACTCATCAAGCCACAATGTATGGCTAAACTAAGAGTCACATTCGGCAGTGGATAATTAGACAAACCTTTGCGATGAAGAATATATAAACCTATTTTCTATTTCAGATAACAATAAAAGCAAATTAAAAGTCAATAAAGATTAGTTTAAAATTAAGTTGAAAGCTCGGACTATGAAAATATCATCATCATTGGGTTTAGATACAGGATGCATGTCTAGCTAGGTGCTGACCAATGCTAAATCAAACCAACTCCAAGGGCAAGCCTAACCTTGCAAAACTCTCGGAGGCTGATGTTTGGTGTGTCATCATCAACTCGCAAGTGCAGCTGATTGTCTTATGGCGATTGATTGCATCTGAAAAGTTTGAGATAACAAATTCATGTCGATATAAGTAAAATTAAAAGCAAAATCGAGACTGTCGAATAAATAAGACATGCAACAGAAAAAGGAAAGGGGAAGCTGCAAATATTTCTTTAGAAATTGATCCCATGGAGAGTAGACATTGCACAGGCCATCATGGAACACCCCAATTCTCTCCAAGCAACATAGGTCAGGGAATGGTTCTAACTCCTACAACAGCAGCATAATCAGAAACAGATGACCACTTCTAGATAAAATCAAGAACAAAAGCCCCAAAGAGAAATACAACAAATTAAATATGGATCTAATTAAACAACACTAACGAAAAAATACCACAATAATCTCCTCTAACAAACATTATGAGGTCATACTCAGATGTAATCATAAAGTGATGAATCAGCATCCACAGCAAGCTGATGAAGCAAAGATAAGACTCCTGATGAATGAACACAAGTTGGTTCTCTCTTATTTTCAGCACTAATGCAACAAGAAACCAATTTTGAAACCAAAAATTGCTCATATTCATAACAGAAAAAGGGCCAAAAGGCAAGAATATTACCCAAATAAAATTAACAAGAAAAAAATAACGAAATAATTCAGGTGATCACCTGAAGTTGTTCACCTAGCACACTGACAACTTCTTTGGAAGGGTCAACTTTAAATGCTTGGCGCAAGGTAGATGGTATAGCACACATTGCTTTTGTAAAGGTTGAACCCCATTATATTGGAAATATAACTGCAATAAGCCCATTGGCATGTGACTAACAAAAGCTTTTATTAATTTGAAGTTATGAAGTAAAATGCAAGCACGGTAGTGATAAGAAGAAAGATTTTTCTTAATCCTCCCAACTCAAATATCTCAAAAGAAAACTAGAAAAAGATCGAAGAATTATAAAAATAGGACTTAAATCTCTTTTTTTTCATCGATGATTAAAAAAACAGAGGTATACAACCTTTATTTATAATGATGAGGTTCACCCTTGCACAATTTAGGCCCGATTTCTCTTTCTAATTCTGGTAGAACTTTCTTTCCTAAAATAGACATCACTAGCACAAATATTTTAGAAAACCTAAAATTTTTTAGGAGGTAGATCTCGACTTCTCTATCAACTATGTCTTCTGTTGCTTTATCTAATTTTTCTTGGATAGAGAGCTATGACAATCAAAATCTTACGCCAAAAAAAAAACTTTTAGTTTGATCGGCCCATTTTGGGCTCCAAATAAAGAAATTTGGGCTCGATCACTAGGGGCGTCGCCTTCTAAAGGGTGTGGCGTCATGTCATAGATCTCGAAAAACTACCTAATTAAAAAAATAAAGTTCATCTTAATCAGATATCATATGATCAAGTTACGGCTTTTAGAACTTTGGTCTGCAACTCGGCTACGTGATGTGGCTGATCTCGCTCTTGAATCATATCCAACCTTACTCATAGTGGCCAAGATAGTTCACGTCGAGTCTGAGGATCCTCTTAAATTAAATAGAAACAAAATTCTGAGAATCAGGAAGGAAACAAGAACAATATATTTATAATAAAAATAAAGACATTAATGAAATACTGTGGTGGTCCATACAAAGGATGCCTTCATGGCAATTCAGATTTGTTTGCGGCACAAAGTCTCAAAATTATTCTCATGCTTCCTTAATAACTACTAATTACGACTTCTGGCATTATGTCACAAGTTTTTAAAACTTTTCTGTTGGGCAAAGTCTGAACTTTTTTCTAGCTATCAGAGCTTTAAGTTTTCATTACAAGACACATCTTGCAATAAATCCAAATTGATATTATTAGATACACATATAATTTCTATTTCCTTTTCTAGCCAAAATGATTACCCATGTAACCAATTTTAAGATAAAATTGAACATGTTAACTTATTTTTAAGTTAAAATTGTTAAAATTGATTACCTATGTAGCCAACTTGAACTTTTTGTTTTTAAGTTGAGCATGTGACATGTTGCCAATGTCCAATCTTGTTTGTTTAAATTTTCTAAAGTTCTAAATTGAGGATGCTTCTGTCTCTTGAAAAAATAAGGCAAAAATATGAGCATACAAGGCTTTATGCTAAAAGCTATTTGTGAGGCGGAAAAGCTTAGATGCATTTCTAAATCAAGTATGTCATCTACAATAGTCTTGTATAAAAGATATGTTGGCTCAATTTGGAATTCATTGATTACAATATATGGAATATACACACACATATATACATATTCGTATAAATATACAAATATATATACATCATATACATACATATATATACATATACATCCATACATATCGATCTGCTCGGTCCATAGTGATAGAAGATGGAGAGCCGATTTGCAGTGGAACAATACCAACCTGCACCACAAAAAGAGAAGAAATAGAAATAGAAAATATAATAAAAAAGATCAAAGTAGCGTGATCTTTCTGGATGCCTAGGTCTTGATTGCCTAACCTAGAGTGCTCGTCCTACCATAGCGATCGGCCTCGGCCCTCGGAAGCTTGGTCATCAAGGCTCGACTATCGAGAGCTTGGTTGTTGGAGGCTTGGCTATTGCAGGTGCACCTGTCAGAAGTTTGGCGGTTGAGGCTCAGCCGTCGGGAGCTTAGGAAGCCTTAACTCGCCTTGAGAGCTTATGAGACTCTCGTCTCCCCCCTCCCACCCTTTGGGGTCCCTTGACTCTATATATATATAGAGAAGGGAGCGTCTATCCATGACAATTTGGAGGCACAAAATCAAGGGATTGTCGTAATCTCTTTTCTAATCTGAATCCTGCTTAGAATTCAAATCTACCATAACCTCCTTCCTCATTTAGATTCCCGCTAAGAATTTAATTTTTTTGAAATTCAAATACTTTCAAAATGCTCACTCATATCGATCCGTGATACGTGGGTAAGATTTAAGTCACATTAGCTACCATGTTATGCACCTCAATGAAAGGCTCTCATTCATTTTGGAAATTGAGACTGTCAAGTCGGGATGCCAAACATATGGTTAATTACCAAACATGATAGGTAAGAAGATTGTGAAAGTGCCCTCCATTATGAGATAGATGATATGCACAACCTTCTGCAGTGCAAAAGATGCATAGGAAAGGATCCTACTTCCTAAGAATGAATGTGGTATTTTCTAGTGAGGTCATTCCGCATCTACCATTAACTCAATTATAACTACTTTAACAAAAAACTTGGTAAATCAATTACTTATACTTTCCACCTGACTGTTTTTATATCATAATATTTTAGTTCACCGAAAGATTATATTTAGCCTCATTTTCACTTAATAATACTTTTCATACTTCATATATTTATCTCAAAAATATTGTAAGTAAATATTTCTTTATCCATTTATAGCTGGTATTTCTATTTTTTCTGATTTATAGGTTTGATTCTAGTATCTTTTTATTTATTTTTATTAACGACTCGACCGAGCTCGACGTTATACCTAAGCTAACAAAATTGATCTCAAGTGGGGTGTAAGCCATGGGTTTTGGCTTTTAAGGCCGGATCAAATGAGGTTTAGGTGGAAAATATTTATCTTGGATTGTTATTTTGGGCTCAACCTGCTTGAGTTACACAATTGTGCCCCTAGGTGGACCTGACATGTGGGAACCCATCAAATAAATTTGTTAGATATAAATAAAAGACTAGCTGGCTGCAAGGTTATGTACACTCATCATGCTATGTCATGCAACAAATTCACGTCTCAAATGCACTTAGGGCTCATTTGGTTCGCAGGAAAAGGAGGGGGAAAAGTGTGGTCAATGGAAAAGTAATGAGATGCCTCTTATTTGGTTGAAGTTTTCAAAGGAGAGAGATGGAAAAGTTGTATTCCCACGAAAATATGATTCTCACATTTCATGGAAAAGTCTTTTCCATAAGAAACATGGGAAAGTTACTTTCCCATTAAGCGGAAATCACTCAATCTTTATTTTTTTCCAAAAAAGCCCTTCAGTATTAAAAAGGCATTAAAAACCTAATTTTTATTAAGGGTATAATAGGAATTACACATAACTTTTTCAGAAAAGTGGATGGTCAACCAAATATAAGCACTCTGGAAATCTGTCACTTTCCCCATGTTTGACCAAACATGCCAAAAGTACATGCTCAAGCATTTTCTTCCTAGGAATCTTCTTCTCAGGAATCATATTCCTAAGAAGAAAAATGCTTTCCGCGAACCAAACGAGCCCAGTTAGAGATTGGACATATTCTAAATAACTGTGGGCAAATAGAGAAATTTAACAACCACAATCCTCAGTTATTAAGTTGAGGCAATTGCTACAAATTAGGGCTAGAGATATCAAATGGCCGAACCTGAGCAGTTTAAATTATAATCACAAGATTGGTGTTCAGGAGTAATATGGCTGATGATTATTAATTCATAAAGAATCCATCAAATTCGTCAAAAGTTCCGAAAGAATTTTGATATAACCAAAAATTAAAAAAATAAAGTTACGAGAAATATGGATATTTTGAAAATTTAGTTAAAAGTACTTATGATAGAGGCAAGAATAGTAGGTGATAGCAGAAGACATCACCACCATCAACAAATATGATATCATTAATTTGTAATTCATAATTTTTTTTAAATAAGTCATGAATAATTTGTGAATAAATCATAAAATTTGTGGATAATTTGAGAATAATTGTATAGTTTTGGCTTGATATGTTTTTGAAGAGTAGTTCAGAAAAGCATTTAGCTAGGAGGAAAACTAAAACTAATTCGAGAATTGATCAATAACTGAAAGAAAATTGACCCAACCCGAGAAACCTAGTTCATAACCATATTTTTAGGCTTATTAGCCCAATTGTGATCATATCGTAATCAATGCTTGGTCAACGCATACCCGACCATTATCAAGTTGTCATAGGAGGCAATCATGGAAGTATTGCTATTCCTTCTTGGAAGGACAATATTGATCGAAACAAGTTTGATCAGCTACCAAATGTAGCATCATCACAATTGGCCTGATAAGGCCGTATAGCACGATTGGGTGCCAGATTGGGTAGCCTGGAAACTTCAAGCTAGGCCCGAGTCGCTTTAATATATGTACGAACCATGGTCTTGATTAGGAATGGGCCCGGCTCATGCCCGACCCAGCTCACTAGTACCCTAATTAGGAGGCCGAACTAAAGATACAAATTATCTTCATTAATTAATCTATAATAACCAAAGAATGCTCTCTGTCTCTCTCCGGTGATAGGTTTTCAACTTTTTGCAAAAAACACTTTCACCTGAAACCTTTTAATATTTTAATCAAATTTTAATACTTAATTTTATGCTGCAATATGGTCCAACCGTCTATCTCTGTTAGACTCTGTGAACACACGATTGCCATATCTTGACAAGATATTTCTAAAATTTTAAAAATATCCTTCTCAATAAATTAGCACGAGATCTCTAGCACCAACCCATCTAGCTGTTGCGCTGGTTTTCTTCCTATTCATCTCAAACTCCACCACCCACTTAGCCACCTCCAACCCAAAATCCATATGACCTACCCGGCCTATAATATCCGATCCTTGTGTGGTCCTTCTCCACTTTAGCCATAGTTTTTTGGCTCCACCCATTTTTCAATTTTATCATCATATACCGACTTTTGCTTCGTAGAGCCAAACATTGTTTATGCCAAAAATATCATGGTTCTACTCTCACCTTTTTTTTTGAAGATTAAAAGACCTTTCAATTCAATCTCAAAAACTATGACACTTGCTGCTACAAGGCAACCATAATAATAAAACGGGAGAATGAGAAGAAATCGCACTATAGTGGTTTTAATTCCTATTTGAGGGCTATCTATGTCACGCCCCGACTCGAGATCGCGAGCCGGGGGTCATGGCAACCGCAGCACACTCGTAGGAAACTCCATCTATGAGCATGCAAGGCATCTCATGATGACATCAAAATCAGACAGTGAAAATAATTCAACTAGTAATATGCAATCTTTCTTTTATTGGCTAACTCAACTTACAATGTCTCACAATTCTAACATTGGTCAATTTAAATAAACTCTAATCTAAGGTAACTTATGCTACAGTTCTTCTAGTCACTCTCTCATATTGTAAAACCTCGGTAGGCCACTTCTCCGAATTTGTAAAATAACAAGAAATCATATAATGAGCTAAACAACCCAGTAAGTAATGAAAACTTTAGCTAAATGATCAAACAATTAAATAGATAGTAATATGCAAAAAATCAGCATATATGCAGTACTAATATATGAATAAAATAATTTGTAAAAATATTACAATTCTTTTTATAAATTCAGTTCTTTCAAATATTCGTTTCATCTTATCGATTCTGAGCTATGACTACATTATCCTATGGCAGGGTCATAACACCGACTAATCATCTTGCGATTAGTTGCACATTATCTTGCAGAAAGTCCTTCAGAATTGCTAGTCTGTTGGTGGTATGTCACTAATAATCTTGGATACAATCTTCAGGATAAATCATGTACCAACATATTAGCCCGCATTGGTAGGGTCCTCAACATAGCCAGGTCGAAATTTAATTCGTTCTCAGTTTCATATTTTAGTTCTAAAATCATATGGTGTCAAAAAAGCCAATTATCATTCATAAATTAATTTATTTCAAATTATCAAATTTAACTCAACAGTCAAGAACTATGACCACATTATCCTATGACAAAGTCATAACACCATGCATCAAATTCACAAATCAAGAATAATTCGACTCAAAAAAATATTTATAATTTGCCGATAAATCTAAAAAAATATTACATTACTTACCTCGACTGCAATCCAACTAATATATTCAATAATTCTTGACAATCTTTTTCAGATCCTGATATTTAAAAATTATATTTTCAATCAAAATTTATCATGATTATTTGAAGAATAGAACCCTAATTCCAAGACCCTCATAGGGCTGAGCAGGCGGAAGTACCCGATATCCCGATCGGTTCGATCAAAGTAAAATTCATCGAATCATACTCAGATTAGAGCACAAATGGTTCAACAAAAATTGGGGCTATCAAATCTAACAGTGTTTAGCAGGGCCAAGAGGCTATCATGCCGCCCGGCGACCCTAGATCAGGATTCTTCATCTGGGTCAAATTAAAATCATTGTGAAAAGTTCCTACTGGATCCAACCATCCTTAGAGAGAGAGAGTAGAGAGAGAAAGTTCAGTAGAGAGAAAAAGATGGAGAAGAAAGGGAATCTAAAGAGAAAAAGATGGAGAAGAAAGGGAATCTTAATCCGGATCAGTTAAGGGTCTGAATTTGGTTATCAATAGCACAGGTCAATCTCAATCAATTAGCATATCTAGCCATGGATCAAGAGAGAAAATCCAACAAGAGAGAGAGAGAAAGTAGGGAAAAGAGAGAAACTTTGTAAAGAGAAAAACAAGAGAGAAAGAGAGAACAAGGTCTCTCTCTAACCAAAGGAAGAATAAGGAAGAGGGAGACGGTGGCTACAGGTGATGCCCGGAGTCGACGACCTACGATCGCCACTATGGATGGCGGCCAACGACAACTGGCCGCCGGCAGCGAGGGAAAAGTCCTCCTAAACAGGAGTTTGACCCTCTTAACCCATGGAACAGAGGCATCGCAACGACAAAGACTCGGGCCATGGGTTCCAGCTGCTGTGAGGGACTGGAGGAAGATGCCGACGACAAACGCTGGCGGCGAAGGCAGCTGAAATTAGAAGAATCACAGCCGATTTTCCAAAAATAGAGGAAATATGGCATCGCCCTTTTTCAGCAAAAAATCGGTGATCACTAGCCTAATCGGGACTCTCAACAACCTTGGAAGAAGGAGGGAAAGAGGAGCTCAAGGGAGGTCAGGTCCTTACCTAGTTTCCGACAGCGAACGACAGTGGCGGCGATGTGAACAGTGACCGAGCTTCGGAGAGGAAAGATGCCACAATTTCCGGTGAAGAGCTCCAATCGAGGCCGTCTTCCTGGTGGAGGAGGATGGGGAGGATCGGGAGGAGCTCTTATAGCCTCGGTCACGATCGAAATCCGACTCGGAGTCGGATTCCTTCCGATGAGCATGGGAACTTTCCAGCTCGCACGTGTTGCGCAGGTGCGGTATTTTCTTTTCTTTTCTTTTCTTTTCTTTTCTTTTGGGCGGAAGCGACTAGGCCAAAACAAAATTCTAGGCAGTCAAATGGACCTAGCCCAGTTCAGTTCTAGGCTTTAAAAGGCCTGGGTATTACAATCTATTTCCCATGAAAAAAATAAAACACTTTGAAGAAGACTTAGCTACGGTGATCGTTTCGAGGCTGACACAACAATATTGAAGGTTACTTGCTGCTCCGCGACATATACAAGCTATCGAGAGGGTGTGGCTCCTTTTGGGCCACTCACGTACGTCTATGGAAAAGCGAACAATGTTGCTGGCTGGGTCGCCTCCTTTATAGCTCATCATTCTGTAGGATTCCTTTAGGAGAACCAAATATTTATTTCTTTTTTTTTCGCCATTTTCTCTTTTTTAATTTTGTTGAATACACTCATGTTTAGTGTGAGACGCCGTTGTATCAAAAAAATAAAAAAATAAAAAAAATCGGCATGCCAACAGAAAAACAAAAATGTGTCTAATTCTTCAGCTCTGCTCCTGACCATCTCCCACATCCCTCTCATCTGCTGATCAAAGTTCTCCTCTTCCCCAGCAATATCTTATTTGATGGAAAGGGAGTAGTAAAACATAGAGTATTTGCAAGGTAAGAGTCCAGGATATGAATAGGCCCTGCAGAGCGACGGCATATTCCTGGAACAGAGGAAGACAAAACCACTGATGCTGCTAAAAACAAGACTTCAATATTAGATCTTGCAGGCCAGGATTGAATCTACTTCCACGGGGAGAAAAGATACTTCATCATCCAATCCTTCAGCAGCATCAACAAAAGTCCGTGGTGCCATCAACAAGAGGCTTGGTTCATCCTTCATATCAACAGTCGATGCCATAATCCTCCTCTCTTTTCTTTTTGATTCATCCTTCATGGCAACAGTACATTGCTCGGGAACTTGCATATGATGACATCCCCCTTGAATTGGAGTTCCATATGGAGGCTTTTCCAAAGGATAGCACACGGGAAGGGTCTTCCAAGGGAGGACGATCATAATCTTCTTCTCAACACCAGTGTTAAAGGCACTGATAGATGATTGAGATATATTGCAACCAAAAATTAAGTTTCAGGGCCTAATTGAGAAAATTAAAAGTTTTAAAATGAAACTATTTTATGCCAAAAGTTGAAAGGATGTCGCTATAATTTTTTTGTTTTTTTTGAGGGAAGGATTGCCCGGTACTCTGCCAATTCATTAAGAAAATAAAATAGATGCAAGTCCATGTAGTAGTTGCCCGAGTATACTCTGCCTGGCAAGTTATTGTATCAGAAGATGCTTTAGGCATTTGCTATGCATACACAAAAAGTTCATAAGACCCATAAATGCTGACTTGGCAACTTCATTACCTACCACTTCTATGATTTGCACCATTTCCAGCTATCTTAGCAATCTCATTCTGCCTCATGACAAACAAACTTTTAGACCAAACATTACCAGCTTCCAAGGTATTTATTCAAAGTACTTCCTCTCCAAATGGATTTGGAATACATGAAACACCAGACCGACCTTCATAAACTTGTCCTCTGCATTTCATTCCATGAATTCATACCTTTTTTTTTCAGTAACAACGAGTTTGTTCTTGTAAGAACGATAAGACGGTGTTAGAAATTTAAGCATAGCTTATTTTATGAACTACTACTTACAGCCTGTGCCATATCCCAAATAAATAATAATACCGGCATCCATAGCAAAAAGAAATAGCTCAATGCACAAAGCTCATGCCATCATCGGATTTAGAAAGTGTCCCTGCAGGCAGAAATGTGGTAATGCATAACCTCCATGTCACAATGGAGCAACATTACTGTTGCACCAAACCTCACCCTCTCTGACATCCACAGCAAAGCAATCTATAATTGGCCGGTGCATTCATTGAACCATAAGCATTGCCTTCCACCCTGTGATTCTTGTACCAAGGTCTCCTGACTAACAGCCCACAACAATGAGAGGGCTTAAGATGAAATTTTCGCAGTAGAACCAGAAATCAGTGTCCTTAGTTTAAGTAATTGTTTGACCAGACCACCCTCTGTAAAATAATTCTATTGTAAGAATACCATATGGAAAGGCGAACAGAAATTGAATAGTAGATCACATAACCAACATTTTTCAAGCAAAAGACTGAAATCTTAACAACAAAAAAATCATAAAATCATAAAGGAAAAGAAATTATAAGCACTTCCAGTTAGGTTCTTCTACAGCAAAAAGGCAAAAAAAAAACTGAACTTTGGATTTTACAGAAGCAAGATTCTGATGTGATTCATCTTCGAGGATTACTTCTTAGACAGCCATCATCATCCGCACAAACTCCTCATAATTCACCTGTCCATCACCATCTATATCAGCCTCCCTGATCATCTGCTCAACCTCTTCGTCAGTCAGTTTCTCCCCAAGATTGATCATCACATTCCTCAGCTACATACATGGGAAATGAAATTACATTAACAATCAAATATCGGCACTCGTACTATGATGAAAACCAAAGTTCAATGCTTTTCAATGGAAATAATTTTTATAACATATATTTAATCTGAACTTGCATTTTCTTGCCCATAGACATAATACCCAATCATGATAGTAATTAACATGGTTCCTAACAAGGATGATAAATCCATCATGGAATTCTAGATGGCAAATGAAACAAAGCCTGAGACTAACTAATCATCAAGTTGTCCCCCACCCTCGATGTAGTGGTTAAGAGCCACCATGAGGGTTTGAACCTTCTCTATAGATATGCCCTGAGCAGAGGGGTGCCAACCAGTTGAGCTGAAGGGTTTTGGCAATTTTGAAGATGACTTAGCTTCAAAAATTTCCCATCCCTGCTAAGAAATGCATGCTTGTCCATCTTCATATATGACCAAGTTCAGGGAAAGCGCTAAACTATTCTTAGATGTATTTCTTTTAGTGAAGGCATGTCAAACAAGTAGGAAAGAACAGTATCCAATATTCACCTCATTAGCTGAGATGTACCCATTTTGGTCCTTATCGAAGACCTTAAAGGCTTCTTTCAACTCTTCTTCAGCATCAGTCTCCTGCAAAGCCAAGAAAACTGAACGTAAGTCCATAATTTAATTTTTAGGAAGCAAGATTTGAAGTTCATATGGTACTCTAAGATTCTTCCAATGCCCAATCATGTTTGCCATGTTTGCAGTCCATCGATCATTTGATAGAAATTTTATACAACAAGCATGACAGTTTTACCTTCATTTTCCTAGCCATTAGGCCCAAGAACTCTCCAAATTCTATAGTACCATTCCCATTTGCATCAACCTCACTGATCATATCCTGCAGCTCTTCTTCAGTGGGGTTCTGGCCCAATGATCGGATGACAGTAGCCAGTTCTTCCAGTGTGATGCGGCCTATTAAAGTTCAGCACTAATCACATTAGATAATCATATAGATTAATAACCCAATTTCCCTCATAAGCAATCATAAACATATACATAATCAATAATCCTCAGAAATGATTACTGGACAAAAATGGAACAGGGGAAATTAAGAGCAGTAAAGAGTTCCATAGAACATTCATGAGATAAGTAGTTGGTGTGACAAACATAGTTTTAGATCACATGAAATTGTAGTTTTAGCTTTGGCAAGTTTCAAATATGGATATATGATTTATCAAAATTTAATAACCTAAAAAAACCAGCCTTAACATAAAAGAAACTCTGTAAACTCCTCTTTACAAGTTCCAAAATTATCAACCTTAACAAGTCCTGACAACCAAATCTTTTCTTATATATTAGTATTAGATTGTTAATGATAAAAAGTTTACAGAAAGAAAAGCACAAGAAATCCTGAAGGCTTTGTTACAACAAAAAAAGAAACCCAAAAGGTTTTATTTGGCTTGTAGGCTCAAATATATTTTTGTAGTTTGGCCTGCTCTTTATTGGACAATAGTCCAATAAGTCTCATCACATGGCATGACCATAGCCATTCAATGAAAGGAATCTTCCCAAAAGAAGACCACCAATTCGACAAAAAAATCTTTCCCATGAGCTGGGCTTCTTTTGACCATGACCAACTCATGGATCCTACCACAAACTTTAATTTAGTGGTGCACTCACACGTACATAGATTGACAAGAAAGAAACAGCCATAAAACCACAAGCTACTAGATTCACTAAGGAATATTGAATGAAGGTTCAAAGCATTGGTAAGTCTATAGCCACCCATCAAAATCTCATGCCTTGGACCAAACCCCTTTTCATAAGGAGGAAATTCCAATAGCGAATTTCATGTAAAATAACTCACATGCCCACAAACAAAATTGAAATAAAGAGTCATGAAACCCTCATTTTTCCAACACAAAACTCACATGAAAACATTGGCCAATGCTTCATCAAAATCCATTTGTTCAAGAACAAAAGGAAGTCCTATATGATCTAAAACTGAGCATGAACCCTATTTTGAGAAAAAGCTTAATCTCCAAAAGTTTGCTTAAGTGGAGAGTCATCAAATACATATCTATAAAAAGGAAAATAAAATAATCCTACCAAAATATTAACACACAAATCATACAAAACCGTCATAGATTGTGTTGAATGAACTTTTATCAAACAATCTTTTTGAGGGGTAGGACATCGAAACACATAAGCTACAAAAGAACATAAACACTGGATTCAACTGCAAAATCTCACTAACGCATTATAGAGTCAAAAATTTCTTATTCCAAAGCATATTTAAGCAATTCAAACTCAGAAAAAAGAAAGAAACAAAAGATACAAACAAAATTATACACTTCTATAAAATAACCCCACCCAACTCACATAATTAAACCATCAACCAACAAAGAGCAAAAACTATGGAAAAGAAGTGCAAGAAAGGAGGGCGCCAGAGAGAGAATGAACAAACCATCTCCATCCTTGTCAAAGAGGCAGAAGGCCTCTTGGAACTCAGAGATCTGCTCCTCTGTCAGGAGATCCATGACACTACTACTATCTTAAAACAGTTGAGAGAGAGAGAGAGAGAGAGAGAGAGAGAGAGAGATGGAAAAGAGAGACGAAGGAGGGGAGAAGGATCCTGGCAGTGGAAAGGAACAACGACTGCTCGAGGCCTTTTGTAGGCTTGAGACAAGCGGAAGGGAAGAGGGGGGCTGCGGGTGGCGCTTTGCTTAGGCCAATAAGCTTGACTTTTTGGCACGGTTGGTCAAATCGACTCTCTTTAATATTAGCAAAAACAAAAGTAATAGCTGTGAAGATATTTTTGTGGGAAGAATTTATTTTTATTAAATATTTTTTAAAAAAAGTTGATTCATGTACGATCCTTAAAAAATAATTTTTGTATATTTGATTGAGTATATAAAAAAAATCATATTTTAAAGTCACTTACATTTCGTTGAACAACTACTTTTTTTTTAAAAAAAATATATCTACTATATTTTTAATAAAAAAATATTTTATTTCATTCTATCTTATTTTCAATCAGTAGATATTGCACTTTAGATTTTTTTTCCCATGATATTTAAGGATCTTATTTTCTTTAAAAAAACTACTTTTTTATTTTTTAAAAATAAATTTCAACCAAATATAAAGTATTTTTTTATTTTTTCAATAACCGCACTTTTCTTCTATCTCCCTCCTTTAACCAAACAAGTTCTGATTGAACTGTCTTTCTCTGCTAACAAAAAAAACAAAAAAAAAAAATCTTAGATTGTAGTCTTAGTCACTAATTTTTCAATCCAATTATCTCTTCTTTTTTTTTTCTTTATTCAAAGAGATACAAGAAAGCGGCCCCATTGTCCGGTCTAGCCAAGCCGAAAGAGCAATAGCATGACCTCACCAATCTCCTCTTTTCACTTTGTTTTACCCTTCTCTTTAGCTTTGCCTTTCACTTGGAATTGATGCAGCAACTCGTCATCATCATCTAAAACAAACAAAAGCGTCATCGGGACATCAAATTTGGGCTCATCTGGCTTACGTTTCACTGGTGGAGATGCCAATGTAGAGAAATGAGTGGAATATCTTAATGGGGAGTGGAAATATCAGTTCCCTTTTGTTTATTTACTTTTCCAGCTTTCAGACAGCTGGATGTTGGATTTGGGTGATGGAGGACGGGGCTTCCAAGGATGGGGAGTGTGTGGGTGAGGATTTTATGTTTTTTAAGCTAAGATTTGGTGAGACTCTGGAGATATGGCTCTTGTGCTGGAGACATGAATAATTTTCTATTATGCCAACACTATTGAGGAAGTGCATCTGCTTTTTTTTTTTTGAAAAAAAAATTAAATAACTTGCATATCCCCACTTAGATATGATGTTATCACATCTTCTCTTCTCTCATCTAAATATATCATCCAAATGCGCATCTTATCCATTCATCAATACTAAGTGCAAACATGATTCAGTACTAATTATATATTTCTAGTACTTAGCATTTATATCTTAGAATTATAATAGGAGGAATTCTGACCTGAATTAGAGCGAGAGCATGACCAAACTCGAGATACTATACATACCACCAAGTGATTTTATCGACTCAATCGGTTGCTGAATCTAGTTGAAATGAGATTCGAGTTGAGCAAGACAATCTTCACATATGTTAGCTACTATGACATAACATAAATTTCTGTTGAATCTCTATCTCGCACCCTGTATGCATTTTCGACTTTAGTAACAATCGTAATGTCATAACTTAGATCGTTGTGAGATTTCCGAATGTCATGGAAAAAAAAAGAAGGGAAAAAAATGTCTTGACACCCCATACTAGGAAAAAAGATAAAATATATTGGCATGATGCTCTTTCATACGCACCGCACATGTTCATGTTGGCACCTAATAAGATGGATAAAGTAACTATTATTTCAGAGAGTTGAAATCATATTTAAAAGAATAGGATTGATGCTTTTATCTATATATAAATTCAACTTCATACAAATATAGTTAAACCTACAGATATATCCAGACATTGCCAAAATATTTAGTTTTTTGCAACAATAGCACCTTTTTGTATGATCAATATGATGATACTCCAAAAATTTTAAGTGTTTTATGGGCTACCTAATATAATTTTGTGAGCCTTAGAGAAATCAGAAACAAATATGTTTTCTAGAAAAGAAAAGCAAAAAATCAATTTTCTTATTAGTTTGTCCTCCGCATCTACATTATCAGAAAACTACTAAATCTTTCTAAAATATTGACTTTTGCTAAACAAAGGAACAAAGTGAAGGATAGCTTTGTTCTTTTAACAATTCATCATAAAATAACAGCTGATAAATTCTGAAATAGGATTCAACCTCCTCTTAAAATAAGGTAAATAAAAAATAAGTATTTTAGATTTTTAAACTAAGATTTACGAATTTAACCTTGTTCTTTATTATATTGGACTCTATCTAGCTAATCAAGGTTTTTGCTTTTGCAAAAGTACCTAATCCAGGTTTAGCATCCTTTTTGATGCATGATCAGGATTGCTGCTAGTAACTTTAAAACAGATTCCAGCTATGCCAGATGTCATGATCTTATTTAGATTAGTGCTATTAGTAGCTTTATTGTAGTAGGTGGTTTAATTAGTTGAAAAATCCTGACTTTATGCAAATGCAATCACTTAAGTGAAAACGGCTTGGTTAAAATCATGACACCATGTGGGTAACATTAACTTGTTTGAAATCGATTGCATCAAGAACTTCCATCGTCTCATAGCCAAAATATTTCGAGGGGTAAAAATGAGCAAAATTTCAAGTATCCTAAAGGAGCTGCGAAAAGATAATCCCTCTCTTAAGAAAATAAGAAAACTATAGTTGAAGGATGATATTATTCACCCGAATTGTGGCATAAAGTTACATGTAAGGGCATCGTTGAGAACATTATAGACTAAGGGAGATAGTCCTATCCATTTGACAAATTAAATGATAAATGTGTCATTTGCACTCAAATAGTCTCCATCTATGCTTCACCTAATACCAATGACATGTCAAAGAACCAAGTTTACTGGTAAAACTACTTGGTGTTATTCTAGCTGTGGCAGTCGAACATAGAAAAAATGAAAGGTGTAGCCTAATTGTCTAAACCATGTGGTGGAAGATATATGATTCCTCTCATCAGAATGATGGGATCATCTAATTTGTCTAGATTGGAGAGGAAGGACAACTTTCAAAGTCCAATATTTTGATCAGACGGTCAATTTTATTTCTAGAAGGATAGATGCGGACTTGTAATAGCGGGATCTGCACAAAAGTTAACGCGTCCGACGAGTCAAACCATAGGTGGGGTCCACGTGATTAACTGCTCCGAATCCCCGGTCCAGTGGTCTACGGTCAAAAACCCAGGCCCACGACGTGTGGGGCCGAGCCCGGTTTCTGTGGGCCCACCCATGCGGAACCCTCTTTCCTGAGAGAAAAGAAACTACCAAGCCCAATCATGTTGCCCAAGGGTTCTCTGCAGTGCTGGCATGCCGCGTGGAGCTAGGCGATTGGCTCAGATTTTTGATTCACGGTGGGCCAAGGTGAAGAGTTTCGGTCCTGGGTATCATTTTTGGGCCTTATAGCATCTCGCTCTCACCGTCCTCCGTGTCGCCGCGTCCGGGGAGGCCAGCTTGCAAGTCACGCGAACGCGGAGAACTATACGTGTGCGTCGCGCGTGCTGCGCGCTCTATATTTTGGTCTTATCCGGTCTCTCTCACATCTCACGCGGCCGTTGACTTTGCACGTGCGAGGGTTTACTTGGCCCTGCCTCATTATTTATTCAAAGTTTGCGCGTTGGCAGCGATGGTGAAAGCGAGTTGCTTGAGCTGGAAGGTACCACAATTGCACTTCAAATTGTTTTATGGTAGATTTGTGCAACGACATTGTGCGCGTCATTTCTCATCCAACACAGAGGGGTGAGATGGGTTACATGTAACTAGTTTAGTACTTTTCTCATGAATGGCTCAATGCATTTGGAGGGCTAACGCCTTATTTGGAGGAGTTTTTGGAGTGCCAAAAAACACTTTCTGGCCCTCCAAAAATACTTGTAGATAAAAAACGATTTTTAGTAAAATTTTTGAAAAACTGTTTCAGTTTTTTCAGAAAGCTGAAAACAGCTTTTGGGGAGAAGCTCCAATTTGGAGCTTTCCGAAAACGCTGTTTTTAGCTTTGTCGGAAAGTTGTATTTTTGACAAAAATACCCCCATTTAAAAATCTTATTTTCTTCCTAAAAATCTCCATCCCACGCCTCTTCCTTTCCCTCATCGTTCCCTCTCTCTCCCCCCCTCTCTATCTCCTTCTTCTCAATGCCGCCGTCCATTTTCCTTTTTTTTCCTTGGTGAACCCACGGTGGCATCCACCACACCGACCACCACCTGTGGCCGGTGACCCATCCCTCTCCCTCTCTATCTTCTTCTTCCTCTCAACGCCGCCGCCTCTGTTCTTTCTTCCTGTTCTTCTTTTTCTTTTATTTTGGGAGCTTGTGGCTGCCCACGGTGGCAGCCACCACGCAGGCGGTTGCGACGCCACCCGTGGCGCGCGGCCGCCTTGTGGAGCGGCCGGGCTCGGTCGTGGGGTGGTCGGGCCTCCGCCATCCGCGGAATCGCGGCATCCCAATCGCGGGACCGAGGAGGTGAGCCGCATCGAAGCCCACATGGCGGCCGGTCGTGGGGCTTCGTTGCGCCACGGTTAGCTGCCGACCATGGCCAGGCCCCCTCCCACCGCCTGGCCCCCTTCCGGGCCCCCTCTCACGATCGCCGTGGCCTGGCCCCCTTCCGGCGCCGCCGGCTTCGCTGTAGGATAAGAAAGGAGAAGAAGGGAAGAGAGGGAGGAAGGAGAAGAAGAGAAGAAAAAAGAAAAGAAAAAAAAGAGAAAAAAGAAAAGAAAAGAAAAAAAAAGAGAAGAAAAAAAGAAAAAGAAAAGAAAAGAAAAAGAAAAGGAAAAAAAAGAAGAAAAAGAAAAGGAAAAAAGAAGAAAAGGAAAGAAAAAAAAGAAGAAAAGAAAAAGGAAAGAAAAGAAAAGAATAAATAAATAAATAAATGCATAAATAAATATGTATATAAATGAATGAATGAATGAATGAATAAGTAAATAAGATAATAAATAAATATATTTCAATGAATAAAATAATAAATAAATAAATGCATAAATAAATAATAAAAAAATAGATTAAATAGATAATCTGTTAAAGAGATAAATGGTCATTAGAAGGGTCAAAAATTAACTTATACTAATAATTATAATATTTTATACATTTATTGTTGTATTATACTACAAATATAATATTATATTACATTATATCATAATACATCAATATTTTATTTAAATAATTTAATATTA
>JAOXJJ010001100.1:8380583-8401795 GCA_025769935.1 Phoenix roebelenii
TTAATTTATACTAATAATTATAATATTTTATACCTTTATTATTGTATTATACTATAAATATAATATATATTACATTACATCATAATACATTAATGTGTGATGTTAAATAATTTAATATTATGTTATATTATGAAAAATTAATCTACTCTAATAATTATATTACTATTATTCTATGCTATACAATGTCATATTACTATATTATAATAATATTATTTTACATTACAGTAATATTATACTATATGGTATATTATGTATTAATATATGTTATGTTTTATTATGCTATATTGTATAATACTATGCAATGTCGTTTATGGTAATTTTGTCATACAAAAGTACTTTCTCAATTTATTTACCAAACATATGTTAAAGTGTTACAGCACTTTAAAAATGTAGTTACCAAACAACAAACAATTTTTTATAAAACCTCTACTTCAGACAGCTCTACTTCCAACAGCTCTACTTCCAACTGCTCCCATATATAGGGCCTAAGGCAAACTCACTAAGATAAGCATTTTTTTTTTCCTTTCATTCTTGAGGCCTTCTCTACAGTGGGCCGGCCTAAGGCTAACTCACTAAGAGGGCCTTTTTCATTTCTACTTTCTCTAAGGCCTTCAAGTATAACCATTCCACTGCATAATGTAGCATGCTAACCAGACTTAGTTGGTTTATTATATGGACCGACAAAATATAATTCACTCAATGAATTCCTTCCAGCCCCACCAATAGACTGTCACGTTTAAACGATGTAAATGAGTACACAGATGCCTAGTCTAGAACTAATCAAACATGTGATGTGAGTTTGAAAAATTCAGTAGAATCTATCAAAATATGTTGACTATAACCTTTCCACTACATAATGTAGCATGTGAACCAGACTTGATGGTTTGTTATATGGACCATCGACATTACATTTAGGAACATTGTTTAAATTTTGATTTACTTGGACTGAGAGCACTAAAATCAAAAGAGGTAGTGCTTTGGCTCAAAATGGGTCAGGTAGACAGGTATTATATAATTTTGATTTGGCTCTAATTAGACCGAGTTACACATATAAATGATTTTCTTTAGTAATACAAATTTGGAACTTGTCATTACTTGACTTTCACCTTGAAGAATATATTTCTTTTTTCAGTTTGATTTCAATACCACAAGACTACTTGGTAAGTTGCGTATAATTAGAACTTTCTTTTCTCTATATGAATGGTTTTCTTTAGAAATACAAATTTGAATTAGATCACAAAAAAAATATTTTAAAAATCTATCTAGTTTCTAAATATAGAATTGCTCTAAAAAGATCTAGATCCAAAATCCATGCACGTCTAATCTAGGTCAAGCTAGATCTAGATTTAACCTTACTAGCTTGTAACAAACATATCTTGTTTGAATGACGCGGAGGGAGGTAGCATTGGAAGGGCCAATCAGTAAGCACAAGGTCAATGCATGATGATGTGTTTATTTCTTGTGTAACTAGTTCATAACGCCATAAACATTGGGGTCTAAATTTTCTAAGGTGTAGCCTTGCAAGATATAATGCACCATTAACCAAAGAATGGATAAATTTAAAAGTTTGATGTTCCTTGACATTGGAAACGAGACCTCTCACTTGACTCCCAATAATTTGTGTATTCAATTAATATCAATACTCTATCTGATTGAAAGAGATTGAGGTTATCTATCGACCTTGAAGAATATTCTACTAGGGGTAGATTGGAGTTGTTTATGATCTAATTTTGTGATGGATCGATTAATCAACAATAGTTGATATTTTGGTAAAAAAACAAGATATTTTTATTCAGCATTAAAACGTTGATTTTTGTTTATAAAAGAGAAGTTTGATTTACATCATTTACAAAAAGAATCAAGTCTGGAGATATTGAACTTTATTCTTATGATACAAACTATTGATGAAATTGTATTGATAAATAGAATTATTAGAAACTTGAGGATGAGATTAGAATTATGTATCTCTAACTTTTTGAAAGTACAAGAAAAAAAATTCGCGGACGATTTTATTTTTAGGGAGGAAGAATGTAAAACTGAGCAAACTAGCCCGATCCACTAGACTAGCCCAGCCATTTTTGGCCCAAACCAAAAAAAAAGAAAAGAATTTCAGCCTGTGTTGCGCACGTGCTTGGAGGGAAGAGACTCTCAATCGGAGTCTTCTTCCTCCAAAGATCATCGAACGGAATCCAACTCTAGGTTGGATTCTGTTCGCAACCGAGCTTATTTAGAAACTGTCCCAGTCCCTCTTCCACTTCATCAGTAGTCCAACCTCAATCGAAGCTCCTTGTTGGAGGATTTGATTGAGTCCTTCTTCAACCGTCGATCGTCTTCGTATCGTCGCTGCAGCCAATCGTAGCCAAAAACTAAAGACACAACCTTTCTTGAGCTACTCTTTCTTTCCTTCTTTCGGGGTTGTTGGGAGCATAGATTAGGCTAGTGATCGCTAGATTTTTGGTGGAAAATGGTGATGCCTTGTTTTTCCTATTTTGGTACGTAGACACCTATTTTTCTTGATTTCGGCTGTTTTCACTATCGATGCTCATCAACGGGATCTTCATCCGATCCCTTGCAGTGGCTAGAGACAATGGATGGAGCTCTTATCATTGGGATGCTTGATTTTCATGGTTAAAAAAGCCGGAAATCCCTATTTTGAGCTGCCAATCATTGCCGGTCGCCAGCCGTGGAAACATGACCCCGAGCACCACCCACAGCCACCCCTTCCTTCCTCTTCCTTGGTTAGAGAGAGAAGCTTTCTTTCTTTCTCTTTCTTCTCTCTTTTCTATCGTTTCTCTCTCTATTGAACTTTCTCTCTCTACTCTCTTGAGAGATGTTGGATCTAATATGGTACCTCTCTCTATGATTTGGATCAACTTCATGAAGGGCCTTGATCCATGGTCGGCGGGCGGCATGCCATCCCCTACCTTAGCCCCTTCCGGACACTATTAGAATTTGTCATCGGATCTCCACTGAATTATCTTTATCCTAGTTTGAGCATGATCAGAAAAATTCAGTTTGATCAGACCGACTGGAGTGCCGGGCACTTTTGCTTGGTTGATCCTATGAGAGTATTTGAATTAGGATTCGCTCACAAGATAAGTAATATTTTATTTTTTCTAAATTTATTAGTAATTATTAAACTATTATATTCATTACTTTTGAGTAGTATTATTCATGATGCATGAGTTTGAAGCATAGTATATTATTACTGAATATGTTCTTTTGAAATATTATGACGATATATGATCTTATTATGGATATAATTGATTGATTTTGATACGGCATGATTTTAGAATTGAAGTATGAAACTCTAAAACTATTTGAATTTCGATCTGACTATATTGAGGACCCCGCTAATGGGGGCTAATACATTATTATATGATTCGTCCTGAAGGTTGTGTCGCAAGATGATGCATGACATACTGCAAGTAGATACATAGTTCTAAAGAATTTTGCTACAAGATGATGTGCAACTCACCGCAAGAAGATGTGCAATGTTATGATCCTGCCATAGAGAAGATGTGGTCATAGTTCAGGATCGATAAGACGAATAGAATATTTAAAAAAATTGAATTCATAAACAAAAATTTTAATTTTTAAGAAAGATTTGATTTGTATATTAATACTGCATATATGTTTATTTTTTGCAAATTATTACCTATTTGATTGCCTAATTTATTTAGCTAAAATGATCATTGCTTACTAGGTTGTCTAGCCTATTATATGACTTCTTACTATTTTTACAGATCTAAAGAACTAGCTTATTATGGAAGAGCGATTAGAGACAAAGTTTTGACATCTTTATTTAGACTAGATTTTATTTTAGAGTTAATGCAAGATTTTGAAATATTATTAGTTTTGTAAAATTTTTAATTTTGTTATTTAATTAGAATTTGAATGTTAGTTATCTAAATTTATTCCACTGCTTGTTTATGATATCATGACAAGATGATTTTCATGCTTGTGGAAGAGTTTCCTATAAGTATACGATGGTTGCCGCGACTCCTGACTCGCGATCTCGGATTGGGGCCATGACAATTAATAAGGTTTCAGAGCATAAGTAGATATATTCTAAGTCAAAAAATCTGACATAGGATGAGTGTAGATAGGTAGACACTAGGAACATTGGTATGTAAATCTACATTGATTACATAATAAGTTATTTGAAGAATTGAGATATCTTATTCAAGAATTTCTAAATAAAGAAAAAAATGTATGTTATCTATTTGATGCTTTTGGGTCTTTTTATTTAAATACATTTAGGGAATCCAGAGAATTTTGGTGGTTTAAATTAGAGTGCGCAGCGAAAATGTAGTAGTCTAAATTATTTTTAAAGTTGGTTAAAAGTGTTATCTCTTTGATTCGGAAAGTTTTAGTAACAAAAGATGTAATCTATTTTTTCGTATAGTAGTATTTTTTTGATAAATGAAAAAACAATGTTTCAATTTTTCGATGTCGTCGTACTATCTTAGGTTCTCCAATTTTATGCTATGCTAAGGAATTTTTTAGCATCTCGAGACTATAATTAATGGACCATCAATTCTTAATCTTGGATTTGGAATATTTTGATGTATATCTCTTTCCTCCTAAATATAAATCTTGTACTTCTTTAATTAATATCAACCTTCTATCTGATTGAAATAGATTGAGGTTATATATCAACCTTAAAGAATATTCTACTAGAGGTGGATTGAAGTTGTTTATGATCAAATCTTGTGATAGATCAGTTAATCAAGAGCCATTAGTATTTTGACAAAAAAAATGATATTCTTATTCAGAATTAAGATGTTGATTTTCGTTTATAAAAGAGAAGTTTGATTTATATCATCTAAAAAAAGAATCATGTCTCGAGGTATTGGACCTTATTCTTATGATAAGAACTTATAATGAAGTTGTATTGATAAACATAATTTTTAGAAACTTGTGGATGATATTAGAACTATACATCTCTAACTTTTTGAAAGTGCAAGAAAAAAATATGGACGAATTTATTTTTAAGAGGAAAGAATGTAAAACCCAACAAACTGGCCCAGTCCACTAAACCGGCCCAACCATTTTGACCCAAACCAAAAACAAAAAAAAGAAAAGAAAAGAATTTCGGCAAGTGTCGCGCACGTACCTGGAGGGAAGAGACTCTCGATCGTAGTCTTCATCCTACTAAGATCATAGGAAGGAATCCGACCTAACCGGTCACAGCCAAGCCTCTTTAGAGGCCCTCCCGGTCCCTCTTCTACTCCACAGAAGGTCCAACCTCGATTAGAGCTTGCTGCCCAAGGATTTCTTCAAATCCTTCTTCGACCGTCGATCGCCTTTGCGTCATCACCGCAGCCAATCATCGCCAAAAATCAGGTAAGGATCCAGCCTCCATTGAGCTATTCTTTCTCTCCTTCTCGAGTCATTGGTAGCCCCGATTAGGCTGATGATCGCCAAATTTTTTGTGGAAAAGTGTGATGCCCTGTTTCTCTTGTTTTTGTAGGCCGGCCCTATTTTTCTTGATTCCGACTATTTCCGCCAGCGGTGCTCAGCACCTGGGTCTTCGTTTAATCCCTCGTAGTGGTTGGAGACCATAGTCGGAGCTCCGACTATTGAGATGCTTGATTTTTATGGTTAGAGAGGTCGGAAACCTTATTTTAAGTGGTTTTGGCACTCCAAGCCACTAGTCGTTGCCGGTCGCCGACCGTTTGTTGACCGGCCGTAGGAACCTAACCGCGGGCACCACCCATAGCCACCCTCTTTCTTCCTCTTTCTTGGTTAGAGAGAGAAGCTTCCTTTCTCTCTCTTTCCTTCCTTTCTCTCTCTTCCCTTCCTTTCTCTCTTTTGTTTCTCTCTACTAAACTTTCTCTCTCTACTCTCTCTAGAAATGTTGAATCTAGTATGGTACCTCTCTCCATGATTTTGGATCAACCCTACGAAGGGCCTTGATCCATAGTCAGCGGGTGGCACGCCGACCTCTATCTTAGCTCTTTCCGGACACTGTTAGAATTGGTCATCTTATCTCTACTGAACCACCTCTATCCTAATTTAAGCATGATCAGATAAATTTTCCTTTAATCGGACTGACTGGAGTGTCGGACACTTCTGCTAGGTCGGCCTTATGAGGGTATTGGAATTAGGAGTTTTATTTTCAGAATGATTATAATAAATTATAATGAGAATATAATTTTTATATACCAGGATCTGAGTAGAATTTTTTAAAATTGATTGGATTAATACTTTGGATTCGCTCGAAAGGTAAGTAATATTTCACTTTTTTTTCTAAATTTGTCAATAATTATCAAATTTATTCATAACTTTTGAGTGGTATTATTCATGATGCATGAGTTTAATGCATAGTATATTATTACCGAATATGTTATTTTGGAATATTGTGACGATATATGATCTTATTATAGATATGATTGATTATTTTTGACACCACATCATTTTAGAATTAAAGTATAGATCCCTAAAACTATTTGGATTTCAACCTTGCTATGTTGAGGAGCCAATAGGGGCTAATATGTTAGTACATGATTCGTCTGGAAGGTTGTCGCAAGATGATGTGCGATATACTATAAGTAGATACACAGTGCTGAAGGACTTTGTTGCAAGATGATGCACAACTCACAGCAAAAAGATGCACGGTGTTATAACCTTGCCACAGAAAAGATGTGGTCATAGCTCAAGATCGATAAGATGAATTGAATATTTTAAAAAATTTGAATTCATGAACAATAACTTTATTTTTTAAAAAAAGATTGATTCATATATTAGTACTGCATATATGTTTATTTTCTGCAAAATATTATCTATTTGATCATCTAATTTATTTAGCTAAAGTAATTATTGCTTACCGGACTGTCTAGCTTATTATACGACTTCTTACTGTTTTTATAGATCCGAAGAACTGGTTTGACTCAAATTTTTCATGAAAAAGCGCTTAACGACAAGATTTTGACATCTTATATAGACTAGAATTTATTTTAGAGTTGATGCAAGATTTTGGAATATTATTAGTTTTGTAAGATTTTTAATTTTATTATTTACATTAGAATTTGAATGTTAGTTATTTAAATTTATCCCGTTGCTTGTTTATGATATCACGATGAAATGCCTTGGATACTTCTGGGGAGAGTTCTCTATGAGTATATGGTGGTTACTGCAACTCTCGGCTTGCGATCTCGGGTTTGAGGCATGATACCCATACAAATAGAACCAACAAACATCATGCAGAAAAATCATTAAATTTCCTTTTCTATGTGACATAGCCTGCCTACCAACATGACTAGGCATGATACCAACATGGAACTTCTTCCTGTCAATAGCAATGTAATAAATTTTGCATAAAATATACAACATGACTAGGTAAGTTCTATGACGACTGAGATGCACATACGCATAAAATTCAGTAAGGTCAGCTATCAAAGATTAATCACAACTAAAATACACTTGCTTTCAACGTATTATGTATTTCATATTCAGAAAAAAATGAGACATGCATGTACTGAGTTCGAGAAGTCAAGGAAATATGCAAATATACTCCATATACAGGTAGTTGGACTCGGCATAAAAGCTACATTCTGTGATTCAGATGAACAAGAACAAGCTTCATCCTATTGATTAGCAGACAAAGAAATACTCAAACCAACGAGAGCTCTGGATCTGTTACAGGATTTATCAAGATGTACAGAACACACATCATTTGCTGACAAAGGTGATAAGCTCGACCAAAGGAAAAAGCTTAAAAATTTATGCCAATTTGATGGCTGTGGAACGATTCGTAGTTTACACTGTTTCAGAAGGCCTCCGAACTGCTCGGAGCTGCACAGAGTTTTCAGAGCAGTGCTCAAAGCCATAATGCGGATATCTCTCATACCATGTATCTTCCTGCACATGAGTGTCCCAATGCTCCCCGCTGCTGCTCTTGCCATACTTGTGCACCCATCCAGACCCATTGTGCTGCTCTCCCCACGTGCGATTCCAGCGCTCTCCATACTGCCCTTCCCACCAGGTCTCACCCTGCTTCACTCCATGCCCATTCCAATCGAAGTGCTCGTCCCACTTGTCCCCCCATTTTGACCACCCATCACCTTCTGACCGCTCAGCCCATTTGTCGGTGTATTTCATTGCACTGCCTTTCCCATCAAACTTCTCACCCCACCTACAAACAATGAAAGAAGAAAGAAACGGATTTAGATGACAAAATATAGATATAAATGCCTGGTGATGGCTAATTGTCACTACATATTTTACATCATTCCCTCAATATGGTGATATTTTAAACTCCCTGTTCACACTAAAGAAATCTTCAAAACATAATGTCTCTAGAAAGATGGAAATTGGCAGTGTTCAATTCCAAGCATGCAAATTTGGAAGATAATGAAAAGAACAGGAACCCTATATGACAAAAGTGCCTCCAAAGAAGAGAAGAATTCGCTACTTTGATTTAAATAAATATACATTCATTGTTATGATCAGCCTGATTTCAAATCCTGAACAGACAGAAAGGTTCAAGTCACTATGGAAATGCACAGATAATTCAAGATGGGAAAATATGGGAGGTTGGTGGCTTGATCACGTAAAACCAACAGTTTCAGCTGCTCCCAAGGCTAACTTGCATCGGTGTAAAAGATTAAAATTAAGAAATTATCCACAAGTTCCAATGATCCTCAGCAAGCGTCCACGGTCTTATGAGAATCCTGAGTAACTCATTTTCTTCAATTTGAGAGAGAAGCAAATGCTGAAAATGACTACTCTTAACAAGCACTTTCAGCAGAAAGGTCTTGGCAAAGGAGTCTCAGACTCAAGATACATCAAGAATGCCCTCTACACTACTAATTGAGTTCATGGTTATCAATCTAGTTTGTCTACTTGGGGGATCATCCCATCACCAGATCAAAAGATAAAAGCATTAAAAAGTTTGAACAAATCAAACGATTCTAATGGTGTGAAAGATAATAAGTCTGCAAATAGTGAATAACGACACATGCTTACATACATACAGCTTTAAGAAAACATATCATCACTCCTAGAATAAACAAATAAGATCGACGCTTAATTTACAAAATATAAGGTCGATGCTTAATTTACCAAGCAAATGAGATCAATGCTTGATTTACAATCCACTAGATGGATGGTAACTGACTACATGGTCAACAGATTTCATGATAGAAAGGAAACTTAGTTTATGTTTGGTTGCAAGGGAAAATTTTCCTTCTTTGGAAATATTTTCTTTTCCCTTTTCCTCAGATCTTGTCGCAACTAATATACCCTTGGTGACTGGATTTGGAAAGCTTTTTATCAAGAGAAGATAGGACCAGTATTAAAGATAGATTCCATAAATCCCCTTTTTTTCCATACGACACATTACCAATCTTTTCTTGTTTTGCTATTGGCAATATTACAATTTTACACAGCAATAAAGGCAAAAAACACAGATGTAAAAGCAATGACAGTTGCAGTAACACATTCACATGTACGCATCTCTAAACTCCACATATATCACATCATCTCTATCACCCTATCTCCACACATAGTTCACATTCATCAACCTTATAACTAAATAATTCTGAAACATCATAATGAAATAAAAATTGGATTTATCAATGTCTTTGGGCTCTTTTCTGACTGCAATGATAAACTAGATCTTAAAGAGAAGACCAAATCTTACCTCTCATGCCAAACATGAGCATGCCCAGCCTCCAATGGCGTGTTTGGGTGTCTACAGCACCATTTGTGGGCCCACTTCTCAGCTTGGCCAGAAGCATCATAGTGTTCCCACCATTTTTCCTGCCATTCGTCACCCTTTCCATTCTTTCCCCACTTGTCTGCGGTCTTCTCAATATGCACAATCCCACTACCGAGGTCCTGAAGAAGTTAAGATTCATAAACCACAATTCAAAAGTTTGGCCTCACAGAGCACACTATTGCAGCAAATGATTTACTTATTGAAGCTTTGCAGTTTTTCCCCATACATATTATAACAAATCAACCAGGACCACCATGATATAAGAATCAGTGATATTGTTGTTTCTTTTGTTGGCTATCATGTTGCTTGTTGTACATCAATAGATCAAGTAAAAATAAACTGGATAACATGTAAAGGTCTCATATTTTAAATCATGGGATATCTCTATAAATGAGGTCCTGGTAGTTTTTTTTATCAGAGGCAAGAGTCAACAAAGAAAAGATAGAGAGAACAACTAGCCCAAGGAAATGTTTCAGTACTTGTTAGTTTAGAAGAGAAGGATAAGAGTAATTTTATAAAATTTAAAATCCACAGAAAGAGTGTATGGTTGCTCTAAAAAACAAGATATATAGTACAAAATCAAGGCAAAAACAGTATAATTTTAGGTTTTGAAGAGACTTAAGAATCACCTGCCACATTGATTCCTTCCAATATTCACGCCAAACATTTCCATCTGCATCACGCCCGGATTTCTCTGAGCCTAGCTCTTTGTAATCAAACTGATCAGCCGCCTCCCAAAACTTGTCTTCCCACTCAACAGTTTCATCAGCACTGACTCCTCGAGTTAATGTCCATCTGCAGATCACCCCATCGGGTCTTTGTTCTGTACCTGTCTCTCTCCACCACTTCGAACCATTTGGACTCACTCCATGTGATGATGCTTTGTCGCTGTTACCAAGGACTTCGGCAGCCTCAGCTGCACGCGTTGAGAATAGCACATCAAGCTTACTTTCCTCGGCTGCAGTAGGCATATCTGAAGCAGTCTTTGTGTCCACTTTTTCAAACTCCCCAAGTGACTGAAGAGGAGGAAGAGGGGCATGATGTTTGCTTTCAAATAAAGTACTCTCAAAAGGGATGGCTAAAAAATCTACGGAGTGTTCTTTTTCCATCAATGAACTGGATGGATTAGGAAATGAACTTGATTTCTGCGCTGGTGTCGAGCTAGTAACATCATCATTGGTTTTACTTTTACTGTCTGGGGGTGGTGACCATGACCAAAAATCTGGACCAGGTGTTCCCTGCCTTGAAGTTTCTGGTTGATATACAGTTGAATTTCCACCTTGCAATCCTGGTCATATTTACGGAACTAAAAGTAATAAAAATCTGGTCGATTTAGCCTAAGGAATTATACACATGGACATGAACCTATTTTGACAAAAAGGTAGAACATCTCATTCCTCTCCTGCAATCAAGCTATAAGAGTAGCCAGCAGATAAAGAAATCACAGAACCAGCATGAGAAGGATCAAAAATATAATACGAACAACTTTTTATTATGATTTCTGTTCTAAAATAATCATATCATATTTCAAAGAGAAAAAAGAGTAAATAAGCCTTAGGACTATGACTCAATATATATTAGCTGATTTCCAAGTATAATCCATAAGTATTAACACAGTGCTATTCTTGAAAATGTTTTATTCCCTAAGAGAATTACTTTGAGACCAGAACTTCACGGGGCTGTTTTAAATTATCTTTGGATTTTTCCATAGACAGTTGCCACTGTGAATGAGCTGGGAATTAACTACTGGTGGGAGGAAAGAATCCTTCCTATTTAGGAGACTTAAATCATGAAATCACAAAAAATTGAGGATAAAGAAAATCACGTTTTCAATGGAACTGGGCATCCCGGTTTTCTAGGATTGCGGCTCCATGGAAGCCCCAAGGAATCAATTTCTTCCAAAATTTCTACTGTCCGAATGGCATCTTCCCCTCAACCTCAGCCAAGGGTCTACTTTATTCCATCAACAACCACTGCCTGCATCAAAACAGGTCCTCAGTAGTGCTTATTTATAAATGTACACCTACTTGCTGAGGGAGTCATATGATGTATCACCAAGATTCAAACTTTCTATCCTGTTTGCACCAGGTTTCTCCAAGCTTCCTGCACCTGTTGCAATGCAAATTGACCTGGCTGTGAAGCATTACTTCTCTCCCAGTGTGTGCATGCCTAAAATGAATTGAATAAATCTCCTTAAGGAGCAGAATATTATATGCTCCAGTATGCTAGTTGGAAGATGTTCTGCACTGAGGAGCTTGCCCATTTGTTTACTTGCAGCCCGCAAGGTCAGATTCCTATCTACTGATTATGTCTTTAGTTCTGAATAAGCAGTTCTAGTAAAACCCAGTCCAGTCTCTCTAATAATTCAGATCTTTGGGGGCATTTTCATAATTCCTTTACATTGTTTCATTTTATTATCTGTTGCTTTTGGTGTTTGATTCGAGCGAAAATGTTGTAGAGGCCTGTTGTCAAGACCATTCATAGTCTTCTCATATATTGCATGGTCTCAAAGATTTAAGTGTAGTGTATCATAACCATGCTGGATACCATTAGCAAGGTATGTATATTGTATCTTACTCTGCTGATGTTGAAAAGAAACAGCTAAAGGAAAAAGTACAAGAGACAAAGATACACAACTAGCACACTAACATATGTGAGAATACATATTTAATTTGGCACATAGGGTACTATTAATTGCTTTATTTTGAAAAGTAGAGTCATGTTTAAACATCCAAATTATCTTTTGACACAGCTAAACATATTTAGCTTCTTAATCAATGTCAAACACCTATGATAGTTACATTATCAGGATATCAGGAGCCCTTAAAAGTAAACATGACAGAGCATTATAGTAATTAAATATATTCTAACGAAGAAGACAAGGTGCAATCTGAAATCTAATTATGAGATGACATGAATATTATCATCCTTGTACCAGATGCCGGGAAGAGTGGTAAATGTCATCATTTGGCATCAAATCAGTTTTGGAAAATATGCTAGCAAGTACAACACTAGAGGATGTCGATGTATAAATAGCACCAATCCCAATAGCATACTATGGTCGATATTACAAATCATCATGATTGATCCTGCAGAACCATCAGGTTATTAAACATGATTGCATGCCAAGTATCACACAAAAGATTCTATAATATGGCTATTATATATTTACTACAATCTCGTGATTGTAGGAGTTAGCTATAGGAGTCATAAACTTAGAGACTCGGTTGATTATAATCTACTTGGATGACAAACCATATGTAGAGTAAATGTTGGTTGTCCCCATTGCCATCTATTATCATTCTCCACACTCCTCATCATCCCCACTTTTGCTTGGATTCATAAAGAGATCCATGAATTTACTGAAGGATATGCTAGATATTTCAAAAAATTGATAAGAGAAATTGCTTACAATAAAATCAAGGCAAGTTAATGGCCTTGAAGTTATCCACACTCACGGAAAAGGTGTACTGAAAAATAATTGAAAAATTAACAATCCCCAAACCACTGAAATTCTGTTAAGCAAAATCTGGGCACCACAGTTCATAACCTTGAAAACACACTAATGGACACATGGGTGTTTCATGATTAATCATGCACCTTACTGAAAAAAAATTAAATCCTCAAGATTTTGATGATGGATATGTATCAGCACTCCCAGTTGTTTGCAAATAAGTAATGTAAGAATGAAGTAACAGTTTTATTAATGTCATATGGTAAGTATTGGTGGCACTGTTTGTCAGATACTAAGGTTGCACTAGAATCAAACAGCGCACTAGATCAGAGAGAACATCCAAGCTCACTAGATCAAACAATTCTATCTCAAGCATCAAGATACTCTTTAACATATTAACCAGAAACTGAGCATACATCGTGATAGACAACAATTTTCAGTTGTCGGTGCTAGCAATTCAGTTTATGATAGGAGAATTACACAAACTGATTTCTAACCAAAAGAGCAAGGGAAAATGTTGAATCATTATAAGTAATCTTTCAAAAAGAGGATGGACACATATAAAAGTCTAAAGAAACTTCAAAGATGAAACACCAAAACCAGATAGGAGCTGAAAAGTAAGCTGAAACCATTTTCGTAGGTAAATATCCCTTACAAGGCTGAAGATCAGAGTAAATACATATTCATAGGAGAATTACACAAACCAATTTCTAACCAAAAGAGCAAGGGAAAATGTTGAATCATTATAAGTAATCTTTCAAAAAGAGGATGGAAACATATAAAAGTCTAAAGAAACTTCAAAGATGAAACACCAAGACCAGATAGGAGCTGAAAAGTAAGCTCAAAACATTTTCGTAGGTAAAATCCCTTACAAGGCTATGAAAATAAGACAAGTCTGAAGATTAGATAGAAAATATCTATTAGCGTTAAAAACTTTCCGAGAAAGAGAAATGCATGCAGAGGAAGCTCAAACACTTCAAAGTAGGGATGCATATGGATTCGAAATCTTTTATGCAATGTATATTGTCATAAACGTAAATTGCCACATAGAGTGTATCCAAACAGAACGCAAAAGATTCTAACTCAATATGAAAGAAAATTCACTACCAAGGTTTATCATACCAACCCGTACCATCCTTTATCAACCATACCATACTGTACTGTTAAGATATCGGTACATTACTAAGGTCCAGTTTGGTACATGAGCCAAAACGGTCTTATCAATCTGAACCGAGATCTGCCCTATACCACCTAGTACAAACCAGTATTGCCCAATTTTAAGCATTACTATGGCTATGAGTGAGAAAAAAGTATTAGGCGCTTGTGTTGGTATAGGGTGTATATCGTATTGACTGTATCGTCTAGAAGCGGTAAGATATTTGTTGGTTCCCGATGCCAATTTTGTGGACCTTGCCCATAACAAGAAAGAGTAATAGAAACAAAGTTCCTTGCGCTTACATAAGTGTCAGGTCGTCAGAAGAATCTAATAAAATGACTCGGAAGAAACATATACTGACCATGTCGTTATCCTCAGTTTTGTAATTATATAAGGATGTTATCATGTGATGAACAGATCAGTTGGACCAATTGCCCCCTAGAATAAGACTCGTCCTTTGATATTATGTTAGATTTCCTGACTCTTTTTCTGTACAAGTGTCAAATATTGTCAATCTTGAATAGAATGGTGAAATGTCATCATGGCTTCAACAGTCAGAAAAGAGCGTGAGTTATCAAAGTATTCAACACGTCAAGAACCACAAAATTCACAAATGTTAGGTGGAAATAATTTAGGAAAGATTCTTGTACAAATGTAAAGAATTGGTTTTTACAACAAAGTATGCAATTAAAGCACAAATGCGAGATGAGTGTGTTTCAACATTCAAGAATGTGGAAGTGTCAAATGTGTCTAATGATCAAGATCAGCTAATTACTGGAATCCTACAACTTAATTAGTGAATTTAACTCAAAAAAGATCACATTTCTTGCCCGAATAATTGATCTTTTTAACATAAAATGCAACAAAAACACAAATCCAAGAGGGTAAATGCGAACCTTGCTGTCCCGGAGCTACTCCAGAGGTGGCGTCCCGAACTTTGGGGCGATCCAAGCCGTCCGATCGCGAACCGGCGGCGGCCGGCGGCCTGGCAGGCGGAGGGGGCTCCTGGAGGAGGGCGCGTGCGGCGGCGATGGCGGCAGCGGCGCGGTCGATGATCTGGAGCCGTTGGATGCGGTCCCGCTCCTCCCTGGGGACGTTCAGGATCTTCTCAAACCGCTCCGTCTTCCGCTCCAGCGAGTCCTCGCCCTCGCTGCCGGCGAGCCCCCACTGGGGGCCCTCGGCGGTGCTGCCGGTGATCCGGCGGAACTCCTGGGACTTCCGTTCGCGGTCGACGGCCTTTTTCCACATGTCGAGGTAGGAGTCGCCATTGGCGGAGGAGTGGGCCCGGTGGGCGGAGCACCAGCGCCTTCGGGTGCTCCACGGGACAGGGAACCGGGGGCCGCGCATGTTAGCGTGAGCGGAGGTGCTAAGTTGCGCCGCCATTCTTGGTGAGAAGAGACGTTTGGAGCGGAGAGTTGGGTCCCGGAAGGGCGATTTAATAGATTTTTTTAAATTTTTTTCTTTGGCCACTTTGGTTTAAAGAAAGATTTCTTTCTTCGATTTGGAGAAAGGAAGAGATGCTTGCTTCGTTGATTTCATGTGATTTTTTCTTTTATCCGAAGAGCGGGTGTTTGGGGCTTCGGAATTACGGGTGGAGGGAGGCAGAGGAGGGAGAAAAGGTCCAGAGACGTGGCAGCTTGGCACGTGATAGATAGATAGTGACACGTGTCCAACTGGATATCATGTTAGCCCGACGGAAACAGAAACTTCCACAAGTTGTTACTTCCTTATATAGACCATTGTGTTTAGAGCACGATAACTAGGGAGAGTATAAAGCTAAAATATTTACAAACTTGCATAAGATTGATACCATATCCTTGTTAGCCTACAATAGACCCCTAAGGATTGACTAGATAATAGCTACATGGTGATATTTGGAGCTAAGTAATAACAAGAGAAGCCTCGACCTTGTAATGGAAGGAGGTGCATGCTTTCACCACATCTCGATCAAAGATATGAAGACCAGCTAAGATGATGCCATATGACAAGGCTTGAGAAAGATGAATGGGAGCTTAGGGATAAACCAGGAAATAACTAAGTTTGCAATACAGGCAAAGTCTTGAAGAAAGCTGTGGAGAACGTAGGTCTATCGTGAATATAGCCTATCTTAGAGGCTGTGCTAATTGAAGACCGATAGAGTGTTTTTTTTTTGGTAAAAAAGTCATTGGCCTAATATAGGACAAGAGTTGAGAGAGCAAGATGTGAGAAGTGGAGATGGTTACGGGGAGACCAAGACATGGAAATTGGAGATAAATTATTTAGATATTAAATTTAACTACAACAACTATTAAGAAAAAGTGGTCGGAGTGGTATTAATAGAGGATGATAGGTGTCAACGCTTAAGATAGATAGTTGTTTATTGGTTAAAGAAAGAAAGTATACCAAAGTGCCAGGATTTGGCGGAGCCCAGCTATTTTAGGTTTATTAGCTTGTGCATAACCCTATATAAAATTGTGGCAAAAATATTGGTGGGCAAGATGAAGCCCTTGCTGTCTGGTATTATCTGCCAAGAGCAAGATGTCTTTGTGGGAGATAGGAATATCTCTAACAATGTCATGTTGGCCCAAGAAATGATGTGAGATCCAGCGGGCCCGAAGCAGCGAAGCCTGATGGCTGTCAAGCTAAACATGGAAGGAGCTTATGATGAAATCAGGTGGGCCTTTTTAAGGTGAGCTTTGGAGAGTTTTGGTTTTCATGGGATCTGAATTGATTAGGTGTTGGGGTGCGTTCGAGGGCCGAATTTTTTCATCTTGGTCAAAGGTATGCTGTCTCCCTTTTTCAAGTCCACCATGGGGCTTAGATAGGGATGTCCTTTATCTCCATATTGTTTATTATTTGCTCTGATGTCTTATCTCGAGCACTACGGGCCGCGTGTGCGAACCGGGAGCTGGAGGTTTACGTTCCAGCCTCGGAGGCCCGGCTCATCTCTTATTTACTCTTTGCTGATGATTGTCTTCTTTTGGCTAGAGCACGGGTAATGGATGCCCAGGTCCTAAGGGGCGTGCTGACAGATTACTGTGCAGCGTTAGGGCAGGAGTAAATCTCCAGAAGTCAACCTTCTCTTTCAACCCTAGCATGAAGCACAGGGTTAGATGGGAGATTCGGAGGATTCTGGAGATGCTAGAGCAGGACGGAACTTGAAGCTATCTGGGTGTACCCATCACAGGTAGGAGATTGTGGGTGGCTGAGTGCTCTGATCTGATGCAGTGGGTCTAAAGCAGACTGGAGGGATTGAGGGTGTCGTCTCTCTCTATGATAGGTAGATTGACGTTGATTAGATCAGTGATAGGCTTCATGCCTGTCTATCTTATGGCAAACATGGTGGTACTGAAGACAGTGCTGATAAGGATCAAACGGCTAATTCAAAGCTTTTTGTGGGGTCATATGGAGGGGGACATGTGGTGCATTTGGTGGCATGGGAGATTGTTTGCCTATCCTTGAGTGAGGGTGGCTTTGAGGTGTTGCCTCTCTTGGAGAGGCATGAAGTGCTCATTGCCCGACATGCAATTCGATTTATGTTGGAGCCGCAGGGGTTTTGGAGTCAGATTATGACCACTAAATATGGCCGGGTGGGCCTTGAGGGGGTGGCCTAGAGTGGGCGCAGATGTTCCTTCATGTGGCGAGAGATCACGAGGTATCTGACAACTATTTCGGCTAATACTAGATGGCTGATAGGTGATAGGCGGAGCATCGATGTGGCCGGCAAATCGTGGTTGGATGCCCTCCCTTTGAGGCTCTGACCGACTATGGTTAACATCGAGGCAGTGGAGGGACTGTAGGTATGCGACCTCCTCGACCCTGGAGGCAGCATAGGACAATGCTAGGTTGGGTAAATTTTTCGGAGTACATTTTGCTGAGAGAGTCCAGTCTCTTTTGGTACCGGGGTGTGCGAGTCCAGATATCCAGGTTTAGAGCACCTCATGCAGGACGGGAGCATGAGCCAAGGCCGTAGTATGCTTGGATCTGATGCTTGGGCCTTCACCCGAGGGTAGCACTGTTCTTATGGAAGATGGTTTGGGATCGGCATCTGACAAGAGCAATACTCAGCGGACGAGGTTTGAGGATTCACTCAGAGTGCGAGGTGTGCGGTGTCGACGAGACAATGGACCATGCACTGTTTCAGTACACATAGGAGAGGGTGATTTGGCAGTTGTCAGGAATTCTGTCGAAGGTTTGGAGTTAGAAGGATCAGTTCTTACGGATCATCTGTCGGTGGTCGGGCAACCCACTGATACTCCATAAGACTATTAGAGCGACTTGCACATCATTCTAGATCTGGCTGGCAAGGAATGCTCGAACTTTTGGTGAGCATAGCATGTCGCCGACGCTTGTAGCGGAGAGTGCCCAGGCGCAGGCGGCGAAGATTAGTCATGTATCCTTCTCAAAAGGGCCTTTGACAGCTCAGAATATCTAGGGTTTCCATTCTGCCCTAGCAGCATCCGACATGGTGTTTTTCACTTGGGAGCCCCCATCTCCAAGCTTCCTTAAGGTCAACTTTGTTGGGTCTGTTTTGGATGAAGGCACGAGGGGAGGTGCGGGTTTCATCACCAGGGATCCGAATTCTAGGATAGTGACAGCGGGCAGTTGTTAGTTATTCGACATCACGGTCCTTGGTGCGGAACTGGGGGCTGCCTGGGTGGGCTTTCGATATGCTCGGCGAGTGCTACTAGTTAGTTCAGTCATCCTGGAGGGTGACTCGGCCACGATCATCAGTTGGATCCAGAGGGTCTGAGGGCTGCCGACTGCAACCATCCCTTGCTTCAAGACATCTAGATAATGATGAAGGATAGATGGGTCGTCCGGGTTAAGCATGTATTTAAAGAAGCTAACGGGCTTGCGCATTGGGTGGCCACCTATGTGGCCATCCATTCCGATAGCACCTTGTGGGTTGGGGATAGGGAGCTGCCTCGAGAGCTCCGCAATATTCTATTTTCTGATTTTATTGGATGCATTCGTACACGTATTATATGAATTACCTGCTTTAGCCAAAAAAAAAGTATAAATTGCTGGCTCTCTCCTTTGTGGGATAGGATGGAAAAAAAATAAGTTAATAGCTAGTACTTAGATAGGTGCATGGGTGTGCCTCTATTATTCGGGAAGAATTAGGTGGCAGCAAGTTTTGCGACCTTGATCTTTAAGGACTCCCGACACTAGGGCGCCACCTTCTCGAAAAAGAAGCAGTGAATACGGGCTACAAGCTATAAACTATAAACTAAAATCTAAAAATATTAAAGATAATGAAAAAAATAAATTAATAAAAAATTAGAAATTGATTTGATCAATGGCTGAACGACCTATTCTTAGAGTTACAACTTTATACTTATATATATTTCTTTAACTGCCGGACATCAGTCTCTTTCCAGAGTTTTGATACGTATCTCTATCAACTATCACCACTCCATCCACTTTCTTTCAATAGTTGTCAGGATCGATTCTACTCATTCATTCCACTTTCCACACTTTTTTATCTCAAGTAACTGCCCCATATTTGCATATCGTCACCTCGTACTTGGTTGACAGCTTGAACCGTTGCAAGCTACAGAACTTAATTTAACTCTCTGACTCAGCATAAGGGCAATTAAACTTGCCCAAAATATATCTCATTTACATGAAAATCATTTCAGATTTGTTGAAAATATCTAAATATAAAATAATGAAATACTCCCATTTGAATACAATTAAAATAATCCAATATTCAAATTTCATCAAAGCAAAAAAATCAATTTTCCAACTAGTGCAAAAACCAAATTTCAGAAGTTGGTTCAGAATAGCAACTTTTAACTACCAAGTTATTTCTTAACTCTATAAGTCTTATAAATTTGTTTCCATTTTCTAATTCTAATATTTTCGATACTTGAACATTGTATAATTTGAAATAAGAATATGACACCGTAACTATCCAGACTAGAAGTTTTGCATTTGTATTTTATTTTTTGGCTTCACTAGTGCTACTAGAGCGTTTGTATGTATTGCAAATTAATGACCATGATCTTCTATACATATAGTAGGCTTTAAATATCTTGGATTGGTTGTTCCTATGTAGACTCAATGAATGATATCTATGTTAGTCGTGACATAGCACATCAATATGAATTCAAATAAAAAGTACTTCTACATGTATGTAAAATATCATGATCAGTAATTGAAATATCAAGTTTTTGAACTAATAGCCATTCAAAGCTGATGTGATCAGCCTAGTGGTTCTAGATGTGGAACCAAACTCAGTTAAATTCTGATACTCAAATGGCTTGTTAGTGGATATTGTTTCCAGCCGCCATGATTCAAAACCAGGTTATGCAGTTTGTCTTGAAGGATGTTATGAATCAGTTTTTTGTGGATAAGATGTAAGCATTATGCACAAAAAGAACAGAATTACCACAATAAATAGATACTGACGTTGCAGAACTATACAAACTTTAGAGTTTAATCACATGATGGCATAGATATAAATATTATATTAGGATGTTGGAGGTTCTTACAGAAAAAAGATTTTCGTGGCGACATGTTCTGGCAATATTGATCCAGTTGTAATCTTTTTTGATGAGAGGTCAATGTACTGTTTGTTTATACTTTTAATCGACATAATAGAGATTTAAATGTTTTGCTTGTACTGAACTTAATAAATGTCATATTTCTTTCAGTCATATTCAATACTCATATGCCTGTGCTAATGTTATATGTCAAGAACAGATCAGAAAAGTTACCATGCTTATCACCAATATTGTTGGTTCCACCATTTTTATGCTATTTTTGTAACCACTGTGTTGCCCAAGGAGACAACCCAAGAGGAGGGAGGGGTGAATTGGATTTTAATTAATTATTGATAAATTAAAACTTAATTAGTAATTAATTAAATCTATTGCAAGCAGATTAAT
>JAOXJJ010001100.1:8404810-8437677 GCA_025769935.1 Phoenix roebelenii
GCTAGACAGCCTAGTAAGTAATAAAACACCTTAACTAGACAATTCATATAATAACATAAAATATAAATTACAAATTACGATGAATCAACATAATAACATAATCAATTCATTTTCAAACACAAATTTGTTGAAATTCGTATCTTTCAAATGTCCCTATGCATAATCATAAATCCGATTCGAAACAAATCACATTCATCTCAACAGCCTTTAACTATGACCACACTTATACCCTGTGGCTAGGCCAAAAACAGATCCGCACTTATACCCCGCGGAGTGGGCCAGAATACCGCACTTATACCCTGCGGAGTGGGCCAGAATACCACACTTGTACCCTGTGGTGGGGCCAGAATTGCCAATGCATAACCTCCAATTGGCAGGGTCCAGAACATAGTCAGGCTAAGAGTCCCAAATCTGATGCACATCAAAATTCTTTTGTAACATAATACAAATATCATAATTCGATCCAAATATGCATATACGATGCAAGAACAGTAAATATAGCAATAGTCCGAATAATTATTATTCCAATTCACATATCTATTTTTCATTCAAATCATCATCTCATAGAATTCATAAATCACATATAAATTCATTAACAATTTATTCGATGCAAAAATAATATTATATAAATAAAGAGTCTAGAAAAGGCAGTTCATTACTTACATTGAACGCGATCCCCAACAAATCCAATTAATCTCACAATTTCCTCGCAGAACCTAATATTCAAAAATCATATTTTTCTTTTAAAATTCATCACAGTGTATATAAAAAACTTAAATTTAATATTTTTTCATGGCCGACCCTGTAGAAGTGCCTAGCACCCCGAGTTCGGGTTCGGGTTTGGATTTGGGTTCATACCCGTAAACCACCCTCCTCCCTTTATTTTATTATTAGTATTATTATTATTCTTTCTTCTTTTTTTTTCTTTTCTTTTCTTTTCTTTTCTTTTCTTTCTTTTCTTTTCTTTCTTTTCTTTTCTTTTTTTTTCTTTTCTTTTCTTTTTTTTTCTTTTTTTTTCTTCTCCTTTTCTTTTCTTTTCTTTTCTTCTCTTTTTTTTCTTTTCTTTTCTTCTCTTTTCTTTTTCTTCTCTCCTCCAGAACCTTCTCCTGACTTCTTCTCTTTCCCCCCTTTTCTTTCTTCTTCCTTCTTCTCTTCTCCCGACTTCTTCTCTTTCCCCCCTTCTTTCTTCTTCCCTCCTCGGTCGGGTCCAAGGGCGGCCGCAGTGGCCAGCCTCGTCGGCGGCAAGAGGTGGCGAGGTAGGCTCGGCCAACCTCGGCTGCCAATGACGATGAACGCGAGCCGACGGCAGTGAACGCGAGCCGACGGCAGTGAACACAAGCCGACGGCGGTGAACACGAGAATCCAAACTCCGGCGATTGGCCGGCTCAAACATATGAAGAATCACATCCAAGTGCCAAGAGATGAAGAGAAGAGTATGAACTCTTACCTCAGTTCTGGTGAGTATCCGCGGCTTCTTTCTTTCCGGCGGCAATGGAGGAAGAGGAAGATCGTGCCGAAGGAGACCTACCTTTCTAATGGCTCTCTCTCTCTCCCTCTCTCCTCTCTCGGCCGGCAGCGGCTCTTCTTCGGGTGGCTTCAAGGGAGGAGGAGAAGCCCTAAAAAAAAAACAGGGGGCCGGCTTCTTCGGGATGACTCCCCTCCTCATCACACGCCCTCACGTGCGCCACACGTGAGGGTGAAATCCTTGGGCTGGGCCGGTCAATGGACCGGCCCAGTTTCAGGGTCTCACAAAATGCATGTCCAGAAAACTGGAAACTTTGTCAAGATTCAGAAAAAAAACAAAATTATATTATTATCTGGACAAATGTTGGATGACTTCATATGTCAAAAAACAAAGAGGGTCTATAAAAGAAGTGAGACTGTTGAGATGAACATATGGTACAAATAAGGACCGAGTGAGAAATGTGTGACAGAGAAGCCTATGAGTTACATTAGTTAAAGACAAAGTGATGGACAATATTAGTTAAAGACACAAAGTGATGGACAATGAATTTAGAATTTAATACGATCATGAAATGAATGATGAAAATGTTTAGAGGCAACTGTAAGAATTAAGAAAAATGTTTAGAGGCTACTGTAAGAAGAGTTCTCTTCTCAAATATTCATCAGAAGAATTAATAAAAAGAGGAGAAATCCTAAGGTAGCACGAATATATACACCCAGAAAAAAGCCAATGTGGATAAATATTGAGTGAAAGGGTTTGGAAAACTTGCAATGACACTAAAATAAGCAAACATAAAAAGAATGACAGGTGAATGAGGATCCAAGAAACTGAAGAGAAAAAGCTCGGAAAAGGCTGGAGGTTGTGATTATAGTATTTCTATGATAATTTTCAAGAAAGGGAAAAAACCAGTCTGTATAATTACGACCTAGTAGTCCTGTACCTAATCTTCATTCACTGCCTCATCAAGCTCCTTTGAAATAATTAACAAGAATGAGTATATCAATCACATGGAGAAGGAACAAATATGAACACAATTAGAAGCATCAGGGTATTTCTTCTAATTGTGTTCATATTATGTGACTAGGAGAATAACAATGACCAGATTTCTTCAAATCCATGAGAGTAGGCTCTAAAATTATATATCTGAAATTTCCAAAACTGCAATCATATCATATATAAAGATAAGTCTCCATGCTCGTATCTTACTAATTACACAACAATTAGGGAAATCACTTTTGATAACTACAATAAATGATGATTTTCACCAGAAACATCCATCATTAAGTAGCCAAATCTTTAGATATTCAATTTTTTTTTCTTGTAAAACAACTTCAGAAAATAACAAGAAGATAACTCTTGTTGTCCACAAATCTTCACCTGCTGATGCAAAACATGTAAAGAAACAAACATCTATAAGATCCCTCACACTAATAGCGAATACCTAATTTCCGCCATATTCCACTAATAAAGCATCCCAAGAATGATAAGCCATTTGACAATAGTATGTTGACTTGCTTCCATTGATGTCACCATGCATACAACTTTCTTTTTTTGAATTCATTGTTTCCTCAACTTTAGTTTGACAAGCTATCTTAATCCAATCTAGTGAAGTGCTTTAGTTAATACCAGGTTATATTGATAACAAAATTCAAGAAACAGCTTTCCCAGCAAAAGAAAATGTCATCTGAAGACCATAACAGATGTACAATCCCCACCACATTGAATAAAAAATCGATGACAGTAGAAAGAGGGTTGAGTAGAATATATAAATTAGACAAGCTCTTACATTGTATTTTTTAGAGCTGTAAAAGGATCCAATTGGGGTCAGATCCATGCTGCATCTGCATCCAAACTTGATAGGACAAATCGAGTTCAGATTTGGGCTCGGATCCATCAAAATGGATAAACTCCAAACTCAAATCTGAACTCGGTTAATAGTCAGACTCAAGTTCAGGTTTGAGCTTTTTTTGTGGTTCAATTTGTGCATGATTTTATCTTATGTTTCCTCATGCTATTTTTTTTTGGGGGTTTCCTTCTACCACTTATTAGAAAATAATATTTAATAAAGTTATGACTTTAAAAAATATTAGCTATAACAAGCACAACAATTCATATGAGGGGTGAAGGATTGGTATTAAAAAAAATTTAATCATATTAGGAACATATTTAAGTTGCTGTTTATATTAGATTTGACTGAAATGAATTGAAATCTAAATGTCAGTCTGGATTGGGAACTGGAATGACAATGGGCAACAGTTAAGGGGAGCATGCATGAGAAAAAAGTGCAAATTCATATGTGCAGAAAAGGAATCAATGCAAGTCACATAACAAATCCGCTTTATATCACTATATTTATTTAGGTTATATATAGTACTATATATATCCATATATAATTTTATACACAATATACATACATACATATATATATATATATATATTATTCATGTTATCTGGTTTTTGGATTTGAAATAGCTAGATCCAATAGAAGGGATTAAAAAATAGAATTCTACATCCATACAGGCATCTTTTATGCATGCAGCTCCATAATGGAATTTACTTTTTCTTCTCTTCTATTCCATTGAAGAAAGAACTAGAATCCATCCAATCCAGATGGTTGAATGATCCATTTACCACCCCTTCATAGGAATAAAAGAAATACTACGATGGTTCTATTGCTTTATATATTTATTTTGTTTGTGATTTAGTGATCCCAACGTTCCTTTCGATACGATGAAATAAAGAAAAATAATCTTTTTTTCCATTTTTGTATTTTTCTTTTCATAACATAAATATCAGAAAGAGAATTATGGTGTGCAAAAATATCATTTGTGACACTAAAATGTACACCCGACAGGCCGACACACAAGTTCAAATCTAGATCCTGTATATGGAATCTAACCTTTGATTAATAAGTTACCGAAAACTTAAATTTGATCCATACCTGGTTATTAGAAAATAATCAGATCAAACTATCAGTCTTCTGGTGCCACTTACATCCCTAACATTTTTATGGAGATATGAGAAGCATGTGAAAAAAATTAAGAGGTGATGACCAGCTAAGGATTTGTAAAGATATTTACAGATAGTTAAACAATATAGAGTCCAAAAACAGAGAGAAAATTGTAAATAGTGTGACCAAAAACAGAGAGAAAATTGTTAATAGTGTGACGTACTACATTTAGAAGAAGTTAAACTCTGGCTTTGAAATGCTTCAACTTGCTATCCACAAGTTTCAATATTGAATTCTTTATGAGCAGATAACAGATCTACCAACCTAATGCAAATCTGCCTCAAAGAAACTTTTACTGCAAAACTATTCAAGAAAATGACATGCTTAGATTTTATGTTATTAGTTGTTGCTTCCATCCAAGGTTTTAATTCCCATTGGATGGAGGAATCATGGTTTCTCCACAGAATGGGATGCCCCGTGTCCCGCCCCATCTTGGCGGCCATCCCGAACAACATCCACTAGGACAAGGGTGCTTTCACATGAAGGAGAGAGAGGGAAGGAGAAATTAACATCTCACGAAAATCTCTTAGTCAGCATCCACAAGGACAAGTGTGCATCTTTCCATCGTTGGATCATGAACTACTCGCTTTGAGATCTATGTGGATGGATAAATGACGAAGATGTAAGTGCCTTAAGATCTGTGCGGTTGGTGATCGAATGATGCTTTCATGTGAAGGAGAGCCCTCTTTCACACGAAAGATATGCCAGTTCCACATCTACACTCGTGCGTCCTCATTGGGAAGGAAAAAAAAATATGCACGTGATTTCATCTAGCTAAGCCCCATGATTGGTTGAGCCCCGTGCTTAGCGGGGGAAAATGGAAGAAAGAAAAGGAGAAGCCCTACAAACCGAGCCTTCCAACCTTCGCTCTCTTGGCGACAATGTCAATGCATCATTAGAAAAAAAAGTAAGGCTGAAATGAACTTTCCTTCTCTTCCCTAGCGATGAGTGGAAACATCGTTGAAAAAAAGGACTGAGCCCTAGCCGAGCTGGCCATATCGGTGCGTGACCCAGCCAGGACAAAGGCGAGACGGCTGGGATGGCACCTGTCTCGTCGGGATTTCAATCCTTGCTTCCATCATAATAACTTGATTAACCCAATGAACAGCAACTTGCATAACCTAATAGTGCAAAAGTATTTGAAGGAAGAAGGCTTTACGAAACTAGTTCCAATTGGGGGAAAGAGAAAAAGGAATTTCAAGACTATTAAATGCCTCCAATGATCGTGAATTGAAACCAAAGAGATGATGCTGAGGAGGAAGAAAAGATGGATAAATAAGTACTTTTAACACAGGAAAACATAAGGAAGACAAAAGAAACTAAACAAAAGAATTAAAAGGTCTAAATATAGTCGCTTGTTAGGAGTCAATATCAGTCTCAAAGGTTTTAAGTTTGGACCAAAACCAATCTGCTTCAACCGACACCGAGCTAAAACCAAGGGCCCTAGTTTCAGCTTTTCCAATTTCGGCAGTTTCAGTTCCAGTCGAATATGACCAATTTTGGTGGAAACTGACTAGTTTCAGTCTAGTTTCGGTGGTTTTAATCAAACTCGTCTAAAACCAACTGAAACTAAGCAAAGATATTTGGTAGAAATTGACTAGTTTCAGTCTACTATCGGTGAATTAATCAGTTTCGACTAAAACCAACCGAAACAAAGCAAAGATATTTCTTCAAGCCTTGTTTTGATGTTTGCTATCATATTTTTGTCATTTTGTTGTTTATTTAAGTACATCATCTATATAGATTTTTTTCGTTTCTTTGTCATTTCTTTTCTCTTGAGCTAAAAGAGGAATAAATAATAAAAATAACTCTTGATGGCTAGGCTTCAAATGGCCCTTATCATAGAACTTTATAAAGACTTTTGTAAACAACTAAAGACAACACATAGCAGAAAAAACATATCTTATATACAAAAAATTAAACATTTCATAACTTCTTAGATTGGTGAAAAGCTATCTCACTATTATCCTCATCTCTATTAGCACTCTCACCTACGTGATGATGATAATGACCACTATTATTTCAATGATACACCTCGCAATAATATACAGTATTGAATAGGTAAAGTTAAATTATTTTATACTATTGTGTACTTGTCTTGTTAGTTTATGCTTGATTGATTGATATTCAGTGTTTTCTTAAGAGATTAGTATGTTCATATGATATATTCAGAGCATTAATATGCAAATAGTTTAATTTCAGCTTGAAACTGCCCAAATTATATAAATGATGATCCTAAATACCCTAAAACACAATTAAATAATGGAAAATGACTTGCCTAATCAACCGAAACTATATAATCTATGAAAACTGATAAATCAAAATCAAATAGTGGAAAATTTATTTCCTTGATTTCCATTGATTTTTCTAGTTTTTCATATTTTTCCTAACTTTTTTTACTGAAACGCCAAAACACAGAGTGAAAATCGTAAAATCACCAAAACTACCAAATCTAAAACTCTGTTTAAGTGACCGAAACCTAAATTGAAACCAACTTTTAAAACCTTGTTAGTAAAGTAGAAGCGCGGCTCCAAAAGTCACAGGAAGAAAGTAGTAACAACATCATGCATATTTTAAGGAAAACCTTCTAAGTCTATAATGTAGGCTGCTTTTGTATTATTGGTTTTAACATAAAAGATCTACTCTTTATATTCATGGAACATTCATTGTTAATGTCAACCAGCTTTAGTGAAGCTGATCAGCATTCCTCCCTGCTTGGGAGAGGTCCAGGGTTCAAATCTTGCTGGTGGCATCCCCATTGTATTTCTCAAAATAATTATTTGTTGTTAGCGTACAAATATAGATCAATTAGATAAGATAATTAAAGCATAATGTCTTAATTATCTCATAACTTTAATTACTGCTTAGAATTATCTTCATGTTTTCTAGCATAAGATGGGCATAGTATTAGCAAAAGAATTGTATTCCTTAATAAACTTTCCATTAACAACTCAACAAATTCCTTCATTGAATTTGCATACATCTTGAAGTTCAAAAGGAAGATTGTATAAATCGGAAGAGAGCATGCACAGTCTCCCACAGGAGATGGAATATTCTCTGCAAGAAGATCTGAAGACCAAACTTCGCCACCATATGTGGAACTTGAAGCTTATTGAAAGAAGCTGCATAATTACAATTATTCCAAAGGGTAGAAATATTACTAGTCCTAATGAAGCTCTGGCATTTGCACTTGAATTCAAGCTCCAATATTTAATATCTTGCCAACTGGCAAAATGCTCAAGTCTCCCATCTTTATGCCATTATATATGACTGGGACACAATTCAGGTTACCAATAATCCAATGATCAATAAGAAACCAAGAATATTAAGAATGACAGCCACCTTGACCATCAATACTCAATGGGCCATCAATTATGTTTGCCTTCCATTGTTCAGTAGGTTGACTTCATAAGTATGGCACCATATTAAGCATGCCCCTTCGAGTGTATATACTTTTTGCAAATGATCTAAAATGAGATAGCCCACAGTCTTTTGTGAAAGTGCCAAAAATAGCCCACAGTCTGACCAAGAAAACCTCCTTTCTCGATTCCAATCTCAGCCCTAAACATTTACATCAAGGACTCAAGTCCTGGTGGGACATCCCGCAGGATACTAGAACAGGGTACCATCCCGAGTGTCAAGACAAGACCATCCTGCCATTGTTCTAGTGGTCCGATTAGCACGTCTTGGGACATCCCTTGTCTCAGGTGTCAGGATGGGGCGAGACAATGGCATGTCCTATTTCATGGGAAAACCAAGGGAGCCCCGTCCCATAGAATTTAAAACCTTGGTTTGCATGCATAATTTACATGCATTCATTTTGTATATTATATCAGTGTAACATTTTTCATAGCAAATTATTTTTTAGTACAGTTGGCAACAAGTATAGTACATAAGCTGCATTTTTTCCTAAATTCGCTCACAAATGCAAGCATGAGAATTTAGAATTTTCTAGATTTCTTGCTTTTAATGTAAAATAGATACACATGTAGGTGCATACATATATAGAAGAATTTTGGAATTAATTTGGTAATATAATACTCATCACCTAATGTAGTTTAACTTAGTGGTATAGGAACGGGATACAGCCAATGAAGAGCACAAGCAACGTAAAGAAAAAAGAAAGTTGCTTTGCCCTTTACCAAGGTATAAGGTAATCAAAGACATTGACCAGACTATGTTAAAGTACTCCCTTTCAAATGTTATATAATAAACTATGGTTTCTTCGACCATAGCCAAAAAATCCAAAGGGTCCTCCCACCTCATTATCTACCTCATTAAAGGTTCCTCGCATTTTATCTTTCTGTCCTGTTAATTCTGAAACAGCTCAAATAACAACTCTCAATCATTCTCTTGTATTTCCTATCTCTTACTACTCCATCCATTCTATCCTCACAATTCTTAATGTCACAGAACAAATACCTTTCTCCTTGTCACCATAAGCAAAGTCATAAAATTATCCTATCTCACATCTGAGTATAAGAGAAATGAATATGTAAACCATCCAAAATAACTATACAATGAAAACCTACATCAGAATATACCATCACATCATCACCGCCAAGATCGGCGAAACCGGTATCTGGCACCGTACCGGTTCTCCGGCGGCACGAATTGGTACGGGCCGTGCTGAGCCTATACCGACGGAGGAGACCGCACACAAACCGTGAAAGAGAGGAAAAGAGAGGGAGAGAAGGGGGAGAGAAGGAGAAAGGCCAGCGGAGGGTGGTGGACGCCGACGGAGGGATGGTGGAGGCCACGGGCCGACTTCACTTAAATCGTGACATTTTTTAAGGCTGCGGCTAGACCCCTGTTTCGTTCGAAACAGGAGAACCGGCCACGACCTCGCTTCCCGCAGCCTCTGCCGGCCCTCCGCCCTCTCCCTCTCCCTCCCTCCCCCCTCACTCTCGTTGTCCTTCTCTTTCTCCGGCTCCGGCAATAGGTTTTATTTCCGTTGCCGGAACCGTACCAGTGAGCCACCGGTACGGCTCGAAACGCTCGGAACGGTTCTGCCAATCCTGATCACCGCAATATAGCACAACAAAAACTTTGCTAAACTCCTAAGAGATAACAAAATGGAAATGCCAAAGGTGTATATAGTTAACACTCACCCCAACCAAGTTATTACACTCTTCCCCAACAAAATTCCAAAGCCAACCATAAATTACCCAAGTTAACAATGGTAAACCATATGCTTACTTGCAGGTCCTGAAAAAAGGACTTCCTGACTCATATAACAAAAGACAAAAGAGAACTGAAGTCACATGTTGCCCTATCAACCTCCATAATGCAAACTGCTAAACCACAGCCCACACTCCTTACTATTTAAACTCTCCCTAAAGATCAATCTTCTGATTTTGATTTGTTGATGTAAGAACCACATAATTCAGCTTTAGTCCATCTAGGTTATTTCCCCTACATCTCTCCTTTTACCTTATCAATCCCCCTTCCCTACAACAGAAAAGCAAATTCACTTTTCTGCTACAACATTTGGTTAAAGATTGATGACCTTTTAATCTTCTAACCTAAATTTGTTTTTCAATAGATTAGTCCCCAGTTAACTCAGTAACATCCTTTTAACTAACGAATAATGACATCCGAAACTTTAGACTTCGAATAAATAACCCACTAAGCAATCCATTTTTAAAACAGTAACTTAAACAGGAAAACAACCATCTGCTACAAAACAGATTGAAAAGAATGGGGCAAAAGAGAAGAAACATTCACTGACCTCAAACCTTATGTTCTTATAAACAACCTCCTCGACATTGCTCCCAATAGTAGGACTCGTGTTGACGACATCTCCAAGATGCAATTTGTAAAGAGTCGTCGTCTTCCCGGCATTGTCCAACCCAACCACCACAATCTTGTACTCCTTCGCGGGGAACAACATGAACCAAAACCTCGACACCAGCGCCCCCATCTTAGGACTCAAGATCCAATACTTTCACCCTCCAAATCTAAAACCAGAAGAGAAATCCAAACTCTAATACCACCACTTACAAAAAAAAAAAAAGGAGAGAATTCAAAGAAAATATCTTGGGGGGAAATCCTACAAGAACTAGAAAAGAAGAAGAAATTGGAATCGCGATCCGATCCAAGATAAATAGCGAAGAGTTCGGAATCGACGCAGGGGGAGACGGAGGGGTGAAAGGGATCTCACCTGGTGACGCAGAAGGGAAGAAATTTGAAGATTAAGAGCTCGGATGGTGATTTAATGACGGGGATCGGAGGGTTTTTCCTGGCCGAGAAGGGAAGAAAACCAGAGAAAAACCCTAATTCGGACGAGGACGGGGACGAAGCGAGGAAGGAGAGTCGGAATATATTTAGAGAGGGATGAGGATGATAGCTAACGGAAATGGATCCCTGTCGGAGCCAGCGTGGAATGGTGACTTGGAACGCACGGAATTTTTTTTTTTTCGTTTTTCTTTTGATGAAGGGTCAGAGGCCCGAAATAAAAACAGAAAAAATAGCGACAAAAAAATTGGCCTTGTCACCCCAAACCAGAGCTCTCACTCTTTGAGGCAATACAGCCGAGATAAATTCAGAAGAAATACCAAGACTTGCTAAAGTATCAGCAGGCTGAGGCTGATTTGCCTCTGAAAGTATGGATAGTTATGAAGAAATTTAGTAATAACAAAGATGACTTGATATCAGAAAGCAAAAGATGAAGATGTCCAAAGTCGGAATGTCCTGAGGTTTCATAATGTGATTATGGAGGTAGTGGCTTCCCAAGGATGATGCTGAAGTATAACAACAAGTGAATTAATAAATCTAGCATATGCAAAACACATAATTCCTTTTTTTTCATATGATGAGTTAAAAATATAATCTATTTTTCTACTTCATTTAGGAACTAGTCTATTATCACAAACGATGAATATCATAAAGAAAGGAAAAATATTAAAAGATTTGCCAAATATTTATTACAATTAATTATAAGAATAATGTAGAAGAGTTCCAATATGGTACAATTCAATATTCAATATTTAATTTTATGTTGCGCTGATAAAAGTTAGAGGTCGAGTTTCTAATCTGACCATATAATATAAGATAAGTAAAGAAGATAACGAATGGTCAAGCAAAATCTAGATGTTTGTAAATTGATGAGAGTTAGAAAGAGAGAGAGAGAGAGAGATAAAAATGGTCCAGAATTCATGTTTTCCAAAATGTTATGGAATATATATTCTTGACTTCAAATTTTGTTTTAGGTACAACAAAAAATAAATATTGAAATTGTTGTCCATAATATATTATTCTTGGAATGGATGTGAATTAATGTAGCACTGGAGATTTAAAAGCAGCTCCTTACTTATCAACTTCCAATTATGGGCACTAAGTAAGGAACAAATCTCCTGCCATCCTTATCGTAGGAAATTGCTATAGCTTGAGTGTGTGGCATATTTCTGTTAGGTTAATAAGGAGGCTTATATCGGATTGTTTAGTGCCATGGAATAGCTCACAAGGCACAGCCAAAAATTTTATAGTGGAGGCCACCATTACTATTCAGTGAAAAATTAATGAACCATAAATTAGCATGTTATCTTTCTCGTATTTTAAAGCCTTATGTTTTGAGTCATTGCTAGCCTCAATTGAAAATATAGCTTTGCTATGCAATGAAAAATACTATAACAAAATTAAATATTTTATTATGCATGTAGTAAAATAAAAAAATTATTTAAACAACTTTTAGCTCTCTTTTTTCATCATGAAACATTACAATGATGAAATATTGGTGTAATACTATCCTAACAATTCTTTTTATTTAGATATTAGTTAAGCATCAACATACACAATACAAAAATGATACGGACATAATATGCTTAAAATGTTAAGAATTAATAAATAAGTATACTCTCCAAAGGATAACAAATTTATTTTGAAGAATTAAAACTAGTATACCATAAACATATTATTAAAATATAACTAGTGATGTAACATAGAGTCTATGCCACTTGGATTTTATAATATATTTAAAAAAGTCAACTTGAAGGATTTTAAAATGTTAATCAAGACCTAAAAAATAGAAGGAGAGAGAGGAGTTAGTAACAGCGTAACTAATTTTATGAATTTTGTAACTATTTTCTAATTTTATAATGGACTTATGCTTACATTCCACTGATGTTTTTTCTTCATTAGGAGGGTTTTTCCATAAATCTTGTATTCTTATGACCATGCTTTATGGTGCTTGATGCTAAGTCTCTTTAAATTATTTTCTATAATTTGCTATTGTTGCTAGAAGTTCATTAGTCCAAATAGTGCCATATCTTCCATAGATCATCTAAATCAATTCACTGCAAAATCATCATACCCTATTTGTGGCTTTACTTTTGGAGTTGCATAAAATTTTCCCTATCGTTACCCAAGTTCATAATTATTATTATATACTTACATTTACTATGATAGTTATATTGCAAAATTTTGTTTTCTTCCAAAGATGGTCTCTAGGACCTAGCAATTTCAATAGGCCAGCTGAAAATATAGGCAAGATCCTCTTTCCATTTAGAATTAACCACTCAATTTTGCTGAATGCTAGACAAAATTATACATCTAATAAAAATATGTCACATACTATGACTATAGTGAGAGTTGTAATGGTAATAAGCATAAGAGAGAGAGAGAGAGAGAGAAGGGGGAATAGGGGATTGGTTGTGAAAAAGGAGTTCCAAGAGGCCAAAAGAGATATTAAGTTTGTTATGTGCTACCCGATATGTGAGGATGGAGGCTTAGAGCTTCAATAAGAAATTGATATATATATTAGTTTTGACAAAAGCGGACAAATTTTTTTGTTCAATGACAAACCAAAAAGCCTCAAACAAGAGAAATCATCAAACACAGGCTTAACCATAGGTCAAGTAGCTACTATAGGTGGTTTAAAGGATAATTATAAAGGATAGCGACAAAAAGACAATAACAGCTACATGAAGGATGCCCCTAATATCTAAATTCACAAGCCATAAAGGACCAGGCACAATAGACAACATGGGCATCTACAACACAATCTATTCAAAACTCATTGGCATAAAAAAAAAATATAGGTAACAACATAGATGTTGATATATCTTAAGTTTACAAGCTCTATAAAGGGACCTTTTTCCCAGCGAAGCAAATGGAGCATAGCCCAATAAGCAAAGCGAGTGAAATTGAAGAAAAAAGATCCCTCCAACAGCTATACTTGTTTTGTTTGGCCGCACTATTAGTTAGTCAGGGGTCCAAGGGTGCGAAGGTAGAGCCCTTGTAAGTTGGACTAACTTGATTATTGCAGAACACCAGTTCAAGTCTAAATTGACGTAGTCTATTATATATATATCTCTTGTAACCCCAAAGAAAGAAAGAAATTGAGTGTTCTACAGATCAGATGTATTAGGGGATAAGGTTTATGAGGAAATTTTGTACTCTATAATCTTCAATTTTCTATAGTAAAATTTTTGTGTCATCTCTGCCTATAGACGTAACTTAATAGACTGAACTACATAAAAATTGTGTGCTCTTATTCTTTTCTCTTTTTTCTTCTTTTTTTTATTATTCTTTCTGCCTATTGCAACAATGAATCGTCATTCACCAGCAAAACTACCTTCTATCAAGAAATTCTAAAAGCATACTATTTATTAAAAAAACCAAAATTCTAGATTTAAAAAAGAAAGGAAAAATAATTGAATTTTTCAAGAATTTTGTACCCTATTTTAAGGAGGAAACTTTCCAGCATTCTCTCTTCATCTTTGATCAAAACCTACAAAAATTCTAATCCTTTTCTAAGAGTAACGGCTCAGGAAATGTATATAAGATTGATCCTATTCTTTTACCGTTTATATATATAATTAGAACCAAAAAGGAAGAACCATGGGACCAGAATAAAAACGATTCACCTCAGAAAAATTAGAACCAAAGATTTCGATCGAGTCCCTCAAACTTTGACCCAACTTGAAAATAGAAGAACCATGGGTCAAATTTGGGCAATCTTAGACCCTAACCAAGGTTTATATGACATTTGGGTCAAGCTAATTAGCCTAGAGTCGATTCAATCCACGTCCAACACTAATCACGAGAAGGTTAATTACCTCTTCTTTTTCTAGATTCTTGTTTCTTATTTTTGTCCTTCCTTGATGCACAAAGAGCACTTATAAAATAATAATAATAACAACAATACAAAAATTAGATCCAAAGGTATCGATCCATTCCCCATCGTCATATTTGAGGTAGATATTTTTTGGATTTTTGCTGAAAGACAAGGTGATGCCAACATAGTTGCGGACATTTCTTGACTTAGAACTCGTCCTCATCATAGAGATAATCCCATGAATTCCCATCGTTCACCGTCCATCAAATGGTGCATGTTCTACGATTTGTTTAACCTCTCCAATCATACCGTTTGAGAACGAGACAGAAGTGGAATCTTAGAACAGTGTTTCACCCAAACTAATGATGTTTCATCCCATTTAGTTCATCACCATTCCCTTTATTCCCCAACTCCCTTACCGGAAATGCTCTTGAAACCTTGTTTGTTCTTTCTCTCGCTCCCCCACTTCTCTCTATATTAAAACCATACACAAACTTGCATATAAACTAATCTCTCTCTCTCTCTCTCTCTCTCTCTCTCTCTCTCATATCTCATATGGAATCCAGTCTTCGTCTTTCCTATGGGGGCTTCAAAGCTATTGCAAAAATCGACCGGAGACCAGCCTACAAGCTGAAACCACCTTCTTTGGTCGTCGCAGTGATGGCCGAGCCTAAGAAGGCGGTCGGCGGAACGACACCGGCCAAGGACAAGACAGCGTACAAAGACAACTGCTTCGACCGTCTCGCCATCCACCACCTATCGGAGAGCGTCCAAGCAACGACAGGTTTGTCATGGATTTTTCGGTTTAATTATTTTGGCGATTTATATTAATGAACAGAGAAAGTTGACAATATATATATATATATATATATATATATGTGTGTGTGTGTGTGTATGTATGTATGTATGTATGTATGTATGTATGCATGCATGCATCAACACAACCATGAAATAAAAAAAAAAAGAAAGAAAAGAAAGAATCGTCTGAATTATATCCATGGTTCTCTAAATACCTTCCTCATGTCATTATGGATTTTATATTGGTTTTGGGGCCCTTTGGTTGCATTAAGGTTAGGATTGTTACAATTAACGTAATGATGATAATATCACTGTTATTACACTAGTTGTTTCTTGCGTGATGTGAATTTGTTCTTCGAATGATGTTAAGTCTTTCTTTTAATTTCTCTGAGGGGCTAAGAAAACATAAATGTTCAGTTATTTGAAAGAAAATATTTCTTTTGGGCTTATACTGTTATAGGCTATAACAGTTAATATTGGCCGCAATGCAAACCAAAATTATAGCAGGTTTTGAGTTCCACTAGGAAAAATTTTCTTATTTTTTTGTTTTTTTAAAAAATCATCAGGTTCAAACTTAGCAAAGCTTCGTAAAAATTTGACCAAACCTAAAAAATAATAATGATAATAGTAGTGGTTATTGGTGGTGTTGTTGTTGTTATTTCTTGCATAAATTCTTCTGATTTGCTTAGAGTGTCTACTATTTAATATTGATGGCTCCCCAGGAATGAGGAACAAGAAGGAAGGCTATGAAAGCCTAGTGGAGGCTGCGATGATGGTTATGAGGAGCTATGATGCCAAGGGACAGCAGGAATTGGTGATTCAATCACTCAACAAGGCCTTTCCAGGATTCATACTAACAATGGCAAGTCTTCTCTTTTGCTTGGACAAGGATCTAATAATGAAGTTGATACTATAATTCTGTTTACGTAACGCATACATGCACTCGAAAAAAACAAAAAAGAAAAAGAAGAAAGAAAAGGTTGGAAAATCATCTTTTTACGCAATATCTCTGCGCAAATCTTTGGATCTGTGCTATATCATGAGTTTAATGCGTTGGACCCAACCATTTTGCCACCATGTGGCCCTCCATTAGATTAATTTTCATGTCCATTAGGGCGCAATTTAGGTCCACTCTTAAGTCTAATGACTTTGTTTTTATTGGTGTAGAGTGTGATACAAACAAAAGACTTTGAGAGATCTACATTGAGAGAATGAGGCCAACATTGTTAATAGATCATTGTGAAAAAAAATGTTAATATATCCTCATGAAAGTTGTGATTATGTGCTCGAGACTCAAAATTCGCCATGCATCGACATCAATAGACCCATACTCCATGGTTGAATATGCTCCAATTTTCGGAAGAATTAGGTGGTGCAGCCATTCACAAAATTGTGCAAATTGGTGGGTCCCATCAATCCATGATGGTCTCGATTTAATTAGCTATATGAAACATGCACTACATCTATGTTCCAGTATGTGGGGAATATGCACCACTATGGATGGTAGGTGATGGATGTTTGGACCCTCAAGTGTGGTTCCAATCTCAATCACTAATAGCAATAAGTACGTATGTGAGAGGTGGTCTCTTGGACACATGGTTTAGTGCTGTTGCATGCCTTGTGAAACTTCATACAACGAATGATGTTTATTTCACAATGACGGCTAGAGACACTATCTACAGTTGGTCCCTTAGTGAAATAAAATGATTCAACTGCACCATAGACTTGCTCACCAAACAACCTGTTACTTTTAATTAATTGGTTTATTATATAGCATATGCTTTATGGAAAATTCCATCTATGGATGAGATGGAAGGAAGCAGGTAGGATTCGCCCATTCACCTTTTTCTCAAGTCATCAACATGGAAAATAGTGATGGTGGATGCATGCATCTCCACATGTGCCACCATAAAAACGAGATTTGGATATTAGATGGGCAGTGCATGTTCTCATTCTCCATAATTATACTTTTATTGTTATAGAAGGATGAGAAGGCATTAGGAGGGTAGGATTGGTTTATAGATACATATGAAACAAAATTGATTTAAAACAAGTTTCTAAAACTAAAATCGAAATAAAACCAATCATATACAAAAATCGATCTGAAATTTGGCTCTGCTTGGTTCAATTTGTTGAAGTGATATTTAATGAGTTGAGCTAAAAAGGACGGGCTAAGTGCAAACACAAAAGTTTCATTTTATACATTAAAAATATTAAAAAATAGGAAAAATAATATATATATATATATATATATATGTATGTATGTATGTATGTATGCACATAGGTCGGTTTAGTTTAATGTTTTTTTAGAAATTCAAACCAAAATCAAACCAAATTTTTTTTATTCAAGCCTTTCTTAAATTGACACCAAACTGGATTTTTTTTAAAATAAATGATATAAATTAAACCAAAAGGACCAGTTCGTGTTGGGTTCATGGTACAGTTCATGTTTTGCGCACCCCTAGAAGGCATCAATCATTAACTCACATATGTTCCTTGAATCAACTATAACTATAAAGGATCTAAGCTTGAACGAGCTAAGCTAAGCTCAAGTCCTAACGTTAGCCAATTATCAATTGAGACTAATATCAATTGTTCATGAACAACTCATTTAAGAGATAGGGTAAAACATCAAGATCTTTTTACATTATATGTTTTGAGATAATTATTCTGACTAAAATTTAATTTAAAAATAAAAATATATTAATTCATATAATTAAGTTTAATAATTTTGTAAAAATAAATAAAAAAATTATTTATAAAATAACAATTAAAATAACATGTTGTATAGAAAAGATATATATCTATATATACACATTTCAAGTCTAATGAATCTAAGCTCAAACAAGTCAAGACTAGCTCTAATTAAGCTTGCTTGCTGATTAATTGAGTTAGACTTGAGTTGAATTTCAAGTTTTACATGAGCTAGCTACAAAATATCGCTCGTTTAACAACCTTAATTATATATATATATATATAGAGAGAGAGAGAGAGAGAGAGAAGAGAGAGCATGTGAATTAGCCTAGAATACTTCTGAGAGCATTTGGCTACAAATGCTTCCTAATCAAAATCATTGAAGGGTCGTTCAAAATAAAAATCAATATCATTAATCATAATCAATGATATATAAAATAGCTAGAAACCAAAAATTATTTAATTTGGAATTCTCCTACCTATGCATCTAGCCAGCAAAAACAAAAGATAGTAATATAGCTAGTGAACAGAAATATAACAAGGCTATTTGATTTGCAATTTCAAACCATTTATCTTGATCTAAATATTTTAAAATATATACAAATTAAATTTCAGCTAACATGGATATTTTTGAGTCATAAATCAAATTAAAACATAATATCATACTATTGAAATTGTCAATTTTGTTTTCCTTAAATGCATGAGTAAAAGATCTCGAAAATTCATGAGCTTTGGTTCTAGTAATTTTATATATTATGAATCATGAGCAATGGTGTTGAATTTTATTTTGAGAGACCCTTCATTGTTGTTTATTGTAAAATATTTGGAGTAAATGATCTCAAAACATTTCAACCTAACTCTCTCTGTCTCCATGTGTATATATTTGTATGTATGTGTTATTCTGAGTCATTTGTCTTGACTTATTTATTCCTCCAATTGACTCCTTCCTTAATTACTTAAATCTTTTGGAAACAAAGTGCTTAGTTAATAATATACAATACTAACTTTTGTTATAGTATTATATTACGCATATTATTTTTATAAGTTAATTTTAGAACTATACTGGTTAAAATATAATATAATATATAGCAATATCAAGGCATCACTTATAAGATTTTGTTTCTTTTTTTTTAAAAAAAATAAACAGTGCCTATCAAAATTTATTATGATCATGAATTGTGTTAAAGAGGAGACTCAAACTTTGGTTGCAAGAATCCAACCTCTAATGACTTTACCGATCAAATCAATTACCTTTAAAATATCACTTTTCATGACTATATATTATAACATATATCATATAGTACCTTATACTGTTATAGTTGTTTTTGGTGGAGTGGAAAAGAGGGAGATCATTTCTTAATGGCTAGGTAAGCATAAAAATGGAAAGATATAATTGACATATTAGATAGAACATAAATACAAGCATGCCAACATTCATATGTACCTATGTACATACATATTTACATGTATGAATTTACGTACATATACGTACGTACATATATATGTATATATATATTATTTGTATGTGTGCGCGCACATGTGGGTGCATGCGTGTGTAAGGTATGCATTTATATTAAAAGGGAGACGAGATCAAAGTGGGGAAGAAAATGAAAAGCTCCTCTTCCCTACCCCTTCAGTGCTAATCAGAATGATCCAAATCTTCCTGCATACCTTATCAAGTATTCTTTTATGTTTTACAATTACATAAATGTCCCTAATTCTTAATAGATCCAAACTTAATTCTAATACCATCTTTATCCAGAACTTTACATTAAAAGCTTTCTTATTCCTTTCCTTTCCTTTCAAATTGACTAGCAAACAACTATGGCTACTTCATTCCGGGCTTCTATACGGAACTAGAAATTCTCTTTTTGCACTCCAATAAGTAGCAAGATGCCACTTTTACAAGTTTGCCTTTTACTCCAAGTAAAATTTTTCAAGGTCTGCCAAATGCTTTTGTCAAAAGTAAAATTAAAAGATAGACAATTCATGCCATTACATAGAATAGTTAATATTAGAATAATATTTTAATCAAAATAAGAATCGCTAAATCTATTTTTGGTTTTACAAAGTTCTTTGGTTGGAACTAACCCTCATTCCCAAAACTATTTTTTTAACAAGCATAATCCTGCACTTTGTGAGCAAAACTTTACCTTGTTAAAGAATGTCATAAGATTTACAAATGATATATTATTTTGATCTTTGTTTTAGTAATACAATATAAAATTTCTAAAATATCAAATATCCTCATCATAATGTTTGCAGTTTTATATTTGTTTCATAGCAATAAAATTTATCTTATAATATATATCATCTCCTAAAGATAATATGTCTCTCTTTTTCTTTAATCACTTCGTTTTTATTTAATTTCAAGGATAATCAGTGATAATTTCTATAATGTTAGGTATATTTAATAAAGAGTGTGCTCATGCTATATACATAATTGTAGGCAATGTAGTTATGTCAGCATGCGTTATTATTATTAAGATGTTCAAGTTTAATGTAACATAAATCTCGTAATTTGATATTAAAAAGTAACAATTCGTTCCATATAGTTAGTAAATATAGATATTAAGCTTCCGATCTTTTAAATGGAATTTACTATAAGGAGATAAAAGACTGAAACCCCCCTTTTAAAGAGCTAAAATGGATTGTACAATCAAAACTTTGATCAACCATTTACAACTACATATCTCAAATGAAAAATTAATTTTTATATTTAGAATAAATTTCTAAATTAAGCTTTTTAATCTACCATGAAATAGATTTTTTATTCAATTAATCCTATATTGATTTTTGAGAATGATAAATGTACAATGAGAAACAAACTTCAACTATTGATACAAGGAAACCTATACATAAGAGTTTAAAGTTTTTAGTAGTCTTAATTCTTGAATCATGATAAATCAAATCCTCATGTAAGAAACAAAAATACTTATATAAAGTATTCTACAAATTAATAATATAATATTAAAAACTTATGATTCTCTTGTATCTCAGATAAAATTTTTATTGCCGCCATCGAAGTTTTCAAGGGAATACTTCGCTACCTTCACTACAACATTTTTCTCTTGGCTAGTCGGATATTGTGAGGTACATCAACTTGTTGTCCTTTATATTTTCAGATATTAATTTATGACACCATTATTTAAGAACCAAAGGCTAATGCATTCTAAATTTATTCTTAAAATGGCATTAATGTATAGGCAAATAGTTAATTAAAGTTAGCAATACAATTTTTGTTATAACTTATTGATAGTATTATAGCCAGGTTTGTCATTAGTTTTGTGCTATATTTAGATTATGCCATGAAAAGCCATGGTAGAAAATATGCTAAATTCAGTTATTGTCAGGGATTCAAACAAAAAAAATCAAAATTATATTTTTCTTTTAGAAGTTAGGAGAAAGATATACTCAAAATGACTTAAAAGTGAACAGAGATCTAACCATTAAAAGATATATATGACAATATATAGGGTACATAACTCATGAAATTTTTATAGCATAAATAACATGATCCATTTCAATGAATTTAGCTTCACTCTGCGCCTAATTTTTCACCAATAAAGAATATTCCAAGATTATGCTTATCCAGAAAGACAAAACTTACCATGATGCAAAAAGAAGAAGAAGAAATACGTAACTTCACCTAAAAATCGTTATATGCACTTGCCTTTTAATTTTTGAGATACCAAAATTATATTTTTCAGTATCATTAAATTTTCTATTTTTGGTGAGCAGTATCATTAAATTTGATATATTCAATATGAACATATAGCTGACCAGAGCTGCATTCAATCAAATGATAACATATTCATATGTTCCTAAGACAAATTATAGTTAAACATAGTATCCAGACAAACTATAAACACATTACACGTAACTTTTCCTGTATTTAGTTTTACTCAAATAATTCTTTGTGTTTATATATAATTAAAGAAAATTTGGAACTGATGAAATCACCATCAATATTTCATGACAATATGGTAAAGATATTTGAGTACATAATTATATATAAGAACAGCCTAATTAGATTCACAGAACATTACAAATATGATGCCAACATTTGCATACGCTTACATATAACATATATACATGCGTGCACATACATAATATCTTTGATTGTAATATCCAAAACATGAAATTTCATAAAGAGAGAGAGAGAGAGAGAGAGAGAGAGAGAGAGAGAGAGAGAGAGTGAATGAGTGAGTGAGAGAGAGAGAGAGATTTACTTTACTCTACTTATAGTTTAAATGAACAAAATTACATGCATATACAAATACACATATACGTGTTTTGATATTTAGAGCAGTTGCTTAGATGCTGAAATGAATGGTGATGTTTTGAGATAAGGTCAGGAAATCAGAAGTGCAAGGAAAAATAGAGAAGAATGTAGTCTACATCCCTAAATGCAGGTACTCTTTAATTTCTCTCTATTACTCACAATATGGAAAAGAATATCATATCATTTATGATTGAGATAAACCTCGTAATCTAGAGTTCTCTACAAAAATAAATACCAAAAATTCTAAGTAAACTATTCCTAACATAACATTAGTTTTGGTCCTTACTCAGCTTTACCAACCAATAGAGCATCTAGATTCCATAAAATACTAGAAAGATAACGATTCAAGACATGTGCCAATAATCTAACATTGCATAATATCTCTTTAGTTCTTCAGAATATATTGTATATCCTCGTAGATATCCCACTTTAAAAAAAAATTAATCTTAATCCATCTCTAACTGCAGCTACTTTAACAGCACTCATTAGCATCCTATATTGTTTTAAAAGAAACCTGTAAATAATGAGCTACAAATCAGGAGGTAGCCCTCTCCTAAATTCCTCTAACCCTCCCAGAATCTAGGTAGAATTTGAATCTAAATCTCTAGTCAAACCATCAAATACAGCCATGGACAGACCTTACCAGCTTGGTTAGCAGGCATCTCCACTAACGCTTTAGTTGCATGCATGTTTGGGTATGCACCACTTATCTCCATTAGTTTTGCAAACTCCAAACTTCACCCCTACTTGAATTGTTTTCAGATCCTGAAATATTTGTGATAATAGTTATAGGAATCAAGCTCATTTGCTTCACCAGTGTTTCTAACCCAAATCGACAACCGCAAATACTTGTGGCGGGTTTCTAGGCCAGGTGAAAAAGTAAGTGGAGAAATCCATTGCGCAGTGCAGTATTGTCAAAACGTTGAAGGATGCCCATCGATCTGTTCACCATTTAAACACCAGCCGTTGGAATGAACACCAAACTAAATGTCAAACCTAATTCACCCAAACAATTTCATTGAATTGTTGTAGATCAGACCAAATCAAACCTAGGTGAACTCAATTTGATCTGACTTGGTTCCTAAATCATGACTCCCTGCTGACTTTGATCGGTGCTGATCATGATTTAATCAAACTTGACCAAACCAAAGATCTAGCCCGTAAAAACGAGCAAACCGTCTTATGAGCAGCTCATGTTTTGCTTATATGCAGCTCAATGCGCACTCAATTAGTAAACAAGCCAAGTGTGAACCTATAAACCAAACACAAAATTGTTCCAAACTGATATGAAAATAAACATAGAACATATAACTCAGATACTTTCTAGAAAACTAATTATGTTAGTTTATTTATTTCAATACCTAAAATAGTTCAATGGATGAAGTTTTAATTTGGTCGATAAAGATTCCAGTTGTTGGAATTAAGTTGATCAAATGAGATTAATTGTAAGTATCTACACAATCGAATCTATTGACCTCATGCTTTCGCAAATATTTTAAAGAAGCCACTAGCAAGCAGCTCGAGTTCTGCTCACTATCAGTTCAGCTTGGTTAAACATTAACCCCAGCCAAAATGAAGGAAAGACATCTAGTTGTCACATGATCGACTCGGGGCAAGAGAAAAAGCCTCTACGAAGTATTATCTTATCCTAGAAAATTGGGATTCAGGGAAGTTAATGAGCTGCGCTCCCACCTGTTTGGAGGAATCAGGGGGAATGGCAGATTCAAACACCCAAAGAGACCCTCAGGCATTCAGAGATAACAGAAACTAGTTACTTCTGCATTTGCTACCACCAGTTCTGTTTTTGTAGGTTCTTGGAGAGCACCAATTGCATAGGGATGTGCACAAACCTATGCAAGATTCCAACTCAAAGGTTCATCAAAGATTCACTTGGGATGCCCATCAACATGGTTCCAAGTAAGCTTCTGCTCCTGTCACATTAAATTGCCCTGTGATGCTTAAAATATTTGACATGCATACACCCACTGTAGTCGAAAAATCAAATCGATCAAGTCAGAGTCCAGTAATCATTCGGTTCCAAGCAAAAATTGGTGAACCAATGGTGCGGCAACCAACACTGTGGACCAGAACCCACAGCAATCATGCCTCACCCAAGCCCACCAGGTCCAACATAGCACCAAGTTTCGGCACCAGTTTGCTGTCTAATTAGATCCAGTCCAATTTATGTTGACCAAATCTGAACAGACCACCTGATTTAACCCCACCAAAATCAAACCCTAATATGTAATCAACACCATAGGCCGAAAAAAAATCTGGTTGGCTGTGGATGATTCTTGATGTGATGATTTTTGAAATGATTCTTGATTTGATCATTACATATGACTACTTGAAACTTGCAGAAAGGAAGAAAAATAGAAAGCAATATCAGACATCAATTGTCCCCACCAATATTGACCCCAAGGAGACAAGCCGACTACAATTACATAAAGCACTACTAATACTACCAACTAGTGAAAATTCAATGCATACAAAAAATAATCAATAGCAAACACACTGTTCAGGTGGAGCAATAGCCTTATGAATGATGAAGTAGTATGACAAAGGGAAAAGAACGGGTATCAGGATCTTGACGTGATCAATTCCCTGGAAAAAGATCTACCACAAGGAAAAAAAAGAACCACTGAAAAAAGAAATAGCACAAAAACATTAAAAAACAACACATCAAAAGAAAAATCTCAACCATCTCTAATGACAACCTTCAACCAGAATGTTCTTCAGTGCTTCGTGATCTTTAATTGTGAGCCAGTCAATTTACCAAGGCAGCAAGTTGGAAGAACACACACAAATTGCAATGCTTGAAATGACGTCTTGAGAAAAATGACCATAACTAGGATTGCGTTTCTACAGTACCTCAGAAAAAGCTAGGCTAACTGAACACGGCATATGCAGCATAATTCATAAATTTGATGATGCAATTGCTAGGTCAGGGACCACCAAACAACCACTTAGGGAACAGTAAAGACTAACTGAGATCCACACAGTGAGTAAAGATACTTCGCATCAACTTCTCCATTTACATGCCAAAGAAATGAAAGGTCTCCCCGCCTCCAGTCCTACATACCAAGAATGTTGGGAAATCCCACCAGCAACCATTTTATTCCACTGATTTCCATTCATTAAGTGCTTGACTATACAATATTTTATTAATGCACTGCAATTTGTGTTTCATTGACAAGCCAACATCCCCAAATGCTTGTTTCCCAATTCTGTCAGATCTCACTCATTACAAGCACTTTCAGGGTAAATATCAGATCTGAATGCCATGCATGCATCCAAGCATATCTACAGATATATATAGAGTAAGTATCTTGTATATAGTCAAACTTGTAGAATTTATGATTCAATTCATTGGAATATCAAACAGTAAACGTCATTATTTAACTGTATAATACATACTTTACGGGTAAATACAATTCAATTTAGATAAAAAGCATGCCAAAGTTTACTAACTGCAAGCAGTATAAAATTACTGCTATGTTCAGCGAAGAGAGTTACCATGAAGTTGCATTTAGCAAAAAGCTTCCATTGCTATTTCACTATTTATACGTTTTTTCTCTATTTGCAACCCATTAACTAAAAGAGAATTTAGTGCTGATGATTATTCTACCCCACCTAGAGATAGAGCAATCACTAAATCTTCAAGGAAAATTACAGTTTCCCCTGAATAACATCATACTAACTCTGAAGCTATTTTCTAAACAATTATATAAAATCTCTCAAAATACAAAGCCAAGAGTAATTATCTTTCAAAGATTCTCAACAAATCTTATGACTTATGACCCATATCTACAATTCAACTTGATCTCCTCCAAGAATCCTAATCTATAATTCATTTTTTTCCGACTTTGATATAAATATATTGCCGCTTTCCCAAGTTGCAGAACTGCTGAACAGCTCATAAATATATCTAAACAGCAAACCAGTGCCGGCTGCATTTATGTCATTAGCTAATGATGATTATTAGAAATTTAGAATAGTCCGCAAGTAATGAAGAGTACATCAAATAAATTATGAGGTTATGCTTGGTAAATTTCAGATTTTGAAGATATGAGCTGTGAGATGATCTTCGGCCAGCACCCTCCAGAAGATGATCCAACATTGAAGCAACCTTGCTTCCGGACATCATGTAATGCCCCACTAATTCTAGCATGCATACAAGTAAAACAGATTCACTCTTTCATTTCTAGGTGTTTTATGCTCTCCTTGTACTTTGCAGGCATAGCAAAGCAAACACGTGGTGTGAATTGCTCCAGTTGACAAAGGCTGAAGTGTTATGATCTGTTAGGATTATGTACAGGCAAGAAAAGTTCCGATCGTTTTAGAGGCCAATACAATTGATTTTAATTAATTGTTTCAATTGACAAATGTCACTGCCAATAACAGTTGTGATGTATAATAACCGACTTCTTATGGTCAGCAGAGGGCCTAAGAGCATCACTCACAGATAAACCTCTGCCACCCAAAATGAAGTTCCTAAGACTGCTAAAACAGTTTTGTGAAGCAGAGGTTGGAATGAAGTTCTTTTGTTGCGTTTCAATTCATCCATACACCTCCATAAGCATGATGCACAAATACATGACTCTGTGAAGGATAAGAAGAATATAAAATTCAGAGCTTTATCTAATTACAATAAAAAAACCATCTTATAAATCAAGGCCAAATATTGTTTGTGCTACTTCTATCATCCAATTATATATTCCAATGAGATGCTATGATGTCAGACATTCTGTAGGTCATACATTGGCCCAGATGATCGCTCAACATTGGTCCCAGTTGTCCACAGGCAGGCATAATGAGATCCTCTAAAACAGAGACAGTATATCACCAATTGATGGCTTTAAATTAAAGCAACAGAAATTTTGTCTCCATAATTAGGTAACAGATATGATTCCCCAGCAGACTGCTGGTAGATTTAAAAGTGGGATGTAAACACAGTCCTGTAACAGAATAATGCTACTTCTAGCATTCTGAGATGACCGATATGCTCCACTAAATCTTCAACAGATCGTATGCTTCAACATCGGGATTCAAGTGGAATAGAGGATCACCTACTCTCTCATGCAGTTCCAACAGCTGGCTGCAATCCCAGGAAAGCTTCAAGAGAACAAGCTAGATCCAATTTTAGTTTTTTCTTCTCGGATAATCTAAACTCCTTAGCAGTAGGGAAGTCAAACGTCCATATTACTTCAATGTCTTAGAACTTTTGAGGTTCTAGGTTATAACTTGTTGGGTAGAATATCCTAGAGATATGAGAATGAAAGGCTCAGAAATTGACATCCTTCATAGACAATCATCCTAAACTTGATAGCTGATACAAATCTAAACACTCGAGGAGGCGCAGTGTGAGGACCCGTACGGGCATGTGTTTAGTTCCACATCGATTATTCGCTGGGTAAATCTTGGGTACTTATACAGGATCAAGAACCTAAATAATAACTTCCTGCAAGCCATTTTGGGTGAGATCCTGGGTTGTTTCAAATGGTATTAGAGTAGACCCGGCCTATAACCTTTGTGGATTAGGGGACACTGCAGCACAGATTCATTAGGGCTAACCACTGGCCAATCGTGGTATTTGGGATTAGATTTGAATAGATATGAACCCTTAACATGATGAGGACGTCAAGGCTTGAACGAGAGAAGTATGTGAGGACCCATGCCGGCGTGTGTTTAGTCTCACATCGGTTATTCGCTGGGTAGATCTTGGGTACTTAAACAGGATCAAGGAACCCAAATAATAACTTCTGGCTAGCCATTTTGGGTGAGATCCTGGGTTGTTACACGCAGTGTGTCAGCTCTCATGTTTCATGGATGGTGTGTAGTAAGAACATCCATTAAGCATAGAATTAGCAAAATAATTACCCAAAAACATCACAACTAATGCTTAGTGAACCCAATGGTTATTCCTTTCCTCCTACCAAATTATGATGAAAGATTGCTGACCATAAATACCATTGTACATGCCTCTCAAGAGCATCAAGAGTGAACAATAAATTGCGATAACCATTCTTAAATAAAAATAATGATCTTGTCCAAGGATTGTTGTGTCGGAACCGAGCCCCGAACCAGCTGTCCAGTGGCACGGATCGGTATGGCCCCGTGTCAGTCCATACCGACACAGTCGAGGGGGCGAAGGAGAGGAAGAACAGAAGAGAAAAAAAAAGAGAGAAGGGGGAGAGTGGGAGGGAGGCCGACAGCCCTTTGCCGACTTTCGCTTAAAAATCGTAAAAAAAAGGGGCCCCTTCAGGAACCGGAGGCAGAACCCCTCCTCCATCTCCTCCACACGGAGGCTGCTAGCTCTCCACCTCCTCCCAGGCCCTCCGTGCCACGACTCCCTGGCCGTCCGCCGGCCGGCCTCCACCTCCCTCTCTCTTCCTTCATCTCCTTCTCCCTCCCCCCTCTCTCTCTCTTTTCCTCTCTTTCCTTCTCCTCTCTCTCCATCACCGATTCTCGTCTTGGTTGCCAAAACCATCCCGGTCCGCTGCCGATACGACTCGATACGCCCCAAACCAAGTAGTTCAGGATGGTTCCGCCAACCATGATCCTGTCTATAGATGAATAGTTTTGGTTTGTTATAAATATAATCATCTCATAGCTGCATTCCTGGAGAAAATGGTACAAGAATTTTGAACTTGAAGTAAGAAAATTGCATTCTCCATATTGATGCACACACCTCCCTTAGTGCTCTGTCAGGATAATGTTGGTGAGAGATTTGCTCAACCCAAATCCAAATGCGCTGTATAAATTTCAGTTCAATATTTAAGTCATTTCAAACCATTGTATAACTTGGTTAAGTCTGTAGGTTAAGATTTAACAATAAGGGCTCGTTTGGTTCGCGGAAAGCATTTTCCCTCATAGAAATATGATTCCTGGGAAACAATTTCTAGGAAGAGAATGCCTAAAAAAATACTTTTGGCATGTTTGGTTGACCATGGAAAAGTGACAAATTTCCAAAGTGCTTATGTTTGGTTGGCCATCCACTTTTCTAGAAAAGTTATGTATAATTTCTATTATGCCCTTAATAAAAATTAGGCCTTTAATGCCTCTTTAATGTTTCTTTAATGCTGAAAGACCTTTTTGGGAAAAAATAAAAATAGAGTGATTCCCGCCTCATAGGAAAGTAACTTTCCTATGTTTCTCGTGGGAAAGACTTTCTCATGAAATGTGGAAATCATATTCCCATGGGAATATAACTTTTCCATCTCTCTCATTTGAAAACTCCAACCAAACAAGAGGCATCTTATACTTTTCCGTTGACCATACTTTCCCCCCTTCTTTTCCCGCAAACCAAACGAGCCCTAAGGTCAAGTTTGGTTTCAAATACATTTAGAGTCTAGCATAACTTTGTTCTTAGTTTAAGGTGAAGATTAAATTTCATAAGTGTCATATCACGTCTTCCTTTGTTTTTCTTTTTTTTCATAGAAGTAGGAGCAAAAAAAACAATCATTTCTCACTACATGAACAGTTTTAATGACAAATCCTTATTCAACATCTTTTTCTTATGGCCATAGTAAAAGTTGAATTACCAAATTTCTAAATGTTTAGCCGAATATGTATGACATTGAACCAGAACTTATGGTTTAAGAAGGTGCAAAAATTTTCTATAGTAACAATGCACTGTAAAAGTACATTGCAATTCATAAACCATGCATGCATTCATATGTAAGTTGGTGAGAGTCTGGTAACTTTTGGTTAGGTTCAATAAACCACAAGGTGCATTGACACACTACTGTCAAGTTAGGGTGACACAGTAACAAGTTATGGGTGATTCAGACCAAATACTAAATAGAATATTGATCAAGATGCTAACCAGTCCAACCCAAAAAACCAAAGGGTTTGGACTCAGTTGCTCTTATTAGATATGGGTCTAAGCCTTATTTAAAGGAACATGATCAATATGCTTTTTGCTTTTATATAGAAAGTTTAATTACTATATCGTTCCATAAAATGTCTATCATGGTGCCCTATTCCTTGGAACCATGCACAAGGCCCATATCAGTGCCTACCCAAATTATTTGCCACATCTAGCACATTGTAGTTGCATAATATAACCCAATATATGTCGAATTATGATTGAACTGCACATAAATACGTTACAGACTATACTTGAAGTCAATTATTGTCACGCCTCCGGCCCAAGATCGTGAGCTGGGGATCCGCGTCAACTGCCACACACCCGTAGGAAACTCTCCCCATGAGCATGCAAGACATTTTAACCAAACATCTCAATTATATAAATCCAAAATAATTCAACTAAATAAAAATGCAATCTTATTCCATTGACTGATACAAATTATAAAGTCTCACAGTTCTAAATACACAGCGGAATAATAAATTACTAGCATATAAAACTTGGTTCTTTAAATAACAAAACCTTACAATGTCTAACAATAGTCTAAGATAAAACATCAATGCAAATAAATCCTAGTCTAAGATAACTAGTGCTTCAGTTCTTCTAGTCGCTCTCCCATTTTAAAACCCTGATAGGTTAGTTCTCGAAATCTGTAAAACAACAAGAAATTACATAATAAGCTAGACAGCCCAGTAAGTAATAAACACCTTAACTAGTCAATTCATATAACAACATAAAATATAAATACAAATTACGATGAATCAACATAATAATATAATCAATTTCTTTTCAAACACAAATTCATTGAAATCTGTGTCTTTCAAATATCCATATACATAATCATAAATCTAATTCGAAATAAATCACATTCAACTCAACAACCTTTAACTACGACCACATTAATACCCTGTGGCTAGGCCAGAAACAGAACCGCACTTATACCCTGCGGAGTGGGCCAAAATACCGCACTTATACCTGCGGAGCGGACCAAAATACCTCACTTATACCCTGCGGAGTGGGCCAGAATACCAATGCATAACCCCCAATTGGCAGGGTCCAAAACATAGTCAGGCTGATAGTTCCAAATCTGATGCACATCAAAATTCTTTTGTAACAAATAGATATATCATAATCCGATCTAAATATGCATATACAATGCAAGAGCAGTAAATATAATAATAGTCCGAAAAATATTATTCTAATTCATATATCTATTTTTCATTTAGATCATCATCTCGTAAAATTCAAAAATTACATATAAATTCATTAACAAGTTATTCAATACAAAAAATAATATTATATAAATGAAGAGTCTAGAGAAGGCAGTTCATTACTTACACTGAATGCGATCCACAACAAATCCAATTAATCTCACAAATTCCTTGTAGAACCTAATATCCAAAAATCATATTGTTCTTTTAAAATTCATCACAATATACGAATACAAAAACTTAAATTTAATATCCTCCCATAGCTGATCCGGCAGAAGTGCCTAGCACCTCGAGTTAGGGTTCATACCCGTAAACCACCCTCTCTTTATTATTATTATTATTATTATTATTATTATTATTATTATTATTATTATTATTATTATTATTTTCCTTTTTTCTTTTTTCTTCTTTTTCCTTCTTTTCCTTTTCTTCTTTTTCCTTCTTTTCCTTTTCTTCTTTCTTCTTTCTTCTTCTCTTTTCTTGATCCTTCTTTTCTTTTTCTTCTTTCTTCTTTCTTCTTTTCTCTCCCGACTCCCCTCTTCTCCTTCGGCAAAACAGGGGATCCGTGACCCCCCCTTCTTCCTCTTCTTCCCTCCTCGGTCAAATCCAAGGGCGGCCATGGTGGCCGGCTCCGACGGTGCCCGGAGGTGGCGGAGCAAATCCGACCACCCACGGCGACATGGCCGGCGGAGAGAGGACATGTTTGAACAGGGCTCTCCTGTTTTTGGGTAAAAATCCCGGCGATGGCCGGCTCAAAGCCATGACAACTCACGGCTAAGCATCATGGAAGGAAGAAAGGAAAGTTAGGAGCCCTTACCTTAGCTCCGACGAAGGTTTCGATGGCTTTCTCTCCGGCGGCAATAGAGGAAGAGAAAGACCCGTGCCGAAAAGGCCCACCCTTTTTAATGGCTCTCTCTCTCTCCCTCTCTCTCGGCCGACAGCCCAAGGAAGAGAACCCAAACCAGGAGGGGGGTCTGGCGGCTCTTCTCCGATGGCTTCAAGGGAGGAAGAAGCCTTAAAAAAAAAAAAACTAGACGCCGGCTTCTTTGGATCTCCCCTTCTTCACGCCCCCTCACGTGCGACGCACGTGAGGCCAAAACCTTGGGGCTGGGCCGGTCAAGTGGACCGGGCCCAGTTCCAGGGTCTCACATCCTTCCCCTTTTAAAAAAAAATCATCCACGAAATTTTCATACATGCAATTCAAGAGTAGAGAATACTTCTTCTAAATCAAGTCATAACACTCTTCAAATCGAAGTTGTCTTATCTGACCAATGTCAAATAATTCCATTCACCACACTTCCTCAGCACACTGATTTAAACCTCAATATACTCGTGTCAAGTCTAGATTTTTTTTTCCTAGAATTACTTATTGGTACATTCATTATTATCTTAATCCATGCGAACACTTTCGAAATTTAAAAGTTCATATTCTTCTTTTGACAATTAATCAAAAAAAATGTTATGTAACTATTTAATC
>JAOXJJ010001100.1:8437777-8469742 GCA_025769935.1 Phoenix roebelenii
CACATCTAAAGCAGACACCGGTGTTCCAATGGCAATCCTTGTCAGCATGAGCCTTACCACATCTGGAACATTTATTGATATTCATCTGCTTAGGGTTGTCACTCGCTGATTTCTTATTTGAACTCTCGGTATTTTCATTGCTCTGCCCCTAAAATTCATTTGATTTGTTCCTCTTCTTTTGATTTTTTTTCCTTTCCAACCGTTTATCATTAACTTCCCTTTCGATTATTAAGGCCTTATTCATCACAACTGCATAGGTAGTTAATTCATAAGGTACCATTTGTTTTCTAATTTCAGTCTTTAGTCCCATCTCAAATTTATGCGCTCGATCTAGCTCATCTTCGATTAACTTTAGAACAAATTTGGCTAGCTCAGTAAATTTAGCTTCGTATTATGCAATAGACATATTCCTTTGCTTTAGATGAATAAACTCCTGCTCTTTTTGCGTCCTTACACTATGAGGAAAATACTTTTCATAAAATGCTCCTCGAAATCTTTTCCAAGTGAGTGGCTCCCTATCCTGCTCATATTTATGTTCCAACATCCGCCACCAGTTGAATGCCTCACCTTGCATCATGTATGATGCAAACAAAATTTTTTCATCATCCTGGCATCTCAAGACAGCGAATGCTTTTTCCATCTCTATAAGCCAATTGTCTGCTTCCAACGATTCTGTAGTCCCCTTGAAAGCTGGAGGAGCCAGCCTCTTAAATTTAGCTATATTGCTACGCTGTTCAAACTGTTCCTCTCGTCCTTGTTGTGGCTGTGTCTAGGGCAACTGCGCTTGTTGTTGGAGTAACTGCTGTTGTACCTGCTGTTATATCTGCATAAGGCCCACTATAGTCTGCATAACCTGGCCTAGGCCTGGTTCCTGTCCCGTTTGAGGGCTCACAACCCTCTCCTGCTGAGGGATATTACTAACTTATTGGGGTGTGCTGCTACTTTGCGAGTTTGTTGCCTTATCAGTTGCTCCACGAGTAGTCTTTCTCATCCAACGTGGAGGCATCCTGACCTATATCTATCAGAGAGCAGCATGCCAATAATAAGCTTACCAGTTAATTACAAGTATATAGGATAGTTGTTACAATCATCATAAACTAACGTCCCAATGTCCCTAATATCTACCCACCTACACTCATGTCATGTCAAATTTTCTTATCTTATAATTTATCCAATAACCTGGCTCTGATACCACTTAAGTTGTCACGCCCCCGGTCCGAGATCACGAGCCGGGGGTCCGCACCAACCGCCGCATACCCGTAGGAAACTCTCCCCATGAGCATGCAAGGTATCTTAACCAAACATCTCAATTATATAAATCCAAAATAATTCAACTAAATAAAAATGCAATCTTATTTCATTAACTGACACAAATTATAAAGTCTCACAGTTCTAAATACGCAGCGGAATAATAAGTTACTAGCATATAAAACTTGATTCTTTAAATAACAAAACCTTATAATGTCTAACAATAGTCTAAGATAAAACATCAATGTAAATAAATCCTAGTTTAAAATAACTAGTGCTTCAGTTCTTCTAGTCGCTCTCCCATTTTAAAACCCCGATAGGTTAGTTCTCAGAATCTGTAAAACAATAAAAATTGTATAATGAGCTAGACAACCTAGTAAGTAATAAACACCTTAACTAGTCAATTCATATAAAAACATAAAATATAAATACAAATTACGATGAATCAACATAATAACATAATCAATTCTTTTTCAAATACAAATTCATTAAAATCTGTATCTTTCAAATATCCATATACATAATCATAAATCTGATTCGAAACAAATCACATTCAACTTAACAACCTTTAACTACGACCACATTTATACCCTATGGCTAAGCCAGAAACAGAACCGCACTTATACCCTACGGAGTGGGCCAAAATACCGTACTTATACCCTGCGGAGTAGGCCAGAATACCGCACTTATGCTCTACGGAGTGGGCCAGAATACCAATGCATAACCCCCAATTGGCAGGGTCCAAAACATAGTCAGGCTGAGAGTTCCAAATCTGATGCACATCAAAATTCTTTTGTAACAAATAGATATATCATAATCCAATCTAAATATGCATATACGATGCAAGAATAGTAAATATAATAATAGTCCAAAAATTATATTTTTCTTTTAAAATTCATCACAATATACGTATACAAAAATTTAAATTTTAATATTCTCCCATGGCTGATCCTGCAGAAGTGCCTAGCACCCCGAGTTAGGGTTCATTCTTGTAAACCACCCTCTCTTTATTATTATTATTATTTCCTTTTTTTCTTCTTTCTTCTTTTCTCTTTTCTTTTTCCTTCTTTTGTTTTTCTTCTTTCTTCTTTCTTCTTTTCTCTCCTGACTCCCCTCTTCTCCTTCGGCGAAACAAGGATCCGTAACCCCTCTTCTTCCTCTTCTTCCCTCCTCGGTCAAGTCCAAAGGCGGCCGTGGTGGCCGGTCCCGACGGTAGCAGGAGGTGGCGGAGCAGATCCGACCACCCTCGGCAACTGACGACGGCGACATGGCCGGCGGCGAGAGGACATGCCTGAACAAGGCTCTCCTATTTTTGGGTAAAAATTCCGGCGATGGCCGGCTCAAAGCCATGACAACTCACAGCTAAGCATCACGGAAGGAAAAGAGGAAAGTTAGGAGTCCTTACCTCAGCCCCGACGAATGTTCTGATGGCTTTCACTCCGGCGGCAATGGAGGAAGAAAAAGACCCGTGCCGAAGAAGACCCACCCTTTTTAATGGCTCTCTCTCTCTCTCTCCCTCTCTCTCGGCTGGCAGCCCAAGGAAGAGAACCCAAACCAGGAGGGGGGTATGGCGGCTCTTCTCCGATGGCTTCAAGGGAGGAAGAAGCCCTAAAAAAAAAAAGGCGCCGGCTTCTTCGGATCTCCCCTTCTTCACGCCCCCTCACGTGCGACGCACATGAGGCCAAAACCTTGGGGCTGGGCCGGTCAAGAGGATTGGGCCTAGTTCCAGTGTCTCACAATTATATAATTTAGGAGGTTCAAATATTAATTTTCCACTACTGGCACTTGATCTCTTGTGAGCTTCTTCTCTTAGTTATTACTTGCTCGATGAATATATATTTTAGCATTACTTATAATGATCATGGAAAAGCAGATGGTACTGTACCAAAAAATGGTAGAGTTTCCTTTGGCTGCCAATGCCACCCATTCTAACTTGAGATGCAGTGGATGCCTTGAAATACCTACTATATTGAATATAACTGGCATGCATCTTAAGGTTCGAGAAGCAGCATCAGCAGCCAGTGGAAAGTCACTAATCTAGCCGCGCTGCTGGAGACAACCACATCCAAAATCAAGTTTTGGCGTCCAAAATTGTCTATTTCTCACTAAGAGGCAATAAAAATAACTTGACAGCAGAAGATTTCATATTATAGTTTAGTGTGCTTATTATGTAACTTATGGCAATCTAGTACATCTTTCTGTTTGTGCATGCACAATGTCAGTATGGTAATATAATACCATACTGTGTTTGCCATTGACAGCAGAGGCACGAGAAATAATACTCTAATGTTCATCCAATATAAAGAAAATTCAAAAACCAGATACAATAACAAAATGAGAAAAAAGAAAAAAAAAAGAGCTCTTGGGCATAGGTAGGCTATACAAGGGATTATGACATCTGTACATTAGTAGCTCAGCATCCAGTCCGTACTCATCTAATAATTTAGCCATAAAAAATTCACTCTGATACAAAGATAGAAAAGGAAAATGTATGAAAACAGGCAGATTTGTAAGGCAGCCTCCTTATGTTGCGTGGAGTTCAACTTGCTTTATACATAGGTCAATGCATATCCATTACACTGTCATGGTACAAAGAAATTGACAATGAAAGATGAAAAGAAAATCTTTCCTTTTTATTCTTCTTTTGAGAAATATGGGTTGCTTGCCACCTTCTCAAGTCAAAATCAGGATCTCTCCAGACCTCGCTGAAGAGTGGCACCAACCGGCCAAGATAAATCCAGTTGGTGAAATGAAAAGAAACTCAAAAGCAGAAATTACATCTTACTTCAATGGCTTAAGTCTGGCTTTGCTTACATTCATCTACTAGCGCTTTACTAAAGACACCTGACTAGGTTCTAACCCCAAAACTTAACAATGTCCTGCTTCAGACAAGCCCATACATGAACTGTTATTAACAGAGCTTAATAGCTGGTGAAATGTTATTAGATTGAGCTAGATTTATACGTTAAAATGCAAAATGTTTAATATGGAAAATGTTGAACCACACTTCATCACAAGGGGAGCAATCAAGTAAGGGAAAAGCAACAATATATAAAAACAGAATGCATAAGCGAACTAAAAAAACCCACATAAATTATTGAACATCAGTTTTTCTCCATCACTATATTGCATTCAGAAAATTGAAGAAGAAAGTTTATATTTGCATTAAAAGAAAACAGACAGATGCAAAAGAAAAACATGTAAATCTATAATATGTGTGTATATATGTAGAAATAACCATTTGCTTAGTGACACCCGCAATCAGTTGACTCCACTCCCCATATCAATGAACATAGGATTAGCTTCAAGTTGTTCCACAAATTTCTCAAGGACATTTTTCACAACCTCTTGGAATGAATCTCTTGTCAAATCTCCAGTAATGTCATTGATCGCTGAGAAAATTTGATCATAAAGAAGAACTGCTTCATTAGATTCAGGTGGAGGCAGACCCAAGTTACGTCCTTTTGCCTCAAAAAAACCTTGCAATGTTTCCTTGTTTCCTTCTCCACTTCTGTAAGCAATCCAATCCTGGAACAAACCCTCAATCTCATTGTCAAATAACTCCTTTTCAGCCAAAACCTGCAAGTTTTGTTTTCAAAATATTAGTAATTATTTCATAATGGAATATGGGAGCACATCCACAAACTGTAAATGAAACTTCAAAGACAGAGTTCTAAAGAAAACAAAATATTCATACACCATAATCAGCAACAAAAATTTAATTCTTGAAGTTTATAGCATGGTACAAATCATGGTTCACCGTACCAGCCCGAATCAGACTGTACGAGGTGTGGCACCAGTACGGAATCCCATACCGAGACAGCAAACCTTGGTACAAATAGTTGTTAATTCTTCTTGTTACTTCTTCGTTGCAAGAAAGGTAAGAGATTGTACAGAGCTAACAGACAAGAAGGATGGTTAGATTTCTGAATTTGAAGAGATTAAATAAGAGAACAAGGGAAGCTCAAGCTAAAGGAAGTGGAAAGGAAGAAAACGTGAACCCCTCATAATGGTAAAGACTAAAGCCCTGAACAGATGGTATCTCAAAGCTGGATTCACAAAGCTGGCTCTATATATAGGATGATGCATGCCAGTATTGTCATGGTTACGGTATAACAAGTAGCGCAGTCCTGATGGTATTGTTCTGTGTATCATGAAATCGAACAACAAAACTCATACAACACAAATTAAAGAACCTATATGCTGTAAGAAATGTTACTGATGTGCAGAATGCAAGCCATAAATCAGAAAACATTGTGTAGATCATACACTGCACCTTTAATCATCATAATTCTCATATCAGATGAATTTACTTGATACAAAATTGCTCAGACATTCTATCTGCATTGGACAACATGGGCATCTTTCACTTCCAGGAAAAGAGGCCTAGTGTTGTAACTGCTAATAACATGTACAAGAAGAGGTGACGAAGTGAGAAGACTTGTAGTGCTGAAAATTAATTAATGGAAAATTTAAATTCATAAAGAAAAACTGAACAGATTCTTGATCTTGATTATGATTATGTTAAATTGTTGATGCTATTGGGGAGGTCTGACTAGTAATATTAAATTATAAGCAATAATTGAAAGACTTAAAATGCTCGAAACAGAAAAAAAAAATTAATGAAGCAGCATGAAGGTCAAAATCAGAAAACCTGGCCATTATCAAACATTACAAATGTTACAATTGTTGTCTTTAGGTTTAACAGGTCTATGCCACAAATGTTTTGGTTATCCATTACACCAATATAGGATAAATGTGCATGTATGATTTCCAGAAATGGAAGCTTGTTGGATCTTCTTGGAAAGAACAAGAATAGATTGATTAACTGGCAAGAACTTTATAAGGAAAAAATTTAGGTACTCTTACAAAGCAAAAGATATATTTCTGATGACAAAAACAGTTGAATGTAGAAAAATTGAATGACTGTACTGACTGTAGTTATAACTATTCATACAACTAAAGGAAATATGTGGATAGAATTGTCCATTGAATAAGAAAGTGAAACTACAACATCAAGCACAATGGTTTCCCAAATTGTTGTATTCTTAAGACTTCTATTGTATATTATAAAAAAGAAAATTTAAGGTGCCAATTGGCATCAGTTTTATTTTTTTGTTTCAGAAATAAAAATAGAAATTTTGTTTCTATTTTATTTCTAAATTTTTAACATATCAACATATTTGGCATAAATTATTTTTAAAAACAGAAACATAGCAATGATGGCGGTGATGGTAGTAACAAGGAGGGTGTTGATGGCGGGGACGGTCGAGGTATGGTAGAAGTGGTACTGGTGGTAACATAGGCACCACCAATGTGGCAAAGGCGACAATGATGGCAGCAATGGTATGGTGGAGGTAGTGGCATCAGCAATGATGGTGGCGAAAGTAGTAATTATGTGATGGAGGCGGCAATGATGGTGGCATTGATGTGGTGACAATGACGACAATGGTGGCAAGGGTGCCAGGATGATATGGCAAAGGCGACAATGCTAACGAGGGTAGCGTGGTGAAGGCAGCGACGGTGATGGGCGCGGTGGTGGCAGCAATGATGGCTGTAGAGACGATGATTGTGGTGGTGGCAAATGTGATGGCAGTGGTGGTGAAGATTGTGTTGGTGATGGTGGTAAAAATATGAGTTTCTTATTTTTGATAATATTGAAATTAAGGATTTCTTACTTTTATTTTTTCTAGAATTCATGAAAGTGACTTTTGGAAAATAGAAAATAAAAACTATAGAACCAAAAATTATTTTTCTCGGCTTCTATGATTTTATTTTTAAAAACAGAAAACAAGAAAGAAAGTGATGCCAAACAAGCCTTCAGCTTTCGACTTCAGAAGCTGAACATGTAGTTGTTAGAAACAAAAATCAGACATGCTTTTTAAAATGATATGTGCGGTGAAAGTCTAAACATGAAAATGTAAATGACGCTATACAATACATGGTTACAAATTTTATGCCCATAGTCCTTTAACGATTGTAAGCCAGAGGGCTTCTCTGACCAGCAAAACGGGATGAAAAGTCATATAAAACTAACAAACCCAAGAGACACACGTAATATCAAGGTTCAGCAACAAATATCCTTGATATCAAGGTTCAGCAACAAATATCCTTTATCAGTGTTACTTAATGAAGTCTCATAAGCTCAAGGTCTAGAGCTTCTATTTAATCTTTAAATTTAGTCTTTAATCTATATGAAGAAAAGGAAGGTCAGGGAGATCTCAGTCAAAATTTTCAATTGACAAGAAAAGCAATTTTTTTTGTTCAATATATAGCAGAAATTTCTGAAAAAGTTATCCAGATAATTGAAGGAAAATCAAAACTGAGTATAAGAATGAAAATGAAAAGCAGAACTGTAGTACCTTTTTTAACTTTGAACCATTAAAAACCTTAACATTTTGGATAAAAGTTACATGCTTTTTAGCCAAAGCATCAGCAAGATCTTGCAGAATGGCTTGAAGTAATTGTGCAAATTGAGCCTGGCCCAATTGTTCTCCACCCTCAGCTCCATGTTTCTTTAAAATGTTCTTAAGAAGATCGTTGGATTCTGTTTACATCACAAGTACAATGTAGTACAAGTCAACAAACCATTGAATAGTATAAGAATAACAAATTGCCAGCAAATAGTTGAATATAATCAAAATCAAGGTACGTCGTACCGGCCCGAACCCCGAACCGGACAGTAAAGAGAGTACCATACCAGACCGGTTTGATACTGGTATCCAGTATAGATGGTGTATCAACATTTGATACGTCAAAAAATTTCATACCATACCGTACTAACACTGTGCTAGGATGACACCAGTGCGGAATCCAGTACCGATGGTGAACCTTGATCAGAATAATAGTACTATGGAAACTTATGAAGTAAAAGATGTTAATTTAATGCCTGACTGAGAGGATAAGAAAATGCAATTTGAATTTTGTATCATGGGTGTCTGACCTTCTTTAGAATATATAGCTCCTTGTGCCCACCTCTTTAAATTCCATAGAACAATTTTGCATCAAGCACTTTGTAGCGCTGCAATGATTCTATACCGACTGCTAAAATTGCTGATGAATTATAGTCGCATCATATATGTACTTACATCGCACAACTAACAGCTTGTATATCATCTGTGAGTAATGTTTGTGAAAGCTATTGGTAGTCAGTCAATATGTTTTGCGTACTCATTTGTCAAGCATTTCATTATCAATTTAATTTTTCTTCAGAGAAAAAGTGAAGCACAAGTCTATCTTCTGATCATATGACTAGAACCAAACCCATGTGAATAGGCAGAGAACATCCATACCATTACACCAACCAGGAAGCAACAAAATTACCACAAGTTCTTCAGCTTCAAACTGGCAAGGTGCGGGATCTTGATGCTCAGATCTCACGATCAGGGCACCAGTAACAAAATCAGACTCCCACATATCCCATCTCTTAGCTTGTGGCTGAATCAGTGAAAGCTATAGAGCCATGTTGTTTTCAGTGGTCAAGTAGGAAGAGAAGTAGTTTTCCTATACCAAGTAAGAGGCTAATATTAGTTATTGTGTTAGGTAGTTTGAGTTGGTTATGTTTTTACTCTAAAACCATTTATTCTAACACAACACAAAAAAATAGAGTTGTAACAGAATTGCATTATCAATTAGTATAATGGTGAATAAGGATTGCATCCAAGGTCGGTGGAACCATCCCGAACCGGGTGGTTCTGGCCGCTCCGAGCCGTTCCGGCAACTAACCAGCACGATTCCGGCAACGAAAACAAAATCCGTTGCCGGAGGGGAAGAAGGAGAAAGAAAGAGAGAAAAAGAGAGCGAGCGGGGGAAGGAGGGAGAGGGAGAGGAAGGAAGAAAGAGAGGTGGAGATCGGCCAACGGAGGAACGGTGGAGGCCGGCGAGCAGTGCAGAGGACGATCCTCCGGGCTCCGCAGCCAAAAAATAGGGCAAGTCCTTTATTTTGTTCGAAATAGGGGTTCGGCCCTTTTTTTATTTTGCAATTTTTAAGTAAAGTCGGCAAGCGATTTGCCGACTTCACTTAAAAATCGCAAAATAAAAAAAAGGGTTTGAACCCCTGTTTCAATCGAAATAGAGAACCCACCCTGTTTTTTGATTACGGAGGTTTTCTCCACCTCCTGCCCATCACTGACCTTCGACGGCCATTCGCCAGCCTCCATCCCTCTCTCCCCCTTCTCTTTCTCTCTTTTCATCTCTCCCCCACCTCCTCTACTGTGTCGGTACGGGCCCGACACAGCACAGCGCAGGCCCGTACCGACTCGTCCCGCCGAAAAATCAGTACGATGCTCGGTGCTGGTTCCGCCGACATTGATTGCATCATTATTGTACTTCAGAACTTTTATTTAGATAATCTTTATTGTCGACTTCAGAGTCCTGTGTTAAGTAGGACATGCATGCAAAAGTCTCACTTTAGGTATATGATGGGTTAATTCAGAGAGCTTTTATTGTTTGACTTTTTGTTGTTTAGATGCCCTCACACATGGGGATATAAGGGTTTCCAAATTTTGTATTTAGAAAAGACTTCAGATATAGGTTATTTAGTTTACAAAAATCCTAGTTTACTTGTAAACAAATCATGAAGAATCTATAAAAGGGCTTATTAGGATTGAAAGAAAGTCACTCTATGAAATTTGTTTTGGAAGAAGAAAGGGATTTATTTAGACCAAGTTCAACCCTTCTTATCTCTCTCTCTCTCTCTCTTGCCCCCTCCTCTGTCTGCTTGATCTCTCTTCTCAGATCTTCAATCTTTACTAAATTATCTGTCTTTGCTCTTCTAAACCTCACTGTTGTTTTCTCCACAAAGGTAAAATCTATGACCTGAATTTCTATTATACGAGTACTAAGGACCATTACCAATCGATAAGTTTTCTTTAGTAACTTGTTTTTTGGATCTATCCCTTATCTAAAGATTTTAGCATTCTTGAATTTTACATTGCCAAAAGACACATTGTTTCCCCTTTTTTCTATAACAAGATAACAGATAGACCTAAACTCTTGTCTAATCCTTTTTCTTATGTCCACCTCCTTCATAGGCCATCCCTAATTAGTCTTTTGTCAAATTTAGTATCAGAGCTAAGGGGTCCTGCGCTTTTGTTTTCTCCTTTCTTTGATCTTGTTTCTTTCTCTTTCCATTATGTTATCAAACGAGGAGTTAAGTTCCAGATCCAAATTCTTAATCAACATAATAAATTCAAGAGGAATGGTTTCTAGGAGATACATGATGACAATTACATCAACAAAAAATGATCTGCCATCAATCAAAGCTACGTTGTAAACATATGCTATATTCCTAAGCATGCGTACGACAATACATTCACATAGATGAGGATTCATCACAACAATGAAAATGTTGCAACTAAGGACTCATCCATGGAAAATCTTAGAAGAAACAATTTCCGGCCGTTCTAAGTCGGAGGACCCTTACTAACACAACAGAGAGTAGGGGAGAGGGATGGGAGGAAAAGAGAGAGGGGGGGCGAGGGGGAGAGAGGGAGAGGGAGGAAGGGAGGGAGAAAGAGGAAGAAGAACGGCGGAGCACGGCCTAACATAGCAGAGAGGGCGCGGAAGAGGGAGAACGGGAGAGAGGAAAAGAGAGAGAGAGAGGGAGGGAGGGACAGAAAGAGGAAGGGAGGGAGACGTCCGGCGAAGACCGACTGAGGGTCGAGGAGTCATGCAAAGGGGTGGAGGAGGGGCTCCGTCTCTACTTCCCATCTTTCATTCGAAACAAGAGTCCCGGAGGGGGGCCCTTTTTAATTTGGAGAATTTAAAGTGAAGTCGGTAAACTCCTTGCTGACTTCACTTATTTTTTTCAAAATAAAAAGAATATTTTTTGTTTAAAAAAATTAAAACTGAAGTTGGAAAGGGGGTTACTGACTTCACTTAAATTTTTCAAATTAAAAAGTGCCCCCTTCGGAACCCCTGTTCCAGGCAACTGGATGTGGACCCCCTCTACCCCTCCGCTTGACTCTTCGGCCCTCCGCCATCCTTCCCCTCTCTTCCTCCCTCTCCCTCCCTCCCCCACTCTCTCTTCTTTCATCTCTTTCCTCCTTCCTCTCCCTTCTTCACTAGTTTCTCAATTTCATTACCAAAATTGTCCTGGTCCACTGTCGGTACGGCTCAATATGCCCCAAATCGGATGGTTCAGGATAGTTCCACCTTCCTTGCTTATGAATACTTCATTACTAACCAAGTGCGGCCAGAAGTACGGCAAGGACTTTAGATAGTTCAGATTCAATGGGACTATCACCAGAAAATTTGACTGCACTTCATTGCAAACTAAAGAAATTATTTTTCTTGTTTGAAAGAATATTCTTTTTTGATATAGCATAGGATGCAACTAACAAGTACTATGAACAACTAGACTATGCTAAGCGTCGCAAGAGCTAGCAAAGTCGGTGAAGACTTCAACAGGCAAATTTTTGATTTATTCCATTAGGGACAAATATTTTCACTGGATTTTTTTATAAATTTTTCATTAGGGACTATCGAATTTTAGCCAAATTTCATATTTGTAGTAGAATAATTATAGCATGTTTCCTTATTGTCAAATTCTATTTTGAGTATGATTCTGTATAGTGTTAAGCGTTTGAATTAGGGTTAGGAGATCATGCCATATATATATATATATGTGTGTGTGTGTGTGTGTATGTGTGCGCGCGCGCGCGCGCGCGCGTGTGTGTGTCTAATACATTTTATATGGTAGCCTTTTGAGATATTAATAAAATATTTTTCGAAAGAATTTCCTTCACCAAGCAAATGGTTCTTCAATCCAATTTACTTCTACTTGCATGTTGATCTTCGAAGTATAACCCCGTCGATCAAATCACCTCTTCTTCCTTTCCCGCTGCATTTCCACTCTTCCCCTACTTTGGAATAGGTAACATCCAAGCTGGGAAATGGTAGCAATATTCTGTTCTAAGAAGACTCATGGCTGGGAGAGAGCCTTTTTGTGGACTCTATCCCCATCTTTATGCCAAATATAGGTAGAATTGAAGAAGGTTTTTGATCTTCGCCATGGAATTGACAAAGTTGAAAACATCAAACACATCCTCTTCCTTAAGCAGCAACCTTAGAGATGAATGAGTTGCTGGAAATTTTGAGATATATTAAACTACCACGCATGCTGACATTATTATCTGGATGAACCACATTTTGAATGCCTCCATTTCTACTTCAATGTACAATTTCTTAAATTTAGGTGGACTCAAATGTTCCTTTGCCAACACTCTATGGAGTATGCCGATAAATGACACACAAAAAAAGTGTGTCCATCATCAGGAGCCTATTTCCCCTCAAAAAAATGACACACAAACCTACCTACTGCATGTCACATGTCCATCATCCACTGCCCGAAAAAAGATATCCAGTGGTTGGGAGAGTGCAATGTGTCGGACCCAAAAAAAAAGAAAAGTGTGCTGCAAGGGCTATCTAGTGTCTGGCATGTGGCAAGCTTGGGGGAGAGGGGGACTCACCCTGGACCCAACCTCTAGCACCCCTAACTAAGGGAAAAAACAGAGAGGTTAAGTCGCGTGTCCATCATCGGGACATCATTATCCCTCAGAAAAGTGACACGCGGACTTACTATCCAGCTATCCCATACCACGTGTCCATCATATGCAGCTTGGAAAACAGCCATCCAGTGGCTGGCAGAGGACCACATGTCGAGTGTGAACCATTCTGAAGTTCACATCCGCTGCAGGTATGGTTGCTTTAACTTTGATGTGCCTCCACATGGACACATGCTCTCCGAATTAAATTCCCTATCAAATGTCCTATGTCTGCCATTCAAAGAAGCGTGTATGGTCCCGAATAAGCACTGAACGCCTGATAGAAAAAAAAAAAAAAGCTGAATGCCAGCTGTTGACCTGAAAAAAAGGGTTGCACACATGTCCAACTGTTAACCTTTTTTGTGTCTGTCTCTTTCTCTAGACGAATGGATGGGGCCTCCACCATAACCCCTCTGTTTAAGTGTTTGGATCAAGCTGAAGGGGTGCGGGCAAAGGTCAAATTGCCTACCCTAGAGCAACGTACCCCTTAACTCTATTTGAGGTGGTAATCGGGCATGGCCGCGGTCACATCACCATACCTAGGGTTGGTGGAAGCAAGCTTTGACAAGCGTCGGCACCCTATTTCTTCCTGTCCAGGCAGTGACTCTCTCCCACACCCTATACTTGCTCATCTACAGACCTGTGGAAGTGTTCCCTAACTCTAACCCATAGGTCTGGGCTCTACCTCAGTTATTTTTCGCCTTCCCTTGCCTTAACTCATGTGCATATGGGGGGTTGCCGCTATCGGAAGCAGCCTTCCTCTTCCCATAGCCCCTTCTATAGAAAAGGGTGCAAAAGCAGCGGAGAGAGAAAAAAAGGGTCAAAGCCAAGGTTCATCGATCCGATACCAAGATCCGTACCAATCGACGATCGATACGATTCGAACCAGACGGTTCGGAACCGTCCGGTTCCATCAATTTTCAGCCGGTTTTGGCCACATCTAATCAGGTTCCGCCCCCCTAGGGGCCGAAACCATTTTTCATTCGAGAACCGACCCGATCGGAGACTGGGTCGGCTCGGTTCGGCAATCATTAGTCAAAGCCGATGTAGGATGAGAGAGACATGGGAGAGCCAGCTTCACTATATGTATTGGAGTTTCCAATACAGAAGAAACACAGTTTTTTTTTGTGCAAAACAGGCTACTGTGTTGAATTTTTTTGATTTTTTTTGTTATATCCAAAAAAAATCCTGCATTTGTTTCAAGGATTTTGATTGTGGTTCTACTTAAAAAAGTCGGTTTGTGGTACGAGGGAATAGACAAGAGAAGCAAGTTTTCTTTTCCCTTCAAAAAATAAAAATAAATTATGTAGTTGTTCTGATTTACAAAATATTTCTTACTTCCTTCTAATGTTCAACAAAAAAAAGGCTTTGGATCGACAAAAATAGAGGATAAAAGGAAGAAAATAGGAGAGAAAAAATGGGAGATTTGTGCAAAGGGTGTACTAAAAAATTTGGATTTGACGTGCAGGGGAATATACGAAAGAAGGAATTTTTTTCTTCAGAATAAAAATAAAAAATTCTGTAGTGGTTATGATTTACAAAAAATTTCTTATTTCCTTCCAATATTCACCAGAAAAAAATGGATTTTGGGTTGGCGGGAATAGAGGAGAGAAGGAAGAAAATAGGGGAGAAGAAAACGGATGATTTGTGCAAAGGGGAGAAGAAAATGGAAGATTTGTGCAAAGGGGAGAAGATAGGAGAGAACGGAAGAGGGGAGAAGGGAGAAAAAGGGGACGTTCGCAGTCTAAGAAGGGAGATGAAGCAGAGGAGAGGGGGAGAAAAAAATGGAGAATAGGACAGACGAGTAAACTACTGGTATGGGAGAGCACTAACCTTAGCATGGCGGTCGTGCCTCGCCGGACACCCTCCTTGTACTGTCTCCATCTCCATTGCAAGTACCATGTGTCCCAATGGAAGGACGGCCCACGGATGATGAGAATGGGGTGATTAGGGCTGGTAAGAAGCAAAGCACTAGGGTATTGATGTTTAAAGAGGGGAGGGTCGCTATTCTGCCCGTGAGTGGGACAAGCGGCGATCAATGCCAATTTTTTTTTTTCCTTTTCCTGCTTTAGTCTGCTAGCTAGTGCTAGATTTTGTGGGAAAAAAGAACCGAGAGAGCAGAGGGATGGATGGTTGTGTTGGAGTTACGAGGGCTCGGTGTCAGACTTTGCATACTGTCCAAAATAGGTTAAGTGTGTGCTATAAAAGACTTGCCTTGGAGTTTTGACCATTGGACACCAATAGGCATTAGAGAGGATATACTATTTGAGAGGCTGATGAAAAAAGTAGAATTAAGAGATTGGTACAGATTATTATTTGTTGCAAATGTCGTGTCATAGCATTTCATTTTACCCACATTCATAAATCATTATATGAGTTTTTGTACTAATTCTAAAGTGAATAAGAAATACAAATTTTAAAACCTTCATCATTAACAAGTGTTAGCAGTGCTGCCTAGACTTTGAAAACTAGGATGCTTTTTAATCCTAGAAATTATGTGACAAACCACAGTAAAAAACCCAGATATTCATAGTACAAGAATTCCACATCTAGAATTAGTTTGAATGATTTATAATTTATTTTTTTATCAAATAGCCATTAAGCTTTGATTTGGGCTAACATTAGTCCTACGCAGCCTGGCCTACGCTTTGATTTTGGCTATGTTGTGGTGGTATGTGATGCACTTGGGCTGGCATCGGTTTTGGGAAATGTCAACCCTGGTTGCATATAGATTGAAGGGCGGAGCAAGCTGGACAATCAAAATTTGATAATAATATAGATTTTGAAACTCCAACATGATCCTTGTATGGGTAATCCAAATTCTACAACTGCCAACTTGATGCAAATTGAACTACTCATATTTTTTATATGGATTTCAGCCATGCTTGAACTAGCATGATGCAAAATAAATTATGTTTGGATTGATTATAGATTAATCGTCCCCTTAAAACTTAATCCCAATCATTTAAGAAATATATTTTTTGAGATAACTTTAATCATTATCTTATCATTCCCTTGCTTATTTTTTCAATTGTTTCTATTTCCATTTCATTACTGAACCTTATCAATTGAATAATGCTCTAATAGAATCTTTTCTATTACTTTTTCCAGTTCAAGTCAATAACCTACGGTTGATGAAGATTAAGACCAACCTAAGTTCATTAACTAAAAAACATCCCATATCTTTCACCATACAAAAAATATTGGCAAAAAATTTAGGATCTTTTTCTTTCATTTCAGTTGAACCATACTAGTTCTTAATTATTTGTTAGAATTTGATTCTTTATCTATCTAAAAGGATAATTGGATTGGTATATTTCAAGCAACAGTGTACAAATATCAGAAATTAACTAGGCATGATGTTCATAAGTGGGCTTATCAAGATACGTCGAACCGGTACCGGTAGGCATATCGGTCACCTACCAAACAGGTTCGGTACTAGTCGAACTGGTATCGAACCGGCAACAGCGTGCGGCCCACATAGCATAATGTCACAGCGTGCCCGCGCCTGTGGACAATGCCACACTGTGGCCTTAAAAAAAGTCCATGCACTGTGGACAATGCCACAAAGTGGCATTTAATGCGACATTGTGGCATTAAAAAAAGTTTGCCACAGAGTGGCATTAAAAGAAATTGCCACAGAGTGGCATTTATCCGAAGAAGTACCAGTGCGAACCAGAAGCGAACCGGTCCGGTTCGCACTGGTACAAAGTGGTATCGGACTTGTACCGGTGCAATCCGGTTCGGTTCGCACCGGTACGCCCTCCGTACTGCTCGACTCCAACCCTATAGAAGCCGGAAATATTTCTCACCATTGTACCGAACCGGTTCTAGACGAGCTGAATCGGCCGGTACGGGCCGGTTCAACATACCATGGGGCTTATAATGGTGGAAAATATAGATCCAACATGCTTTTCTTGCTATATTTCATTCATCTATTTTATAGTTGGCTCATTTTTGTATTTTTCACATAATTTTATATTTTTAACATTATTCAAGAAAAGTTTATGTTTTATATTTTCACATAAAGGTCTTGTGATTCGTGATCCAATTCACGATTGAATCTGATCTGAAACCCTCAAGATTTTCGACTTGATCCCAGTCCATATCTAAAACATCTTGAATAACTAATGCATGATGCTCATTTCAATAGAATATGCATTTAATATACTGGCTTATGATGGTAGAAGCTAGTCTTCTATATCTGGATATTAATTCTTCTACTTTACAGTGGACTCATTTCTTTTCAATTTTTAATTTCTTTTTAATTTCAAAATTGTTAAGAAAATGAAAAAAATCTTATGATCCAGATTTCAATCCACCATAACATGTTTCCCAATTTTCGGTGATATGTAAGTGTAGATCAGTTCCAACTTCCAAGTAGGATTAGGAGATTACCAATCTAGATATCTGTTTGACCTGGACTCAGATTTCGACCAGGCACTATATATTCAGAAAACTGATTTTAATATTGGTCTACCTGAAAGGCTGGACCAACTCCACTTTTGTCAGATTTTAACCAAACCGATAAACATGCCTAAGGCATAAACAAGATTTCAAATTGGTTTGGTTTTATTTGAGTCAACCCAAATTTGGCCTGGTTTTGACTCTTTTAAAGCACTACAGAAAGAGTCCAAATAGTCCAAATTTAATAAGTAAATCCAACCCCGTTTAGACCCAGTCTTGAAGCCCTGTAACCTAGATCATTCAAATGCACAGGCTAGACCAATCTGGTTTTAAAGCCCTATAGCAAGAATGCAGATTGTCCACATTTACAGACTTGAAGCTGACCTGGTTTTACATTTGGACTCTTTTTTTCCTTTCCAGAACACACTTTCAAACAAAGGTTCTATCATCCTAACTCAGTGTATTCCAGGTTAAACCATGCAATCAAACAAAATTTTACCATGCTTAACAAATGATTCAATGTGTTTGAGATAGGTGCATTGGTTGTGGTATACTTTAGAAGTGTGAGGATCTTAATGGCACACACACAAAAAAAAAAGATACAAGCAAAAGATGATCAGAGCTTTCAAAATTCTAAACAAGATTGATAACGATTCATATATCATCATGGCTTAACAGCTTGTGTGGATATCTTCTTCAGTGAGTCTGACTTGATACCTTGAGAACAAGTTCCTTCAATGTAGAGATTAATGGAAGGGTCCCATGATATTACTGCACCAACATGGAGTCCCAAACAAGTCACATTGATGAATGAAATCCGCATCCCATATCCTATCTAATGGCTGAGAGAGCAAAGGTGCCTCTATAATCATCTAGATTTGAGAAGTTTTGTTACAGTAGAAGCAGTATTTTATATAAGAGTGCATTTGGTGTTTGACAGGTGGTCTGAGTTGGCTCCATTTTTCACTTGTGAACGATGGTCTAATATGAAAAGGCAAAACAGTTGTAATATGACTGCGTCATTGATCAGCATTGGGACAGTCTCTCTATAGGGACTCATCAAACAATGCACCAAACAAGAGAATGAAGGACCTAAAAGCCTATGGTAAAGAGAGATTAGGTCGATGACTCATTTTTGTCTTAATAAGGACAGAAAGAGAAATTTGGCAGCTCATATAATAATAAAGCTACAGAAAATTTTGTTTTAAAAGTTATGGTAAGGTATCACAAAATTATGGCATAAAAGTAACAGATTAAAATTCAAGTGGACAACCGCACAGTGCATCACAAGTTTTGTCAGCAAGCTTCATACGTGATAATTAGTTTAAGAAATATAACTCGTATTGAAGTCAGGAATGTTCAATTGGTAGAAAGCAGGGCTAAGATGGTTAAATTATATGAAATAGAAAAGGGTTTTTTGCATGTAAACTTTCATAAATGTCTGAAATTGCATGTATACCATTGCAAATTTACTATTTGTTTCTATGCCCTTATAATTATTCTTTTCGCACACATACACTTAAAAATATCTTTAATTGTATGTATACCCTTGCAAATGCAGTATTTGCATGCATAACCTTATAAATTATTTCTTTATATGTATATACCCTCACGAATTTACTATTTTCATGAATACCCTTATAAATTATTTTCTTCAGGACATCTACCTTTATTAAGTTAAGGGTATACACTCAAAATAATTTATAAGGATATACACAAAAAAAAAAATTATAAAAGTGTACACGTTAAAAGAAATAATTTATAAGGGTATACAAGTAAAAAGAAAAAAATACACAAAGGTATATGCAAAAGTACAAAATTTGCAAGAGTATACATACAATTTTAGATTTTTATAGATATGTAAAATGAATAATATATAAGGGTGCACCTGCAAATAGTAACTTTGTCAGGGTATTCACATAATTTCAAATATTTATAAGGGTTACATGCCAAAAACCCAATAGAAACTTCTAGTGCTTCTCTTTGTGTTTAGCCTCCAAGCTTCAGAATGCCTCAAACATACATAAATTAATACAAAAGGAAAAAACTAGTTGGGAGCATATTTCCAAAAGAATATCATAGTTTGGACTCTAGGTCCCTATCAAATCTTGATAAGTATGACATATTCTTTTAAGCAGCATAAGCAAGGCCAAGAGTTGAACTATCAAATAATAAATTAATCCCTGCCAGCAGCTGTCTCAATTTAAACTATAAAATCATTGTATATAGCACGAAGGTGAACTCTTTATCTGAAAAGAATGGAGAATTGTGTAGAAGAGCAGCATATTTTCACTAGACAACAATAGAACGATCCCATGTGAAACTAAGTGGACTCTAGAATAGTACAGAATTCCAAGGTTCTATGAAAACTTATTAAGCCAGAAGTAGCCTGATATTGTCTCTTAGTGAAGGTAGAAATCTTCATACTAAAATGATAAGTTGGCAAATGTCTGTGACTTGGCACATCCCCCATATCAGCAAAGCAGGCAACATGAAACACAAAACAAAAATGACAAATGTTGGTAAAATATCCCCTCACAACCAGCACAGCAGCATATTTCAGCCTAGCGATAAGCATAAAATTGAGAGGGAAAAAATCTTATTTCTGTTTCCAAATAGCCAACTAGAACTTAAGAAAAAAGCACATATGCTACACTGGCCATAAACAAAATACATATTTAAATTGCACAACTAACCTGGAAAAGGAGGGACTCCCATTTCGACCCCCATGTGAACAAGAGCATTCTGTATCTCATTCTTACCGAGCTTTCCTTTGTCATCAACATCCAGTTCAGTGAAGAGGTTTTCCGCCAACATTGCAAAATCATCTTCGTCATCCAGAAAAATTCGAATAGCACTTCCATCCAAAACCAAAACAACAAGAGGATCATCTAAAAATGAAAACGGAAAGTAAGATCATGGTCAAGTGATAATGGAACTCATTTGCAAGTACATAAAAACAAGGAATATAGAGTTTTAGCTGAGGAAATGTGACTTGTAGAATATAACAAGTACCAAATAATGCTCAAGAGTAAATGAACAACAAACATGTCCTTCAAACTCGGTAAGTGAGATGTCAATTCCTGAAAGGCACATGATATATGACAACAAACCATTGGATATGCCCTACTAACATGACAAAAACCAATGAACAATTATCATCATTCACAATGCTAGTTAACATGTAGACTCTTCTTTCTAGCTATAGTTTTACATAGAAAATGTACAAATTCAGAAGAGAAAATACTTTTGACTGGCGATATTGGATTTATGCACGGAAGGATTTGATATGCACAGAAACAAGCTGACAATAATATTTTGTATTTATCTCTTGAATATTAAAAACACATATAAACAAGTGTTGAGAACAGATCGTATAATGTATCTCAAGGAAAAGACATTGTCTTTTTTAAAACCTTATAGTTGTACAGAAGACAAATCAGATAACAGTATAGCTTGTTCCAGTTTATAAATCAGTAAGGCCTCATTTGGATGCTGTCAAAAGGTAATCTGCAGATATTGTGTAGGCCAGGTAAGGCAAAGCAGAGAGAGAAGTTTGGAAAAAAAAGCAGCAGCTTGACTGAGGGAACGGCTGAATTCTAAATCCATAATTTTCGGCGGCAGTGTAAATCGCCAAATCCCAAAATTTCAGTGATAATGTGATCAATGGCCTCTCCCCATCCAAATTACTTCTTCCTTTGTCCTTTCCCCACTTCGTCTCCTCAGCCCCTTCTACAGATGCAAGAAGTTATCTACAGACAACTAATGCCCGCATCCAAACAAGGCCTAAGAGCTTCACTAGAACACAACAACAATAAAACTTATAAAAAAAACTGATTAGAACATACTGATTATATGTGATATGGAGAGTTGACATAAACATGTGCATGCAGCACAAATAGCATCAAATTGGATGATCAATATGCACATTTGGACATGCACATGCACATGTTGAAAAGAACTACAGCTAAAACTAAGTAGAAGAAAATTAAAGGAAATGTATAGGGACTCGTCATTTAGTTATAGGAACGCTCCACAGCATATTAACATATGATGCAAGAACTAGATACATGAGAGCTCCCTAGAACAATCAACCTTTATAAGTTTAAGAACTTTTGGCTCTTAAGTCCACATGAAGTCTCTCAATTGTATATCGCTTCATTTTTAAAAAACTTGTGCCCAGCATATGCAGCCACATATGTAGTTAGTATTTTTAACTATATAAAAATAAATAAAATAAAGTGAGTGCAGTAAGAATAACAATGACATTAGTATTTTTTTTTTTTTGGATGTCAATATTAATAACAATAACAACTAAAGATTGATGCTTATTACTTCGTACACAAAACTAATAGCAATAGTTATAACATAATCGAAAGCTACCTCCAACCTAACCATTAGTTTTATTATGCTCAACTGCACAAGCCCATATAAGCATGTGGCCTCTTATTTGGCCCGACAATGCTAAGTGGGCTACAGGCAGCAGCATGATGCTAAATGAGACGTATATACGGCCACATAGTACAATGCAGAGAACCTTTGTCAGCCCATTGCATATAGTAGCCACATATAGGCAATTCGATGCAATCAAGGGATTGCATCCACATATTCAGCTGCCTATGCAGGGTAACGTATTTGAGCAATTTTTCTCAAGGTTCCAAATGGGTTATCCCAGTTCTTAAAAAAAAAAGTATTAAACATTCTAGACAAAACTGATTTCTTGCTAATAAAACACCCAATCAGATCCACAATGGCATAATTTTTAGCCAATTCCTCCCCACATACATGAAAAGTGGACAACTAACAAAGAAGAATCCTTTTTCAAGAACTTCATTTAGTTTAATCCATGAAAGCTCATGCTCGAGACTGTGAGTGCAGGTTCCAAATAAGCAGTGTTAAAAGACATAATGAACCCCAACAGGCCAAACATGGCATAGGAACATGTGAATAAGAAGCTTTACCTTCACTGAATTGCTTTACTAATCAGTAATCACCCTCCAACTACAGACTTTTGGGGGTGTTTCATGGCCATGGCAGTATTCTTTTCAGTTTACTTCAATATCTTCCCTACATAAGGATATTCCAAAGTTCAAGTACGAGGAGATCTGTGCCCTTTCTGATCTTTCTTACCCCTCCTTCCTCAATCTTTGTTTCTAAACTAAGTGAGCAAAATATATGTTTAGAAACATCACGGAAGTCATCCAGAAACCAGAATAAAGTAAGCCAAGAAAAAGTAGTCTTCTTCATAGGGAAAACCAGTTTTACACTTAGCACAAGTGCCAAGCATTTAAGAAGAAGACAAGAGAGGTAAAGCAGAGTTCTCTGTCTTGCACAGAAACTTGGAGACCTTACACTTGATTTATCACATGCAGATACACAACCAGAAAAAAGAAAAAAGGTTCTGCTCAAGCATAATAACAATCTGCAATAAATACATGCCTTCGTAAGGGCTGGTCAACAATAACAATCAATCTAGAGGCTATAAAATAACACAGTTAAACAACTTAAAATTCAAGGTTCACAAAATATGGTACTTACATTGCTAACTAATGGCCGAGATTAAAACGTGTATATGATAATCTAAAGGACGGCCCAGCGCACGAGGCTCCCACCATGACCTCCACGTCATGATGGAGCATTACCATTACACCAAGGCTCACCCTCTATGTAGACAATAATTTAGTGGGAATTAATCCACCAACAAGCTAACAAAGAAAACCTAAATTTAAAAAATTATGGATCAAATGTGAATCCATTAAAATATGCAGCAGAATTGACAGTTGCAATCAAACTCAACTGCATCACATGCTATTAAACCATAGGACCGATGATCAAACATCAGACTATTTGTGAGGACCCGTGCGGGCATGTGTTTAGTCCCACATCAGTTATTTGCTAGGTAGATCTTGGGTATTTATACAGGATCAAGGAACCCAAATAGTACCTTCCGGCTAGCCATTTTGGGTGAGGTCCTGAGTTGTTACAAATGGTATCAGAGCAGACCCGGCCCATAATCTATGTAGACTAGGAGACACTGTAGCACGGATCCATTGGGGCTAACCATGAGCCGATCATGGTGTTTGTGATTAGGTTTGAATGGATTTGAATCCTTAGCCTGACGAGGACGTCAGGGTTTAAACGGGGGGAGTATGTAAGGACCCGTGCGGACGTTTGTTTAGTCCCACATCGGTTATTTGCTAGGTAGATCTTGGGTATTTATACAGGATCAAGGAACCCAAATAGTACCTTCCGGCTAGCCATTTTGGGTGAGGTCCTGAGTTGTTACACTATTTCTTGTGAATAAACTCGAAATCTGCTATCCATATCTCCATTATAAAGACATCTACTTCAAATTATAAAGAAGCTAGTGTAAAATCAATCCTCCCGCCAGCAAAATATAAGTGTATACACCCCTTTTCCCTGCTTCAAAACATTTATATAATCAAACTCCTCAAATAGGCTTTATTTAGAAAATCATACAAGGCCATTAGCAAGAATGATAACAGGAAAGGTCTTTGGACACAAAATTAAGCAATAAGTCTGCTCACCAAAATAAATCATTTCAAGCCAAAAAATGCCTCTACTGTTTGCCTTTTCTCACCTATGCTTCCTCCTACATCATGCAAATCAACCATAAAGGAACTTATTTTCCACCTTCCTGGGTCACCCAACACCCTCTGGCATCAAAATACATAGTTTTCCATAAGGTTTCTTTTTTGAAAGCAAGATTTTTTTCTTTGGTTCAAACAAAAAAAAAAGTAGAGTTAGCTAAATCTTCCTAAATCAGATTGAAATCAGCGTCCGGCTGATCCTGATGCCACCGATGCCTGTTTACTCTGCAGCTCATGTCCTTGAAGAAGCTCCGGGAGGAAAGGGATGTCAAAGGATTGTTGAGACCTCAGGTAGCAGAACAAGGCACTGGGGAAGCAGCAGCTCTGAAGAAGAAGAAGATGAGGAAGAGAGAGACGAAGGCAAAGTACCAGCAGATCCTACTGAGCAAGAGGAGAAGCCTAGGGATCCGATAGTCTCTGAAAAGCCATTAAAGATCGCCAGGTTACCCGACTCAAACAACAACAGATCAGTTTTTCCCCAATCCAAACCCAATGTCCCAACAAACTTCCACCCCGATGACCATTAAAACTCACTCAAAAAGAGTCTTTACACAAAATTACTACAGAAAATCGACCATCATCACGAGTTTCTTTTCCACTCTATTTAGTCATCCAACACCATCTCACATCAGAATCCATTGACTCATACAACAAAAGAACAGTTTAATTCGCAATCCAGACCAAATCTCCCCACAAATTTCCACCCCCATAGCACTAAAGCCCGCGTCAAAGAATCTTTAATCAGAACTACCACAAAAAATCAGACCAACATCCAATAAAAATTCCGCAAAGTCCCAACAATTCCCACCAAAAACAACACAAATGCGATCAAAATCGATTCATATTTTAGTCACTTAAACAAGATAAAAACAGAAATATGGCAATGGGCAAGCAAAAAGGAAGGATATTTAGAGGGTAAATCGACCTTTTAGCTCATCGGCAAGGGCGACGAGGTACTCTTCGAGCTTCTGCTTCATGGATTCAGCGTCACTGAACTCCTCCGTGAGGAAGCTGTCAACGCCTCCAGCCATCCGCCGGAGGGCGGCGGATCGCAGGGACTCCGACAGGGAGAGGCCGAAGAGGCGTGCGGCGGCCTCCGATTCCGCCAGCTCCACGAGGCGGGCGCCGGTGACTGTGGCGCCAGGGAGAGGGAGACGGAGATCGCCGTCTCTGAGCTGGTTTCCGTCGATCACCATTAGACCTCCGTCGGCCATGATTTCGTCAGAGAACTGGAAGAGAGACGCTCGAACCACCGGGTCCTGTAAGTCCACCTCTCTTACATTAAAGTAGACTAACTACTGTCAATTGCCCCTAAGATTTAAAGAAACTACATAATTACCATTTCTTTTTCTTTTCTTTTGCCTTTTGCCTTTTGCCTTGGGTTTTTGCTTGTCCTTCTTACTGTATTCTATCCACCTCCTACCAAAAAAAAACATAGAATAAAATAAAATAAATCTGGCCTCCCTTATGGTTTGAACCACTTTTCTGACTGCTTTTAGGTAAAAGGCTTTAGCTTATTCAAACGTGTATCCTTTGTTGCCCAATCTATTGGAAAGGATGGACAAAGATATGTTGGGGAAGGAGGAGGCTGCTAAGCATTCAAGTAATGGTGAGTCTGGCTCTACACCGGCAGGGTCTGGAACTGTTCCGACATGGGCGGAGAAAGCCGGAGGTACATCCAAACAGATGGTCTGGAACAACCATTAGATTTTGGCAACGGAGTTAGCGATCATCCAGAGGTACTTCACCGGCGTGCTGGAAGTATTGCATGGAGAAGGTGGAAAAAATGTGGAGTTCCCGGGCTTCCTCTGCGGTGATTGTAGCGGATTGGATAGGTCAGGAGCTCACCTTGAAAGGAAAACTTGGATACGAGGTCGAAACCTTCCAGATGGCTGAGGACAACATCAATGTGCACTTTAGGAGGGAGGAGGATTGGGCAGCGGCGATCGTGTGTGATCGTAGTTGGTCGCTGGCCAGCTAGTGGCTATGGAGCAGTGGCAGGCTGATTTCATCCCTAGGGTGAACAAAGTCAACCGGCTCCCAGTTTTGGGTCCGGTTTCCTGGATTGCCACTGTAGTTCTAGGATACGGACTCGATCTTGGAGGTGGCAGCGGCGGCGGGTCATCCGATAGCAGTGGACGGCTTCACTAAGGGTCGGTGTTAAATGGGATATGCTCGAGTCAATGTAGAGGTGGATGTGAGCCTCCCACTAAGGCTAGGCATGTTCCTCAGGGATCGGAGTGACAAAGTTTGGCAGGCTTTCGTTTACGAAAGCTTATTGATATTGTGCTATCGGTGTGGTCTCATCGGGCACAGAGAAGGGGGCTATTGGTCGACCAAGGTGGTGTTGGAAGGGGTAACAGATGCTGAGGAGATGGGAACCTCGAAGGCTAGGGAGGGCTTTGGGACACAGGGCTAGCCGGAGAGGGGGCTATTCAGGAAAGGCGGTGAACGTGTATTCGATCTGTGGCTCATCACTAATCGGATCAGGGTGTCAAAGTGGGTTGTGACGGGGACAAGTGCGGGGAGAAAGATGGAGAAGTCGTCTGGAAAGTTAACCGAACAATCTGTGGAGGAAAGTGGGATGGGCTCAGAGGCGACCAGGATGACCTTACCAGCCTCGCCACCGGACTTAGATGGGTGGCAGAAGCCGACAAAGGTCGCCCGCTAGAAATCGCTGGCGACCATAGCCAAGGAAGGAAACTCGGAAGCAGTAGTGGGGGTGGCAGGTGCACTCAGGAAACTCGAGCGAGTCGCAAGGCTGAACCCGAACCCAAGTGGCGGTGTAGGCCAGACCCAGTCAGATGGCCTGACTAGGGGAGGAGAAAGGGAATATGCTAACCTCTTCAGGCATGCCGGGCATTCGAACCCAGGGGCATTGAAGAGAGCTTAAAGCCTGGCAAAGGTGGGCTCGACAATTGGACTTACGAATGTTGCAATTGGGCTAGCAGGCCAAAGTCCAGGCCCGAGTGCACCAGGCCAGGGGAAACAAGCTGGGTTTGGTCGCTAAGGGCATATTTCGGAGCCACTATGTGGGCCGGCCAAAGCAGCGGGCTGTGGCAACATGGTTGCCCAAAAGGGGAAGGCAGGCATGGACCGGGCTTCCACTTTGAAGGTAGTGATTGAACCGGACCCAAACGGGCAGCCTAGGGTTTGGAGCTCGACCTCGGCAATGGAGGTACCTGGTGTAGAGGAGAGAGTCGTGGACCCGAAGAAGAGAAGAGGGCGGGACCGGTAGTAGGTGGCCCCGGTCAAGCAACTTTGGGCGGTGTCACTACCCCCACCAACAGACAACGCAACACTGGTCTAGGAGCTAGGGGCAGTGTTAGAGGCCATGGGGCCACCCATGATGGTGGCCAGGAAGAATTCGATGATGGGGAAGGAGAAAGGACCTCAGGCAGAGCAGGAGGCGGGTGGCGTGATTCGTGGGTTGAGCATTGACAGGGTTTTTAGAAGGAGACCATCTGGGCTTTGGATCCAAGAGAAAATTGGGAACAGTGGCATGGATGGCACAGCTGGCACAATCTCCTCTAGCACAGTTGACATGGGGGGTGTGCAGGTTGACACGGTGAGAGGGGAGGAGCCAGGGAAGGCTACTGCCTAGCATGCCCAGATCCTCTAGCAGCTCATAAAGGCCTTAATGGAGACACGGATGGGAAGTGAGGGGGATGGGAAAGTGGTGGATGGGATGGGGGTAGAGCCCGGGGAGGAAGGTTGTACCACTAGACCGAAAGCATGAAGATACTTTTATGGAATTGCTGGGAGGCTAGGAAGTCATCTTTCGCCTCAACATTTAGGAGGCCAGTGCAGAATCATAACCCGGAGGTTTGTCTTGTTTGAAACACGATTATCAGGGCGGAGTCTATAGCAAGCTAAAAGGTCCTCGCCGAGGGGGTGGGGATCGTATGCTATAGAATCTCAGAGTTTGTCAAGTGGTATTATTGTGACTAGGAGAGTAGGAGAGTACAACCTAAAATCGATGGCCCATAGGAGAAGATGGGGGAGAAGGCCTTCACCAACAAAAAAGAGGTTAGAGAGTTCCAAGAATTCATTGCTGGGAATGGGTTGGTGGATCTAGGTTTTGTAGAGTCGTGTTTCACATGGTGCAACAATCGGCAGGGGCATGCTAGAGTGTGGGAGAGGCTGGACAGAGCCTTTGCCACGACAAGATGGCTACAACACTTTCTGGATTATCAGGTGAACCACCAACCTCATATTGTTTTGGATCACTGCCCGATATTGGTGAAAACCTTGGCCTCTACTGCCTATCAGTGCCTTTTCAAATTCGAAAAATTCTGGCTTTCTTATCCTAGATCATAGGAGATAGTTTGGAAGGTCTGGAGAGTACCAGTGCGGGGGGGGGGGTGATGTACATGGTGTCTAGCAAATTGAAGATCACAAAGCGACAATTGAGAAGGTGGAATAGGGAGTGAGAAATATTTTTAGGAGGGTGGAGGAGGTTGAGGAGAGCATAGCCGAACTACAATCACGGGAGGAATAGAGGGGGGACTGATGGAGGTGGAGATGAGGAAGCTTAGGAGAAAGCAATCCATGCATGATTCTCTTGTATTGCAGCATGAGGTCTTATGGAAACATAAGTCTAAGATATAGTGGATTAGGAAAGGAGACCAGAACACCAAATTCTTTCACCAGTTGATGATCATTTGAAGGAAGAGGAATAGGATCAGAGTTGCCAAGGGCGAGGATGGGCAGACTACAAAGGACTCGGATGCCACCAGGCGGATCTTTGAGCAATTTTTTCATGCTAAGTGGACAGATCAGGTGAGTAGTGGGAGTCAGCAAACTATACAACCCCCACTGACTAGAGTCTAGGAGGAGGAGAACGTAGAGTCAACCAGACAGATTACTGTGGATGAGATCAAGGTGGCATTTTGGTCTTAACTGAGGATAAGGTCTTAACTGAGGATAAGGCCTCAAGGTCAAATGGCTTTTGACACATATTCTTCATGAGATACTAAACATTGATCAAACAAAATATGGTGGAGGTCATTCAATAGTTCTTTAGCTCAGGTACGATGCCGGCGGATTGGAAGAAGACTTTTATCATACTTATTCTGAAGAAGCAGGATGCCACAGAGTGATGTCACTACCGGCCTATCAGTTTGTGCACCACCCTGTACAAAGCCATGACGAAGGTACTAGTGGCCAGATTGAGGTGACCTTTTCGAGGCTTATTAGCCCAGAGTAGGGTGCCTTTATTGGAGGCCAGAGTATATCCGACAATATCCTTATTGCCCAAGAGTTCATGCATGATCTACATAAAGCCCCATGCTAGAGGAGTCTTATAGGAATCAAGTTGGATATGGAAAGGGCCTATGACAGGGTGTACTGAGATTTTTTGCAATACTTATTGGTAAGCTTTGGCTTTCATGAGGATTGGATAGGTTGGATGATGAGGTGTGTTAGGTATCCTTCATTTGCCTTATTCTCAACGGGACGCCAACACACTTCTTTGAGTCGTCAGTTAGACTGCGGTAGGGATGTTCACTGTCCCTGCTATTGTTCATCCTGAGTTCGAATGCGCTGTCCAAAGCTCTTCGGTGTGCTGTGGAGACTCGAGCCCTAGAGTCATACAGCCCATAGATGGCAACCATTCAAGTATCACATTTGCTTTTTGCGGATGACTGTCTACTTTTGGCATGAGCTACGAGGCAGGTGGTGTGGACTGGACGAAGGATTCTGGAAGAGTACTGCACATCATCGGGTCAATAGGTCAATCAGGATAAGTCAGCTATTAGTTTCCGTCCAAAGACCAAGCCACAGGTGAAGGCATCCATCAAGGAGATACTAGGAGTTGGGAAACAGGAGGGCACTATGAGGTACCTAGGGATTCCCATCACAGCCCGACGCCTCCACGGTAGAGAGTGTAGTGACATTGAGCTCAATATCAGACAGAGGATTGAGGGGTGGCAGGTGGGAGCACTGTCGATGATGGGTAAAGTTACAGTGGTACGGTTTATCATTAGCTCAATCTCGATCTATTTGCTATCAAATACCAGTGTGCTGATATCACTTTTGAGATCTGTGGAGCAGCTATTCAGAAATTTTATCTGGAACAAGGAGGGAAGAAGGGGTGTTCACCTGATGGCATGGAAGGTGGTTTGTCAGCCAGTTTGTCAGGAAGGCCTGGAGATCCATGAAAGGAACCCTTGCGGGCTGCATGCATTTATTTTCAAAAAATTACAGCGGAAGCATTTAAAAATTAAACTATTTATTTTTTATGCATGTTAGAGATCAGATCTCTACAACAAAAATAAGAACCATGATTTAAATATTTATGTAAAGCATAAAATAATGATTGTATGTCTAATATATAATTCTGAAATTTCAGCAACCCTGAAATTTTAGCGACCATGTTTAAGATCTAATCTTAAGTTTAATGAGATCAAATCTCATACCTAATTTCTTGAAGGTTTTGGATGACTCCTGGATCATGCTTTGCAACCGCACACGTGTCCGACCTCTATAGATTGTCCACGCGAAGCCCTAGGTAGATCGTCTTCCATGGGAGTACTAGCTCGAGCAGAAACGCTACAATGGCTGAAGCTTTCTCCTTCTAAATACTCAACCTTTGATTGTTCTTCAAGAAGATGGAGGATGGATGTGAGGAAGAAGGAGAAGAAGAGATGGAACCCTCAAAATTTTTTTTTCAAAATTTTTTGAAATCTCTAAATATTATATATGTTGAACCCTAAGCGTGGGGGTCTTTTAGCTATGAAAGACCCCCCCACGCCTCACACCTAATTTTGCCAATTAATTTGGCTAATAAAATATTCAAAAAATTCAGGTGATTTGGAAGCTAAGAGGAGATAACATATCCAAATTTTGTACATTTTGGATCCCTAAAAGATAGAAATTCATGCATCTAAATTTCAGCTGCAGACTATCCTATTTCATGCGCCATGCAATCCCTACAAATTAGGAAATTCATCTAAATCTTTCTAGGAAGATTTGAGGTGTCATTTTTATAGGAAATATAGATCCACGCCTCCTCTCTAATCACACCAATTTTTGGCTAAAAATAAATAGAATAGGCATAGAAAATCTTGGAAAAGAAATCAAAGTGTCATTCTTCTCCAAGAAGGATAAGGATGGGTTCCTAAAATTTAGGGATTCTTCTTCTTATCCAATTCTGATTATTTGGACTCATAATCCTCATCAAATAAGGTCTTCTAATTGATTTGGATCAAGCCCAATCCAATTGGGTTAAGTTCCATCAATTGGGTCAAGCTCAATCTACTTGGGTTGAACCCAATCCAATTAGATCAAATCCTGATGTAGCCCAAATTGAATCCTATTCAATTTGGCTCAACCTAAGCCGAATTAGTCAATCAAATTGAGTTCATTAGCAATTTAATTACCAATTAATCTTTCAATAATTCAATAATTATTGTAATGCAACTTTTGCTTAGGATAATTTGTCAATCGAATTAACCAAATTACCCCTAAAGGATTCTTAATCATCAATCAGCCATTTGATCAACCTAGAAACTTCTATGCGTGTGACCCTATAGGTTCGAACCTAAGCTGGTAGTACAAGAACAACTTCTTGTACTAATTAAAATGACCATCTAGTAATGGTACCCAACATCCGAATAGGTCGAATGATTGCAAAGCAGCATTTAAGAACCTTTGGACTATGGTTACCGTATAATTCATCCCCATGACTCCAAATGCTCAGGACGACTTCAGAGTTCACAGTCAACTCTATAATAAGAACCTCCTCTATGGGATCAACTTTAGAAATTCTGTGACTCCTCATAAGGATTACCCTAACCAAGATTTTGCTAAATTGAACACAAAGCATTATCTCCTGTTTCTAAGAGGGGTCAATTCCATCTTGACTCATGCACTGATTTTGTAAGTATTTGACTGCACCCAGTAACCTTCCATCCCAGAATTAGAAATTCTGCTAGTTCGGTACCAAAGTACAGTGAATTGCTTGCTAATTATTGTGGTGATCTTAGGTCTGAGGGATACTTATATCCATATCCACTCGGAATATCTCTCGATATTAGAGCATTCCAGAATTGGTCACGTTCAGTAAAATGTACCCCTACACTTCACCTGTGTGACATATTAGTGTCTCCACACTCCTTGGTTAAGAGGACAACCAACGTATATGTCACACA